>CM067171.1:101536991-101691991 GCA_034093135.1 Erigeron breviscapus
CTTTGTCATTATACTTTCAAGTCTTTACTTTATTCTAAGTTAACAATCTATTATTGTGAAATTTACTAGATTAAGTGTTGATGAAATTATAGATCAAGTATACCTCTAACAAACTTACTAACTCGAAACATTTTCTTTATTTAAGAAAATAACCGAATGGCGCCTCCCAAGAACGCGACTCCACTAAGAAGGTCGACTCGAACTAACCCCGATCTACTAAGAAAAAGAATCTGGAACCCGCAAAGAATAAGAAAACCGAGCCGATTAAGAAAGTTACTCGACCCCAACCAGCTAAGAAAACAAAGCCAATTATTGAGCCAGATAGTTTTAGTGAAGAAGAGGAAGAAACCATTCCCATGAAACAAAGTGAAATCGATAAACTAGTAGCGGAACAAGTTGCAGACCTTATAGCCGTAGAAGCCAGTAAGAGTATTGGAAGGAAAGAAAATATTAGCCAGACGAAGGGCAAGGGTTCGGTTGCAAGCAAAACTTCCCAACTACTAGCAGGAGGTTCTAGTAAGGTAGGTTCATACAAGGATTTTATTTATTGCAAGCCGATATACTTCCATGGTACTGAAGGGGCAGTAGGCCTATTGCAATGGTTTGAGAAAACAAAATTTGTATTCCGCTTATGTGAATGCACTAACGATAACCGAGTCAAATATGCCACCGTAACACTTCTGAGTGGTGCTCTCTCTTGGTGGAATGAATATACTAATGTTATAGGAATAGACGCACCTAATGCAACTCCTTGGGACAAAGTTAAAGAAATGCTGAGGGAAGAATATTGTCCAAGGAATGAGATTCAAAAGTTAGAAATGGAATTTTGGAGTTTGACTGTCAAAGGAAACAATATTGCTGCCTATACTAGGCGTTTTCACGAATTGTCGGTACTATGTCCTACAATGGTTAAGCCATTGTACAAACAAATTGAGCGATACCTTTGGGGACTTCCTCAGTCTATCCAAGGGAATGTGTTGGCATCAAAACCCGTTACGCTTTCGAATGTTATCCGTTTAGCTCACGATCTCATGGATCAAGCAATTCGTCACGGGGCAGTAATCAAGACTACTGAAGTTAAGAACTTTGATAATAAAAGAAAATGGGATGGGAACCAAGGGAGGAACTTCACTCCTCGATCATTTAGGAAACCTGATAATATAAGAGCCTACAATGCCGGCCCAAGCAACAACATGCCTAATAAGGGAAACCAGTCAGTTTGTGTTCAGTGCAAGCATCGTCACCAAGGACCTTGCAAATTCTGTGAGAAGTGCAAGAGATATGGTCATCTTACAATGGAATGTAAGATTACCGCAGCTACTAATAACAGAATCGCACCTGGAGGTTGTCACCATTACGGGGATAAAGGGCACTGGAGGCTAAATTGCCCAAAGCTGAACGTCATGAATATCCAACCAGCTCGTGGGAGAGCATTTGTTATCACACCAGAACAAGCTCGGAATGACCCTAACCTCGTTACGGATACGTTCCTTATCAACGATTTCTATGCATCTGTTTTATTTGATACTCGTGCTGATAAATGTTTTGTATCTGAAGAATTCACCCCATCACTTAATACAATTCCTGATAGATTAGATGCTAAGTATACAATAGAATTAGCTAACGGAAAACTCATGTCTACCGACAAAATCTTTCAATAATATACTCTAAACTTAGCCGATCGTCCTTTTCCAATAGACTTGATGCCTGTGAAATTAGGAAGCTTCGACATAGTCATCGGTATAGATTGGTTGTCGAAACATCATGCTGAAATCTTGTGCCACGATAAGGCATTCCGAATTCCTCTCCCGAATGGAGAAGTGATTATCATACAAGGAGAGAAAAGCGGCACACCACTAAACATCATTTCGTGTATGAAAGCTCAGAAGTGCTTGAAGAAAGGATACTTTTATATCCTAGCACACGTGAAAGAAAAGAAATTCAGATGAGAAACGATTAGAAGAGGTGCCAGTAGTAAAAGAATTTCCCGATGTATTTCCGGAAGAATTACCAGGACTCCCACCATCTAGACAAGTAGAGTTTCATATTGATTTAACACCTGGAGCGAAACCAGTAGCTCGAGCACCTTATCGTTTAGCCCCGTCAGAAATGCTTGAATTGTCTAATCAATTACAAGAACTGTTAGATAAAGGTTTCATTAGACCAAGTTTCTCACCTTGGGGAGCTCCAGTCTTATTCGTTAAGAAAAAGGATGGATCCTTTAGAATGTGTATAGACTATCGTGAGTTAAACAAACTAACGATAAAGAATAGATATCCTCTTCCAAGAATTGATGATTTATTTGATCAACTTCAAGGTTCTAAGTTATACTCAAAGATAGACTTAAGATCTGGTTATCATCAACTGAAAGTTAAGGAAGAAGACATTCATATAACAGCTTTCAGAACCCGTTATGGCCACTATGAATTTCTAGTGATGCCATTTGGCTTAACAAACGCACCAACTATTTTCATGGATCTGATGAACCGCGTATGCAAACCATACTTAGATTAATTCGTCATTGTATTCATCGATGACATTCTCATCTACTCTAAAAGCAAAGAGGAACACGAGCAACATTTGAGGAAAATCTTAGAGCTGCTCAAGAAGGAGCAACTGTATGTCAAGTTCTCAAAATGTGATTTTTGGATTGAGAAAGTATAGTTCTTAGGTCACGTTGTTACTAGCAAGGGTATTCATGTGGATCCTGCAAAGATAGAAGCTGTGGAAAAATGGGAAGCACCCAAGACACCATCAGAAATCCGTCAATTTTTAGGTCTTGCTGGCTATTACCGACGATTCATCAAAGGTTTCTCTAAAATAGCTCAACCATTAACCTCCTTAACTCAAAAGGACAAGAAATTCTTATGGACCGAGAAACAAGAAGAAGCATTTCAAGTGTTAAAGAAAATGCTTTGTAGTGTACCGATTCTTGAATTGCCAGAAGGTAACGATGATTTTGTCGTATATTGTGACGCCTCCTATCAAGGGTTAGGTTGTGTTTTAATGCAACAACAAAAGGTCATTGCTTAAGCGTCACGACAGTTGAAAATACATGAGAAGAATTACACAACTCATGACTTGGAATTAGGAGCCGTAGTATTTGCCTTAAAGATGTGGAGACATTACTTGTACGGTACAAAGTGTACAGTGTTCACTGATCACAAAAGCCTCCAACATATCTTTGATCAGAAAGAGTTAAACATGAGGCAACGACGTTGGGTAGAATTGCTAAATGATTATGATTATGAAATTCGTTATCACCCAGGGAAAGCAAACGTAGTTGCTGACGCTCTCAGTAGAAAAGAGAGAATCAAACCTCTTAGAGTTCGAGCAATGAACATCATGATTCAGACAAACCTCACCTCTCAAATTCACAATGCTTAACAAGAAACAATCAAGAAAGAACATGAGAAGGTAGAATCCTTACAAGGAATGGACAAGCACTTTGAAATCAAGGAAAATGGAACTAGGTATTTTATGGATCGAATATGGGTACCTCGTTATGGAAATTTTGGAGATTTAGTAATGAATAAAGCACACAAAACTAGATACTCTATTCATCCAGGATCCGATAAAATGTACCACAGGTTAAAGGAATTCTTTTGGTGGCCAAACATGAAGGCATATATTGCTACCTATGTCAGCAAGTGTTTGACATGTTCCAAGGTGAAAGTCGAATATCAAAAACCCTCAGGATTGTTACAACAACCAGAAATACCCCAATGGAAATGGGAGAGAATAACAATGGATTTCATAACAAAGTTACCAAAGACGACAAATGGTCATGACATGATTTGGGTGATAGTCGGTCGTCTCACCAAATCAGCACATTTTCTACCGATGAAGGAAACCAAAAAAATGGAGAGATTAACTCAGTTGTACTTAAAAGAAGTCATCTCCAGGCACAGAGTACCAATTTCTATCATCTCCGATCGTGATGGTAGATTCACATCAGACTTTTGGAAGTCACTACAAAAAGCACTCGGTACTCGTTTAGATATGAGCATTGCGTACCACCCTCAAACCGATGGTCAAAGTGAACGAACCATCCAAACCTTGGAAGATATTTTGAGATACTCTATGGAATGAAATGTAGATCACCAATTTGTTGGACTGAGCTTAGAGAAAGTCAGCTCACAGGTCCAGAGATAATACATGAAACAATGGAGAAAGTCGTACAAGTTCAGCATAGGCTAAAAGCTGCTCAAGATCGTCAAAAGAGCTATGCTGACGTTAGAAAAAAACCTTTAGAGTTCCAGGTCAACGATAGAGTTATGTTAAAAGTATCACCATGGAAAGGTGTTATCCGCTTTGGAAAGCGAGGGAAACTAAGTCCCCGATACATAGGCCCATTCGAGATACTTGAACGTATCGGTCTAGTTGCTTACCGTCTGAAGCTACCTCAGGAATTGAGTAGTGTTCATGACGTTTTTCATGTTTCAAACTTAAAGAAGTGTCTATCTGAAGAGAGTGTCGTCATACCTTTGGCTGAGATCCAAATTAACAAACGACTCCACTTAGTTGAAACCCCGGTAGAAATCATGAACCGTGAGGTTAAACAATTGAAACATAGTTGAATCCCCATAGTTAAAGTTCGATGGGATTCAAAGAGAGGTCACGAATTCACATGGGAACGTGAGGATCAGTCCAAGAAGAAATATCAGTCCAAGAGAAACCTATAATACCGGAGTCTACACTTTGAATTTCGGGACAAAATTCCATCTAACGGGTAAATACTGTGACAACCGTCAATTTTCCATTCTATTAACTATCCCTAATTATGTGTAATTAGGCTAATCTTTACTAATTAAGGGCTTATTAATCTAAGTTAGGGCATGATTAAGTGTATGAGTATGTGTTAAGCTTTCTTATTGATTATGTGACTAATCAATCTACTAAAGGAACTATCTTAACAAGTTTAAAGCCCTTGATGATGAGCAAATAGAAAATAAAAAGTTCAAAATCCATGAGAAATCGTAAAACGTTTATTTTTCACGTGTGTCTTCCTCATATGAACTTAAGACTTAGGGAAACCTAATAACTAGTGTTTTAACACTTTAATATGATTTTTATTTCATAAATTAACACACTTGAAAAATTGGAAAATCTAATTAATTATAATGAATAGTAAGGAGGTTACAAAGAAAGAAACTAATTAGTTTTTACCAAGACTTTTTACACCATGTCTTACACCATCACATGCTACCATCTTTACTAGCTTATTGATCTTTATATAACTAAGTAATAACTTATAAAAATATCTTGAAGTATATATATATATGTAGTAACTATATATATATATGTACGAGATATATGTATGTATATATACTAGATATTTAGCTTAAAATTTACTTAGGTAAAACTAGTGCCACATGAACACTTACTATTTCACTTCCACCACATTTTCACCACATCACCACTCTAGTAAAAACTAGCATGAATTACTCCTAAACCATCACCACATTTACTTAAACTTAACTTACTTTTACTATAAATACTAGCCCTATGTAAACATTAATACTTGCTAAGTCACACAATCAAACTTCTTTTAATCAATCCCTTAGAATTTATAATTCTCCAAACTTAAAGAAGTGTCTATCTGAAGAGAGTGTCGTCATACCTTTGGCTGAGATCCAAATTAACAAACGACTCCACTTAGTTGAAACCCCGGTAGAAATCATGAACCGTGAGGTTAAACAATTGAAACATAGTTGAATCCCCATAGTTAAAGTTCGATGGGATTCAAAGAGAGGTCACGAATTCACATGGGAACGTGAGGATCAGTCCAAGAAGAAATATCAGTCCAAGAGAAACCTATAATACTGGAGTCTACACTTTGAATTTCGGGACAAAATTCAGTCAGAGAAATATCCAGTCCAAGAAGAAATATCAGTCCAAGAAGAAATATCAGTCCAAGAAGAAATATCAGTCCAAGAAGAAATATCAGTCCAAGAAGAAATATCAGTCCAAGAAGAAATATCAGTCCAAGAAGAAATATCAGTCCAAGAAGAAATATCAGTCCAAGAAGAAATATCAGTCCAAGAAGAAATATCAGTCCAAGAAGAAATATCAGTCCAAGAAGAAATATCAGTCCAAGAAGAAATATCAGTCCAAGAAGAAATATCAGTCCAAGAAGAAATATCAGTCCAAGAAGAAATATCAGTCCAAGAAGAAATATCAGTCCAAGAAGAAATATCAGTCCAAGAAGAAATATCAGTCCAAGAAGAAATATCAGTCCAAGAAGAAATATCAGTCCAAGAAGAAATATCAGTCCAAGAAGAAATATCAGTCCAAGAAGAAATATCAGTCCAAGAAGAAATATCAGTCCAAGAAGAAATATCAGTCCAAGAAGAAATATCAGTCCAAGAAGAAATATCAGTCCAAGAAGAAATATCAGTCCAAGAAGAAATATCAGTCCAAGAAGAAATATCAGTCCAAGAAGAAATATCAGTCCAAGAAGAAATATCAGTCCAAGAAGAAATATCAGTCCAAGAAGAAATATCAGTCCAAGAAGAAATATCAGTCCAAGAAGAAATATCAGTCCAAGAAGAAATATCAGTCCAAGAAGAAATATCAGTCCAAGAAGAAATATCAGTCCAAGAAGAAATATCAGTCCAAGAAGAAATATCAGTCCAAGAAGAAATATCAGTCCAAGAAGAAATATCAGTCCAAGAAGAAATATCAGTCCAAGAAGAAATATCAGTCCAAGAAGAAATATCAGTCCAAGAAGAAATATCAGTCCAAGAAGAAATATCAGTCCAAGAAGAAATATCAGTCCAAGAAGAAATATCAGTCCAAGAAGAAATATCAGTCCAAGAAGAAATATCAGTCCAAGAAGAAATATCAGTCCAAGAAGAAATATCAGTCCAAGAAGAAATAGTTGAATCCCCATAGTTAAAGTTCGATGGGATTCAAAGAGAGGTCACGAATTCACATGGGAACGTGAGGATCAGTCCAAGAAGAAATATCAGTCCAAGAGAAACCTATAATACCGGAGTCTACACTTTGAATTTCGGGACAAAATTCCATCTAACGGGTAAATACTGTGACAACCGTCAATTTTCCATTCTATTAACTATCCCTAATTATGTGTAATTAGGCTAATCTTTACTAATTAAGGGCTTATTAATCTAAGTTAGGGCATGATTAAGTGTATGAGTATGTGTTAAGCTTTCTTATTGATTATGTGACTAATCAATCTACTAAAGGAACTATCTTAACAAGTTTAAAGCCCTTGATGATGAGCAAATAGAAAATAAAAAGTTCAAAATCCATGAGAAATCGTAAAACGTTTATTTTTCACGTGTGTCTTCCTCATATGAACTTAAGACTTAGGGAAACCTAATAACTAGTGTTTTAACACTTTAATATGATTTTTATTTCATAAATAACACACTTGAAAAATTGGAAAATCTAATTAATTATAATGAATAGTAAGGAGGTTACAAAGAAAGAAACTAATTAGTTTTTACCAAGACTTTTTACACCATGTCTTACACCATCACATGCTACCATCTTTACTAGCTTATTGATCTTTATATAACTAAGTAATAACTTATAAAAATATCTTGGTATATATATATATTATATATATATATATATATATATATATATATATATATATATTATATATATATATATATATATATATTATATATATATATTATATATATATATATATATATATATATTATATATATATATATATTATATATATATATTATATATATATATAGATATATATATATATAATATATATATATATAATATATATTATAATTACAATATATATACATATATCCGTATAAAAGATAAAATGAGTCCAGCTTATTTTGAGTCCAATTTGAGTCCATTGATTTTCTTCCATCTCTTCAAATTCCAACCACCTCCTACCACCACCACCATCATCTCCGACCACCACCATGATTTTCCGGCGACGGCGACCACCGCCACCACGACTTACACATGTGTAAGTTTGTGTAAGTTTTACAACTTACACATGTGTAAGTTAACTTACACATGTGTAAGTTACATGGACCCTTTTTGGACTCAAATTAAGCTGGACTCAATTTATCCTACCCCTATATATATATATATATATATATAATAATATATATATACATATGTATATATATACTTTTGTATTCATCCATGAATACATTCCATAAGGATATTGTATCGATATTAATCAATACTATCAAATATACTTTCATTTACAAATAAACGTATTTGCATATTAAGCTAACTACTTAGCTTATTTATGGTATTTCAAAAATGATTTATAAAATCTTCTATATATAAATCATGTATCATTTATAAATATTTCAAATAAATTACAAAGGTTATTGAAAGAACCCGAAACCAGTTACGTTGACAAGCGTATTAATAGATAACATTATAGATAAATTAAGTTTAAAACAAGAATATAAATCAAATCGTATTTTCTATTAGGAATAATTTGCTTGATCGTCATCATCGTCATTATCAATCTTTTTACGTTACTAATCAAATTACCGAACTAAGGTGAGTTTCATAGATCCCTATTTATTATTTTGGGACTGAGAATACACAACTGTTTTGTTTTTATGGACACAATTGTTTAAATGATCCATGCTTATATTTTTGTTACAATGCTTTGAATTGAAATCCCCTATATGGAACTTGGACCGATAAATTGCAACGCGAATATTATAAATAGTACTATTGGGTTGACATCCCTATCCTGGTTAGTCGCACTAACACATGCAAGGGATAATTAATATTTGAACTGAATCGTGATTGCGTTGAGCATTAGCATCACAAGAGGGGTAATATATATACGTAAATCGTATGATGTTAAGGTATTCGGTTTCCAAGGTATAAACATGAGATATACAAATTAATAGGTTGGAATAAACCACGTATACTTGATAGTCGTAATGCATGTGATATCATATTCAAATTTTGTGATCCAAAGGTAAATCCTTATTATAAAAACTGTGAACTCACCAACTTTATGTTGACGAAATTTAACGTGTATTCTCAGGTACTTGAGCTGTTTGATGCATATACGTGAATGCATGCTTTTGGAGTCACACACATCATATAGTAGAAGAAAACTTTTAAAGATGTCTTTTGTTTGTTAATATTCTCTTGTTTAAAAGAATCTCATTTGTACTCGATGTGTACTCGTACCATCTTTTGTAAGGAAAGAATGATTATATTTATAAAAGTTTCTAAAACGTCTCATTTAGAGATCATTTATTATAATATGTGTTTGTGATTCCTCTAATTGTTCACACTTTCCGTTTCCGCAAAATTAAATATTTTGGGGGTGTGACATACATGAATATATATAATTACATTGTGGAATATGATAGGTTATTACTATACAATTGAGTCAAGCTTATTATATTATTATACTAGCTAATCAACACGGGTGATTACCCGGACATAATTGAGAAATTAGGAAGTAAAACCTTCTATTTTTGATAATACGAGTTATAGGCATTACTATTATTTTATTATTATTAATATTTAAATATATGAATAATGTAGATACATGAGATACGACCAAAATGCAACATGGTTTAGGATTAAATACAAAGTGATGTTGACCAAATTATACATATTTCAGTTATATTTTTTATGTCTAATATCATTCATTTGTATGCATTTTAAGTCATCCTTTGCATTCAAATAGTTGCTTAGTTGCATAAGGTTTCTTTTAGGTTTATGTGAAGACATTGCAATTTGGAGCTAAAATGATTAAAAGATGGTTTTAATCAAGTGAGGTGAGGATGTTCAATTATGTCTCAAAACAAAATTTTAGCTGGGACTTAGTCGCACAACACAAAAGCAGCGGCTCACATTAATATTTAATATAATAACAATTCACATTGGTGGGTTTTGTGAGTGGGGTACTGTAGCTAAGAATGGTCGGCGCTGTGAGTGGGCACTGTAGCTAAGAACAACCACTAATAGATTTACACGTGTACTTTTTTTTTTTCTTCTTTTGCTGATGAAAAATTATCTACTGCTTTCAGAATCCTTTTTTCTACATACATATATTCATCATTTCTTCTTCAATTCAAATTCAATTCCAGGGTTTTTTACATACGTCTTTGAAACAGGGGTACTTGTAAAAGGTGTTCCATTTGATTTGCATTGGCAAAATATCCGCCGTATATTTGTATATATATGTATATTTGGGCTTTATAATTAGGGTTTATAAATTCTGAAATTGGTAGATTGGAGATTGATAATTTTGACCTAATTGATGATGATTGCTTCTGATCGGTGGTTGTAGGGGGTGGACGTGGCGTCAGCGTCGACTACCAGAACACATGTTGAGCCAATTGAGAATGATACGATAGTGGGTATGGAGTTGAATTTTAGTGTGGATTATTTACCCATTGATTCCATCAGAATTTGAGGTAAACTTTCTACTATTATTAGGGCTCTTGCCATATTAACTTGGTTGTTTTATAATTGTAGATTATAAAGAAACACTTTTACTGTATATATTCTATGACTAACCTTCGATGAAGAATAAAAACTTAAATTACTTACTTTTTGTTGAAATAGAGTTTTAAGATTGTGTTATATGTTGATGAACTTATTTCATATTTTCATTGATTGACTTATCGACCGTTGTCCTTTTTGTGGTTGGGCAACTGCTTAAGCAGGACTAGGAATGTAGAGAAAACATCGTTGTTGTTAAATAAAACCTTTTGGCGAGTTAGGATATAGCTAGGTGACATGCTGTTATGCTGTCACATATAGGATATTATATAATTAAAAAATTTGTTATGGATGATATATAAATGTGGATTGGATTCTTAATACTAAGGCGCAAAGTAGCCACAAGCGGCTATCAAGATGGATGAAAAAAGGCGAGATGGCTTGGCTATCTACACTACACAATCTAACCCAGTTATGTACGAATCGAACATTTGTGACTTAAGAGTGGCATGAACAAGCTGAAGTTTACGCGGGTATAGCATAGTTTGCACCCATAGGTAGATCGTTACGGGGTGTATCGATAATTAATTGAACCGATCCCATACTAACAACAATCACTATAGAGGAATGATGCGAGGACATTCACGAGTCAATCAGTCTTGCTGGTTTGGTTGATGCATCCACTAGGCTAGCAAAACCTGCATACAATAGGCTAGAGCCACATGTCGAGTATTATACCGTTTCGTATTGGTTTACTTTAAACCTCCTCCCGCCCTCTCTAAGGTTTCTTTGGTGGTTTTGTGACTTTGTTAACATCAACTTACTATTCTGAAATGCACAAACAGACTGTGCACCAGCAGAGAAAGGATACACAGTTTCTTCACATCCGCAATTGGCGCTTACTCAAAAGATTGCTAAAGTTATCTGCCCCGTTGAGCCTGAAGCGGAATTAGATATCATAATGGTTTTATTTAAGATATGATATAGCTTCTTAAAAAACTAAAAAAATTCTTTGATTAGTCTTTATCGCCTATCATGACTTTCTAATAAGTAGCAACTCCAACCATGAGCGAAAAATTGCCAAAGTTAAACCATTCGTGGTCGTAATTTTGTCAGCGAACAAGGTTAAATAACGTTGTTTACTCCTTATGCATCAATTAGCTGTCTTTCTACATTTCTGTTTTCGTATACTGTTGTAAGTGGTACATCACCTTGGTTCTTCAATTGTCATGTGAAATTAACTTATTGATTAGTAAATTTAAAGATAGTTGAACATCCAATCACTATCCAACATGTTAGGCGCTACACCTTTTTAAATTAGCTGTAAAATAGACAACCTTGGTTCTGATAAATGATTATCAATTTCAGAATTTCTACGTCCAACCCAGAAGCCAAAAGATAACCCAAAGCCAAAATTAAAAAAGACCGAAGACCTCTTTTACTAGCTCTACAACCACTGACGCTTTTTAGTACATGAAACCTGCATCAAAAGGCCAAAGCATTGTAACCCCCTATTAGCTGTAACAACACTTTCATATGGAAAACTCTAAAGGAGAGTAAGGTGATCATAATTATGATGTATGAGAGAAAAAATCTGTCCGATTTTATGTTGATGCAACACCATCTTTAGATCATTAAATATGGAAATAAAAGACTTCTTGGGATGTACATCACTACTCATTGTCTTCATCTTAGATCTCCTAATCAAGATTGTTGGCCTGTTGTATCGCTATAGAAGGTTGCGTTGGTGTTCTGAGTGAACATTCATCAATGGTTTTGTTATGCGTAGGTGATTTCATTGCTAGCTTCGCGCAACGCGCGAGTTGAAATTCTAGTTATTATTATTATAACTAGAGTGAAGGCCCGTGCGATGCACGGCCGGGCTTGTTCACTTGTTTGATGTCTTTAGTGATGGTTATAAGGACTGTTTATCGATGTTTGTCTTGATACTTTACAACCACCCAGGGCTGCTTTGCATTTTTGACAGATGAAGTACATGGTCATTCTGCGAGACATTGAAGACGATACCCACAAGTAGAATAGAAATTCAATACTACAAAGGTTACAGTATTACAGAACATAGTTATGTCAAACTATATATATATATATATATACCAAAAAAGTAAGCCAACTTTCTTAGGAACTGTCTTAAGGAAAGCAAAAAAGACTCTTTGAAGAAAGCTATGAACTTCTGTTCTGCCCTTGTATGTTACCCTTGTATGTAAAAAGTAGCCTGCACCCATGTTCAATGTTGTCAGGGTTACAACATCAAATTATCAACACAATTTCACAACTACAAATCTTTTGGGATTGTCTGAACAAATAAACTGTTAGCGTTCTTGATTGTCTCTGTATTATATGCTTTAAGTAACAGTTATGAGAAAAAATGCAAGACATAATATAAAGTAAATTAGAGGAGCAGGTATGAGGAAAAAATACAGGAAATTATGTCATGCATCAAACTGTCGAGAGTCAACACGAACCTACCCATGTTACATTTAACTATTTATGCATATAACCACCTAAAAAGTGTAAGAGAGTCGACACGAACCTACCCATCCTGTTTCAACCTGTTAAAACCCAACCATGTTGACCAATGTGACTAAAACGACTTGTGCCTAATATGACTCATTTAATCTCTTTTGACCCCAGACTACAATTCCAGTTCATTACTTTCAGCGAGTAAAATATAGTACCAACTTCAAACCAATCCCACTATGATCCTCACCCTGTTAAAGCAATGTAATCACATTCTTGGTGGCATCTTAACGTATGTTTTCTACAATCTTTAAGGCGCTGTTAACGGTTTTTGTAGTCTCTTCAGCTTTATAAACAACAGTATTCTTGTACTTGTTTCTTGAGGTGTAACTAACTTTGTATCCTGATCCTTTAACCTCGTCATCATCAAACTGAGAAGCTCTGGATTCTTGGGTCAACACAACAGGCTCAGATGAAGTAACTGAACAATAATTACTTCGATGCAGCTAAACTTAGTGTGTCGATTATCTTATCAACTCACTGGGGTCATTTGTTTGTTGTTGGATGAGCTAAATGAGTGAGAATATTTGACAACTTAAACATGTTATCTAATATAATCATTAATCTAATCAGCAAAAGCTTAAGAATGTTAAAGTTGGGAACTTAAGAGAGCTGCTACTACTGCTGTAACAGCTTGTCATTCTCCAAGCAAATATTGCAAGTCAATTGCATAGATGACACTTTGAAATAATAGATTCCGTAAACAACAGGCCAGTTTATGTATCACCTATCAAGAATTGCCAAACCCAGATTGACTCATTTTAGAGCTTCTATCTACGAAGTACATTGGGGGTTCCCATTGATAAAATTTCTATAATGTGCACAGAATTTTGGATGTATGAATTACACAAAATAAATAAAGAGCTGAAAGGAAAGGGGGTCAATAAATAAAATTTTGGGAACCTATGATTCAATTGTCCGTCAGTTCGTAAATTCTATGTTACCCATGTTAACTACTGCCGAACCTTATTATACGTAAATGGGTCAATATTGTCATATGTGGTAACCCCGATAAATAGGTAGTTATAGGATTACCAGCGAATTTGTTCGATCTTCTCTGCTTCTTCACTATCATGCAAGAACTATCCCACATATATCTCTCTCACAGCTGCAAATATAAAACCAACAAACATTTTTGGGTTTAGCTGTTATATAAATAAATGCATATGTCAACATGAGATGAACGACAATTAAAACTTGTTGTGATTTCATGTTTTACGGTCGAGTGATGGAAGAATCTGGTGGAAAGTAGTGGGGTGAAAAACATGTATTTTATAACTGCTAACTATAATAATCGATGGCGGTCTAATACCCATTGTAATCATCATTATCTAAAGAGAGACATGAACAAAATAAAAATAACAATCCCAGATTAAAACATCAGGAGTGAAGAATGATTCGAAAATTGACAAAAATAAAATAAAATTAAAATATTGTATGTAAAAAAAAGTATATAGTTACGTACCTGTATTTCTTTTAGACAATTTATGAAACACATAATTCTTGAAGAACTTTGCAGACCAACCAAAATAATAGAACCAAAGAAAAAGACTACCCAGATAGCTTGGAAATTTCCTCGATGCAAATCTGAATGATTGGTAATATATATATGAATAATGTTCTTAGAATGTCAACAACGCCTAAGCTATCGAGGAAATGCCTCGGTTGGAAAAGAATACCAATTTCCAGATGCCTTGGCATACCGATAATGAAATGAACCACAAAAATATGATTGGTAAACACTCAAGTTTCATTTTGGCATTTCATCGAACATCTTGTACGTATAAAACAATTACATATATATGTGAACAAAACATAGGCAAGTGATATAATAAAGAACAGTCTATGTCTAATTTTTTGATGGAATTAACAAAGAAGAAGAAAATAAAATACCTCAAAAGATACAACTGGATGACAGTATGAAAATATCCGTGAATGATTTGAGATAAAAAGTGATCAACAAATATTTTCTTCTAAAAAGCTTGCACAAATTGTAAGAATAATCAAATATCAAAAATTTATATCATCAATATTAATCAAATATATTCATGATTGACTTCTTAAATAAAATTAGTACCCGTAATAATTATCAAGATTATGAAGCAACAAACACCTACAAACCATTTAACCCATAATATAACTGCAGGTCAAAGAGAATTACCTCTAAAAGAAAATAGATTAAACAAACTCTGTTGCAAGCCAAATCACGTCTTCATCATCATCAACCTACCTGAAAATGGAACCCATTTAATATAAAATAAAGTGAAATTAAAAGTTGAAAAACTTTAGAAACTGGTGAAGGCAGAGAAAATCTGAAAAAGCATAGAAAGGGGAAGAAACATATGTACAACATACATGACCTAAATTAAATATCGTGAAAAGGGACCATTCATATGCTGTAAAGTGCAACCGGTTACCCTTAAAAGGATTGAATGACCGTCTTTATTGAACCTGAAAGCCAAAAGCCCACTTTCGGTTGGGATATGATCGGACATCGATCAAGGAGGAAGAGGACATGAAAGGTTTTTTTATTTTAATTAAGCTAAAGAAAGGAAGAATAAATAAAAGAGATTTTTTTTAATTGAACGGCAAGGTTAAAAATTGGATGGATATTGTTTGGGTTGGGTAATGGGTTTATCAACTGGGCTTTTGTTCTTGTTGATTTCGATTACTGGGCTTTTGTTCTTGTTTAAATTTTGATTACTATGTGATTTTATTGCATGCTTTCGTATATAGGTACAATTTGTCACAATAACACAATATATACTTGCTGTTAACTCACGATAATTGTATGTGCAATAAACTAATAATCAGTCTATATTGGCCGATCCAAATTAAATATCATTAACTAATTATGTATGTAGATACTTAACAATTAATCACTCTATTATATGAGTGCAAAATACATAATGAAATAAATAAAACCATAAATATACCCTACTAAAATAATTAACCCTATTAAGTACCCTAATAACCCTATTAAGTACCTATTGATAAAGCGTCAAGGAAGCGTCAATTTTTTCCACCACCATCATTGAACTTTTATATATATATAGATATATATATATTAGAAAGAAAGGTACGAAAAATGTGTAAAGAATAAGTAAACTTCTTATTCTTTTTATTTTCACCATAATATTTTAACTTTTTACACTTTTAACACTAAACTTTTATACTTTGATTTTCTTTTTTTTTTCACCATAAACTTTTTATTCTTTTTATTTTCACCACAAACTTTTATTCTTTTTATTTTCACCACAATTTTAACTCTTTACACTTTTAGCACTAAACTTTTATACTTTTTGATTTTCTTTTATTTTCACCACAAACTTTTTATTCTTTTTATTTTCACTACAATATTTTAACTTCTTTACATTTTTAGCACTAAACTTTTATACTTTTTGATTTTCTTTTATTTCACCACAACATTTTAGTCTCTTACACTTTTAGCGCCAAACTTTTTATTTTTATTTTTATTTTCACCACAATATTTTAACTCTTTACACTTTTAGCACTAAACATTTATACTTTTTATTTTCACCACAAACTTTTATACTTTTTATTTTCACTACAACATTTTAGCCTCTTACACTTTTTATTTTTATTTTCACCACAATATTTTAACTCTTTACACTTTTAGCACTAAACTTTTATACTTTTTGATTTTTTTTATTTTCACCACAACATCTTAGACTCTTACACTTTTAGCACCAAAATTTTTTCTATTTATTTTAACCACAATATTTTAACTCTTTACACTTTTAGCACTAAACTTTTGTACTTTGATTTTCTTTTTATTTTCACCACAAACTTCTTATTCTTTTTATTTTCACCATAATATTTTAACTTTTTACACTTTTAACACTAAACTTTTATACTTTGATTTTCTTTTTTTTTTCACCATAAACTTTTTATTCGATTTATTTTCACTACAATATTTTAACTCTTTACACTTTTAGCACTAAACTTTCATACTTTTTGATTTTCTTTTATTTTCACCACAAACTTTTTATTCTTTTTATTTTCACCACAAACTTTTTATTTTTATTTTTACCACAATATTTTAACTCTTTACACTTTTAGCACTAAACTTTTATACTTTTTGATTTTCTTTTATTATCAACACAACATTTTACCTTTTTACACTTTTAGCACTGAACTTTTATGCGAACCACTTTCACTTTCACACAAAAAATTTATTATTCGTTTTTTAACTGTCGCGTGCAATAAATAGTAACCTTTTTATTCTTTTTATTCTCACCACAACATTTTACTCTTACACTTTTTATTTTTATTTTCACGACAACATTTTAACCCTTTACACTTTTAGCACTAAAATTTATACTTTTTGATTTAATTTTATTTTCACCACAACATTTTAGGCTCTCTTACCCTTTTAGCACTAAACTTTTATACTTTCACTTTCAGCCAAAACTTTTAACGTTCATTTTTTAAATGACAAATGTCAACTTTTGTTTTATTCTTAATCATTTGAATAAAACATGTTTTCTTCAAAAAGTTTATGGTTTATTATCCTTGATCCAAGAACGCATACCTATTTCACTATTTGTAACACATTATCTTATCTTTATCGAAATGTCGTAAATACTATTAAAAATAGAGTTAATTACTTAAATGGTACCTAACGTTTCCGCGATATTGCTAGTTTGATACCTTCCTTTCGAAATTACGCGGATCATACCTAACGTTTCCAAAACTCCACTCGGACCATACTGGAACCAAACGCCGTTTGATGGCCGTTAACCCCCCCACGTGACTTGCACGTGAGGGGTAAAAATGTAATATCGCGTTTCTTAATTACATAAATGGTACCTAACGTTTGCACGATATTGCTGGTTTCATACCTAATGTTTAGTTCTTAATTTTTTTTATTTTTTTTGAAAGGTGAATTTCGCTTGAAACTTCGTGTTGCGATAGGTCTAACATATGTTGTCTTTTTTTTTCTAACGACAACGTATGCTAGATCTCCTGCTGTCGAATCGCGACACGAAGCTTAAAGCAATGTTTTAAATACTGGCCGGTATTTCTAGTATTCCTGGTATTTTCCGGTATCACCGTTGCGGTATTTCCGATATTTTCAAAAAATAAAATTTGAAATTTTTTTAAAATTATTTTTATGATACTTTATTGCTATTTTTGGTTATTTGTGAACTTTAAAACTTATATTTTGTTATGAAATACCTATTTGGTATTATTTTTGAGTGGATTATAAGTGCATTTTGACTATTTTCGTTAAATTGTAATAAGTTTTGGAGAATTTTTATAAAAAAAATAAAACAAATTAAAAATAGTTGTACCGGCCGGTATTTTCGGTAATACCGATAATACCAGAAATTTTTCCACACCGGTATGACTAAATACTGGTTTTTAAAACATTGGCTTAAAGCGAAATTCACCTTTCAAAATAAAAAAAATAAAAAAAAATTAATAACTAAACATTAGGTATGAAACCAGCAATATCGTGCAAACGTTAGGTACCATTTAAGTAATTAAGAAACGTGATATTACATCTTTACCCCTCACGTGCAAGTCACGTGGGGGGTTTTTAACGGCCATCAAACGGCGTTTGGTTCCAGTATGGTCCGAGTGGAGTTTTGGAAACGTTAGGTATGATCCGCGTAATTTCGAAAGGAAAGGTATCAAACCAGCAATATCGTGGAAACGTTAGGTACCATTTAAGTAATTAACTCTTAAAAATATTTCATTGTCATATCTTTTGCTATTATTGATATTATATTCGTAACATATTTTCTCATTCTTCTAAGAGTTTTGTTATCAGTATTAATATTGTAACATCCCGAACTTTCTAGTTAACGGTTGATTTTAGTCGTTAAGTCAACATTTCGTGTCCGTTAAGTCTTTAGATGATTCAATGCGTTTATGTGTTTAATATGCTTTAAATGCAAGGCTTTAATGCCTTAATGATTCATGTGTATGGGTGTTTAAAGGTATATTTTAATGTCTTTAGAGGTGCTTAAAGTGTTTAATGTGTTATAAGTATTCCCAATAGATGTTTTGAGCTAAATATGAGCTCTATGGAAGTTCAGGGACTAGTTTTGACGTAGGGGGAAACCTAAAAACGGGATTAAGGGTTTTGTATCAGTTCATTTGCCCCTAATCGCAGAAAACTAATCATCTCTTTGAACCCTAAACCACCCTTTAGCCTATATCAATCTTCTATTCGATTTTCTATCGATTTCGAGTCCATTAGGAGCAATTAATCACTTGTATATCGATCCGGTAATCATATTCAAGGTAAGGATTGTATTCTCCACTAGTTTTAGGTCATTTTTATCTTTTCATCTGGTTCATACCTGATCTTGATCAGTTATATGCGTTTCGTTGCTAGAATCGTTGATTTCAGGTTACGCGATAACCGTTATTGCAATCAGTTGGTGCGTTAGGGTTTCTAGCAGGTATGATCTTTTTGTTACTGACATTTTAATGATTCAATGGAGTCAAGATGAGTGTCATATAAAATCTGTACCATAGGGTGTGTTAATTGATTGAAAATCGTTCGTTTTTGTTGTTTCGGCGACCTAAAATGTTAATCGTTGTCTTGCAAATCAATCGAGGGGTAATTGATAATTTAATAATGTTAATTGAGTCATAATTTGGTGTATATGAATTGTATATGTCGTGGTGATTTGTCATGGATATTTGATGATCGAAATTACTGTCACAATGATAAGGATTTCGAGGCCTAAAACTGTTGTCATATTGCAAAAATCATATATTTCTTAGATGAGTGAGTTAAGAGATGAATCTCACACTTTTGAAAAGCTCTATATGTCCCCTAAATTCTATATGAACAAGGTTTCTTGTGATTTTGCCCAGAGATAGGCGAAGAATGTTGATTTCCAAAAGTGGTTGGATTTTGGACGAATCCTGCAGGCCTGTTTTTGCAGACATCATAACTCATTCATTAGAGCTCTTCAAGAGTCCAACCTTATATTTCTGAAAAGGTTTTTGGGTCCTCTACATTTGTTAAGAACTGAGTTTTGTCTCATTTGGTCGTCTTGTGTTCCAAAATTTGTTGGCAAACGAATTATGTTGGCTGGGTTATGTTCTGACTTCAACTGGGTCGGCGCACATGATGGCTATGCGGTGCATATTCTTGTCTGGTGGTCATTTAGGCTTGTTTTCATGCTCGTTTGACCCGTAGACCATATGCTTAGGTTACCTTATGGTATGGGGAACTTAGAGAGGTTCTTTAAAGCCCCATTTATGCCAGATATTAATTACATGTTTGATTATATGTAGTCGGGAATACTTGCTTTGCACGGTAACCTTAGTTATCGTTTGTGTGCGCTTCTTCGAGGTAAGATAACATGTTTTCTCACATAAGGGACAACAAGATATAGTTTTCATAAGTTAACTTCCCCAAATGAATGTTTGTATGCTTGTATGTATTCGGGAATGTATGAGAGGTTACTCTGGGATATATTATGATTACCATTAATAATGAATGGTAAGCTTATGCATACTATGATGAAGTAATAATATGTATATATTATGTAATAATGATATGATGGAATAAAGTATGTGACGAGATGAAATGAATATGATGTAAAGGTAAGATAACACGATATTAATACGATAAGATGTTATGATGATATAAAGATATGATGTTGTAATGCATTGACGATATGATGATACAATGTTATGACTATATGATAATGAAATGATAATACGATCATGTTATGATGATATGATTATATGCATGGCTTGATCACCTAGTCACTAGACTTGTATAGGTTTGTCATGACACGTGCACGATTAAGGAACCTAAAGTAAAGAAAAGATATATGTGATTAGTTTAGGTGAAATTTTGCCTAAGTTAATAAAGTTAAGAAGTCTCGAGCATATGTAAGTTGTTGTGTTAAGCTTAACCCATGCTAGTTCCTCGGAGCTAGTGTGTACGTGGTCACGTGGTATGGAATTCATGATACCTCCCGTGGCATAGTTACGTATGAGTGTATCCGGGTGGAGTAACTAACCACTACACGCGCAAAGGATAAACGGTATACTCAGTTGGATCATCATAGCCTTTGCTTAACGACGACGATGGACCACCGTAAGGTCTACCCATCAAGTCGGGTGTGAGGACACCATGTAAGGTCTTATGACCGCCTACACACAACCCCACATCCCTAAGATAAGTGGCTTATGTCATTTAGCCTACGCCTGGGCAAAAGAAAAGTAAAGAAAGAAAGTAAAGTAACGAAAGGAATGTAAAGTATGAAAGGATATGCACAATTAGGAATACGATAAATCCTATGTGTTACGTTTATGTTGTGTAGGTGATAATTCTTATGTGATATGATATAAGTTATGATGATTACGTAATATTAACATTATGAAGTGTTTTTGTTAATATATAACGAATCGGTAAACGTTTTCTAAAAACATGTTATCTTACTTAGCTTTTA
This sequence comes from Erigeron breviscapus, assembly GCA_034093135.1. Taxonomy (NCBI): domain Eukaryota; kingdom Viridiplantae; phylum Streptophyta; class Magnoliopsida; order Asterales; family Asteraceae; genus Erigeron; species Erigeron breviscapus. The sequence goes on from CM067171.1 coordinate 101,558,429, forward strand.
AAGCTAACACTTGCTCTTTTGAAAAACGTTGTACCCTCAGGTTAAGCAGGATTGAGCTAGTGAAAGACTTAGCTTGGTAAGGCGGGTAGATGCTTAAAAGAAGACATTTAGCTTTCCACTTACCTAGATCATCTTAATTAGCCATTTATGTTGTGTGGGTACATTTATTATGACATATGTTATGTATTGTTATGATGACATTTATGATTTGTCATTTCTGGATTATCTTATACTATTGTAATGATATGTATATATATATATATATATATATATATATATATATATATATATATATATATATATATATATATATATATATATATATATATATATATATATATATATATATATATATATATATATATATATATATATATATATATATATATATATATATATATATATATATATATATATATATATATATATATATATATATATATATATATATATATATATATATATATATATATATATATATATATATATATATATATATATATATATATATATATATATATATATATATATATATATATATATATATATATATATATATATATATATATATATATATATATATATATATATATATATATATATATATATATATATATATATATATATATATATATATATATATATATATATATATATATATATATATATATATATATATATATATATATATATATATATATATATATATATATATATATATATATATATATATATATATATATATATATATATATATATATATATATATATATATATATATATATATATATATATATATATATATATATATATATATATATATATATATATATATATATATATATATATATATATATATATATATATATATATATATATATATATATATATATATATATATATATATATATATATATATATATATATATATATATATATATATATATATATATATATATATATATATATATATATATATATATATATATATATATATATATATATATATATATATATATATATATATATATATATATATATATATATATATATATATATATATATATATATATATATATATATATATATATATATATATATATATATATATATATATATATATATATATATATATATATATATATATATATATATATATATATATATATATATATATATATATATATATATATATATATATATATATATATATATATATATATATATATATATATATATATATATATATATATATATATATATATATATATATATATATATATATATATATATATATATATATATATATATATATATATATATATATATATATATATATATATATATATATATATATATATATATATATATATATATATATATATATATATATATATATATATATATATATATATATATATATATATATATATATATATATATATATATATATATATATATATATATATATATATATATATATATATATATATATATATATATATATATATATATATATATATATATATATATATATATATATATATATATATATATATATATATATATATATATATATATATATATATATATATATATATATATATATATATATATATATATATATATATATATATATATATATATATATATATATATATATATATATATATATATATATATATATATATATATATATATATATATATATATATATATATATATATATATATATATATATATATATATATATATATATATATATATATATATATATATATATATATATATATATATATATATATATATATATATATATATATATATATATATATATATATATATATATATATATATATATATATATATATATATATATATATATATATATATATATATATATATATATATATATATATATATATATATATATATATATATATATATATATATATATATATATATATATATATATATATATATATATATATATATATATATATATATATATATATATATATATATATATATATATATATATATATATATATATATATATATATATATATATATATATATATACGATTTCGATTGAATAATAAGAAAGAATATATATGGAAATATATATATATATATATATATATATATATATATATATATATGTACATTTTATATATACACATACATTATCTACATTTATTATGACATATGTTATGTATTGTTATGATGACATTTATGATTTGTCATTTCTGGATTATCTTATACTATTGTAATGATATGGATTCGTAACACCACCATTAGTTAATGAACTAACCGTTACGGGTTAGTTGTGTTTTGTAAAAGTTGTTTTCCGCAAAGTTAACGCCGTTAGGCAAAAGTTTTGAAAATTCAGATTTTTTAAATAAATGGTGTTACAAATATACTTATTTTTAGACATTTCGTTATTTTTACTATAAAATTTATTTTAATAGATTTGAATAATTTTTTTATATAAATTGTTAACAAATGTAATGTCTTCTGGGGCAACGCCCGGGTAACATATCTCGTTATAATTATACTAAAAAGATATATGCTTTTACAACTATTGAAGCCATTAGTACAAGTATGCTTTTACAACTATTGAAGCCATTAGTACAAGTATGCTTTTACAACTTTTTTAACAATTTCTTAAAATCTTTTATACAAGCATATTATCTCTACTACATTATAAAACATTTACTCCCTCCATTTTTTCAACTTTAAGTAGTTGAAAATCCCAAAATACCCCTATCACTTATTCATAATACCCTTAGAAAAAATCTCAACCACTCATTTTTCTCTCTCCTCCATAAATCATTTTATTCCTCTAAATCATTCAAAATCTTTTATCTCAAAAACCGTACATCGATAAATTATAAAAATTATATGGGTGTTTTTAAATTTTCATGTATACTTTCGACAAATTTTTAAATCCGAGGGCGGAGCCCGTACGACTAAGACATTTGGCTATCACACTCTATGACCTATCACCTTCTATGACCTATCACACTCTATGACCTATCACCTTCTATGACCTATCACACTCTATGACCTATCACCCCCACCATCTCACCGCCGCAACGCGCGGGTACTTTCCCTCATTATATATATATATATAGATTAGATAATATAGATATATATACACTTAATTAACGTTTCCATTATACAAAGATTTATTTTATTACTATATATATATATACAATTTTATTTTTTACTTTACCACCTAAATTTTGTTTGTTTTTTTTAAATTTTGGCACCAAACTTTGCTTTTTTCACAAACAAACTTTTTCTTTTCTCATTTTTGTCACCAAATTTTGCTTCTTTTTACAATATGTCACTAAACAAATATTTCCTTTTTTTTTTTTCCACCATAGTTTTGTTTTTATAAGGGGCAAGGGTGTAGTGCCACAACTTGGCAAATTGGCTAGTTTTCGGCCAATCAAATGTCGCCACGTGTTTTTGCCAAAAACTAGCCAAAACTTGCCAAACATGGTGTAGTGCAACAAAACTAGCCAAAACTTGCCAAAATGCTAATGCCGGAAAATATATAAAAGTACCGGAAAATAACAAAGTTGCCGGAAAACATAAAAGTGACCGTTTTTTTTTATAAAATATAAACTTGGGCTCAGAATTTGGGGGTCGGGAATTTCGGAAGTCGGAGACGCCATGGCTGCTAACCCGAAGGTTTACCCCGCCAAGATACGCCCCGGATCATCCGAGTCCCATTTTTACGAACAACTTTGTATCATCATCGCCCATTTAACATAACACCGGCAACCTAACTGTTCAACGATATCATCATCGGCTAAAACTACTTTTTCCGGCTACCTATTACTTTAATGAAACAAAATACGGCAACACTACCAAGGAAAAATCCGGCAACGCTACCGCTAAGTTAACACTACCAAGCTAATCACAAACATGCAATTAACGACAATGTAAAAAGATAAATATACATATATAAGCATAAGCAGCAGCAGCAGTTAACCGGAAAACCCAAAAAAAGGCTCGCCGGAAAACCGTATAAACCGGAAACCCCAAAAAGGAGTCACCGAAAAACCACACACACCAGAAACCCCAAAAAAGGGTCACCGGATTACATGCAGGCACGATCTAACCAGAAACCCCATAAAAGAGATCACCGGAAAACCGATTAAACCAGAAACCCCAAAAAAGGGTCACCGGATTACATGCAGCACGATCTAACCAGAAACCCCAAAAAAGGGTCACCGGAACAGCACACGATTAACCAGAAACCCCAAAAAAGGGTCACCGGATTACATGCAGCACGATCTAACCAGAAACCCCAAAAAAGGGTCACCGGAACATGAGCACGATCAACCACCGGAAACCCCAAAAAGAGGTTTCCGATATCACTGGAAATAAGGGTGTTGTACGTTAGGAGCATCGACAAGTTTTTCCGGCATGGATTCCGGCAATAGAAGCCAAGAAAACCATAGGATTAGCCTCAAAATCGAAAACCCCCAAATATTTTTTTAGGTTTCCGGTGTAAATAAAAGAGTTTTGGCACAAGAACAAAAAAAAACGGTCACAAGGCACGCTCCCAACGTTCACAAGGATCGGCCAAAAGTGGCCGATATATATAGCCGATGTAACTTGCCAAAACTAGCCGATGCAAATGTTATAGCTTGCCAAAGAGCCGATGCTAGCCGATCAAACTTGCCAATAAAATAAGCCGACTACACCCTTGCCCCTAACAACTAGAATCTATTTTTTTCTTTTCATATATCTCTAGTTAATATGTTAAAAGTTAGAATTGTAATCTTCAAATGGTTTATATACAACAAAAATAATGACGATGTACAAATCATCACCCGTATATATACAAGTATATTGCTAGGTATATGACTCATAAAAACACATAAGAGCGCATAAATGCAGTGGTGGAGCTATATGAAGAAGAAAAGTGACCAGCATGGTCACCACACAATGGCTTTAATTATTATATTGACCCGAGACAAAACATATTACATGTTAAACATTTTTATATATCTTATAAATTAATGTAATTTTATACTTGTTAGTATGATGTAAACTATTTGAGTCGGCCTAGCTAGACCCAAAATACTTTCCGCCCTTAGACCTTACATCTTAACTTCGCCATTGCTTGCATATATAATTAATGAGGTTTATGGACATGATCGAGCTAATTGAAGTATGCATATATAGTACGTACCTTTGGTGAAGGAACTAAACATCTTGGCCAAAGCATCGGATAGTTCTTGGTACCATCCATTGAAACCTTCACGAATGCTGCACTGGTGGTTGATCCCTTCTTTTCCGACTCGTCGGTGTTGCTCTTCTGATGAGCCATTGCATTTTTACGAAAGTTTCTCACAGGTGGCCATCCTACTACTTGTGCTCTATATACATATATGAACATAAAGAAGACGAAGGAAGCTTAATTAATTTAAATCAATAGATGTATGCATATATAGTTCTTAAATAAGATTTTTTATTTCTTGGCCAGAGATTTTAAAGACGTATAACTGTTTACATTTCATTTATTTAATAGAGTTAATTATTGTTGTATGTTGTAGTTTGTACTCGTACTACATTAACAAGTTCCAATTATGGGTCTCAACAGAATTTAAAAACAAAACCAACACAAAAACAAAATAAGGTGTATGGATATTTGCTTAGGATATACCTTAAAGTTCATGAGTAACAATCTTTTACAATTAAAAAATGTAACAAATAATTTGACCTCTTTAATATATACTAGTAAAGTGCGGCCCCGCATTGCGGGGCTTCGGTTGTCATGTTGAAACGGTTGCTTATTTAGTGTATTGTGTTGAACCTTGAACGGTTTAATTAAAAAGTATTAGTAATTGATAGGTTTGTTTTGAGTATATATTTATTAAAAGGCAAAACCAAATTAGCTTCATTCTGATCGTTGCGAGGTTTTAAATATTGTGATTATGCTTTGTTACTAATGATATGTCACTTTATACGTTAGCTAAAAACTTTGGTTTCAGTATATTAGTTGAAAAAGGAGAAAATGTGGAAAAAAAACAAATAGTGATACATAACAGTACATGATATGGCCACGAAAAAGTTGCAATATATTGGTTTGAAACCCTAAAGGAAAAATTGTGTAAAAAACCAATAAGTAACATGTAGTTGAAAATTTGAAAAGAATGCGATATGGTAAAATCCGAATAATGTACAGAATATGAACAAGAAAAGGTTGCAACATATTAGTTGGAAACCCCAAAGGAAAAAAAATATGCAAAAAATCAATAACTAACTCGTAGTTGAATATCCAAACGAAATGCGATATGGCAAAATCCGAATAGTAGATGAGAGTGTATTATCGACGAATAGTAACTCGCCACGTAGGCGAGTTATTATTCATCATGCCATTTCATTTAATAGTATATATAATATAATATAATATTATAATAAAATACATGGTTAGCTATAGTAAACTTTTAAGGTTTTTATTTTTACCATCAAGCTTTTGGTTTTTCAACTTTGGCCACCAATTTTTCTTTTTTATTTTCTACTAATTAAATAACTTTTTAGGATTTCTATCTTTTTTCTTTTTACCCCTAATAGTAAACTTTAAATGTTTCTATTTACCACCAAAGCTATATGCTTTTACATTTATTGAAGTCATTAGTACAAATATACTTTTACAACTTTTTTAACAATTTCTTAAAAACTTTTATACAAGCATATTATTATATATATACAATTATATTTTTTACTTTTCCCTCCTAAATTTTGCTTTTTTAATTTTTGGCACCAAACTTTGTTTTTTTTAAACAAACTTTATTCTTTTCTCATTTTTGTCATCAAATTTTGCTTCTTTTTACAATATATCACTAAACAATATTCCTCTTTTTTCACTTTTTCCACCATAGTTTTGTTATAATAACAATACATGGTTAGTTGTAAACTTTTAAGATTTTTATTTTTACCATCAAGCTTTTGGTTTTTCAACTTTGGTCACCAATTTTTTTTTTATCTTCTACTTATTATATAACTTTTTAGGATTTCTATTTTCTTTTCTTTTTGTCCATAATAGTAAACTTTAGATGTTTCTAACTTTTACCACCAAACTTTTGGGTAATGATAGATGTATGTTTGCACAATGCGACGGCGATAGTAGGAGTGGTGGTCGTGGTGGTGTGGTGATGGCGGCCACATCGAGTGTAGTAAGTTATTAATGTAAAGTTAATTGATATAAAAGATAGTAGTATAATTATTTTAACAGTTGATTTATACTTTTTAAATAGATTCATAATATGATTCTGTAATATACGTTTATCGTTTATATGTATCAATCACCTTATATGCATTAAATTTTACGTAGTGTTAAGTTTTCCAGGGAAACGCCGTAGTAAAAAATTAGTCTAAAAACTCTTGATTTAATTTGGTGGCTTGGGCGTGAACTATCGAAAGCATAGCAGCCCATTTGTCTTTTCCTTGTTGACCAAAGTCAACCACCAGCCCCACCGGTACACGCATGCTTCTACAGAATGCATATATTTCATTTCAACTAGTTATGTACCCGGGCGTTGCCCCAGGAGACATAATATTGCTTTCAGAAACTTAGAAAATAATGCAAACGCACTAAAATTATACTAATATATGTGAAATACAAAAAGAAATGAGAAGTACCATGTAAATCATTGTAGAAGTTAAAACACAAATGCACGCGGATATCATATTAAATTTGTACAATAAATTATAAGAAGTCAAAATTTAGTTAAAAATATAATCTCACGATCATCAACACCGTTTGAGAAAAGGAACTAACTCCTAGTCAGAGAAATGAACCTGATTTGTAACCGTTATTATTACTCCCATTAAACATTCAAACAGAACTTAACGGTCGTTAGTGCTTGTTATAGTTTTCCAGAATTTAATAACGTTAAGGACTATTATTGCAAAGAAAGTTAACGACAGGGATTATTTTTGCTGAAAAAGAAATAACGTTAAGGACTATTGTTGCAACAAATTTAACGACAGGGACTATATTTGCTAAAAAGGTGAGGCACACGGAAATCGAGCAACGGTATTTATATATATATAGAGAGAATATATCTTATGATTTACATGATCAATTCTTTGAATAGTTGAAAGAATAAAAAAGAATGTCAATCATGTAGCAACAATATGCTTAATCGAAAAAAGTGTGACAAAACGGAAGAAAATAATGAAAACGCACTAAAATTATACTAATATATGTGAAATACAAAAAGAAATGGGAAGTACCATGTAAATCATTGTAGAAGTTAAAACACAAATGCACGCGGATATCATATTATATTTGTACAATAAATTATACTAATATATGTGAAATACAAAAAGAAATGGGAAGTACCATGTAAATCATTGTAGAAGTTAAAACACAAATGCACGCGGATATCATATTAAATTTGTACAATAAATTATAAGAAGTCAAAATTTAGTTAAAAATATAATCTCACGATCATCAACACCGTTTGAGAAAAGGAACTAACTCCTAGTCAGAGAAATGAACCTGATTTGTAACCGTTATTATTACTCCCATTAAACATTCAAACAGAACTTAACGGTCGTTAGTGCTTGTTATAGTTTTCCAGAATTTAATAACGTTAAGGACTATTATTGCAAAGAAAGTTAACGACATGGATTATTTTTGCTGAAAAAGAAATAACGTTAAGGACTATTGTTGCAACAAATTTAACGACAGGGACTATATTTGCTAAAAAGGTGAGGCGCACGGAAATCGAGCAACGGTATTTATATATATATAGAGAGAATATATCTTATGATTTACATGATCAATTCTTTGAATAGTTGAAAGAATAAAAAAGAATGTCAATCATGTAGCAACAATATGCTTAATCGAAAAAAGTGTGACAAAACGGAAGAAAATAATGAAAACGCACTAAAATTATACTAATATATGTGAAATACAAAAAGAAATGGGAAGTACCATGTAAATCATTGTAGAAGTTAAAACACAAATGCACGCGGATATCATATTAAATTTGTACAATAAATTATAAGAAGTCAAAATTTAGTTAAAATTATAATCTCACGATCATCAACACCCGTTTGAGAAAAGGAACTAACTCTTAGTCACAGAAATGGACCTGATTTGTAACCGTTATTATTACTCCCATTAAACATTCAAAAAAAAACTTAACGGCCGTTAGTGCTTGTTAGAGTTTTCTAGAATTTAATAACGTTAAGGACTATTATTGCAAAGAAAGTTAACGACAGGGATTATTTTTGCTGAAAAAGAAATAACGTTAAGGACTATTGTTGCAACAAATTTAACGACAGGGACTATATTTGCTAAAAAGGTGAGGCGCACAGAAATCGAGCAACGGTATTTATATATATAGAGAATTTGGAAGTTGGCTTTTGTTGTTGAATATCCAATCAGGAGCAGCCACATCACACTCCTCAATTGTTATTTCACTAGTTTCTTGCGGTCTACAAATTGAGATAACAACAACAGAACCCAATCCTTACGTGGGGTATGAGGGAGGTGAGCTGTAGACAGTCTTTTTGACAAGAGGGTGTTGCTTATAGCCAATCAGAGAACAGAAAGGGAGAACCAAGCGCAACGGCAGATTTCTTTAGATATCATATCATCACACACCCATCATCTCTATCAAAAATCCATTTTTAGTCCATAATATTTCATCTATCCACCTTATCATCTTCATATCAAAACAGATCCCCAAAACTTAACTTTTCATATTTTAAGATTTAATCTTTGGAGTTGGAGATTTGGAACTAAGGATTTGTGTAGATTGAAGAAGAAGATTCCATTTTCATCCACCATTTTTGAAAGATTGCTCTTTTCATATTCATTTAGCTTGTTAACAATTGAATGATTATGTTGCTTAATATGAAGATTTGTATTTATGTGACTATCTTGATTATGATTACGTAGTTTGTTTGGGTGTTTGTCTAGTAATTAGTATGAAACTCATTTGATAATGGCATTTTTAACTCATGGTTGATTTTTGGTTAATTTTGGTTTAGGGATTATTGATTTTTGGGGTCAAACTTTAGCTAGTCATGGGATTGGGATAATATAGTGTGTTTGATCTTATCGCAATTGACCAATTGGGTGAGATTAGATTCATTGGTGGTTAGTTGTTTATATGATTAACCACCATGGATTTAGTTAAATAAGATTCTTTGTGACTAAGAAATTATTTTAATATTTAAAGATGAACGTCAAAATATTTTATAACTTGTTAGGATTAATTGACTTATGAATAGTGAAACCATCTCATGATTCCAAATAATTTGCATATAAATATAAATGCTTAGAGTTTATAATTGTTTTAGTTTGACAATTGTCATACTAAACATGCTTTGTGACATTTTTTTATAAAAAAGCTTTTTTTAAAAAAATTAGAAACATGTTAACATGAAAGTTAAGTTTTTTTATTTTAAATTTTATAAAGATAATAGTTTATTAATTTTTTTGTGTTAAAATAAAATAAACATAAAAAAATATTGGAGGATGAGGTGAGGATGAGAATATGATAGGTAGAGGGTATTTCTTTTTTCTTTTTTTTTTCTTTTTTGAACAGCAGTGGTGATTGTACTCAACGGCCTTGCATCTTCATCGTCCGGTAGAGATCGACCACGTCACCAGCACAGTCTATCCGAGGGCATGACTGGCGGTGGAAGTCTCACTACCGTTCTGGAGGAAACCAGCTAAATACTAGAGAAAACCCTCATGCCCCACCTTATTCGCAAGGACTTGCGAATATTTATTTCAAAGGTGTCGAACCTGTGACCAACAAGACGAGATAATAATGGTGTCAAAATAGGAAAATGCCTTACAATAATACATCGTTTGGAAGCATGGTGTTATAGTTAAAATACATCATTTGGAAACAAAGTTTAAATTCATTAATCTTTCTGAATACATCAATATATTAACAAAATCAAATAATTAGAACTAAGAATTGATACTTGGGGACAAGGCTATCCATGATCCTCGCATACCACAAGTCTTCTTATAAGGCGTTTGATTGAACTGAACAAAAAATATTTTCAAAAATGGGAATTAAGCTTAAAGAAAGAATAAGGTTTCAATTTACCGATTACCATTCCGTAAGTAATAATTATAGGACAAAAGTCAAAGCACCTACTGAAAAGCTCTAAATTTCCTATAGTTTTAGTTGACTCCGGGTATAGAGTTGAACTCAAATTATTATTTTTGAACATTCGGTATTTTATTGATATGAAGCTAACGAGAGGCTAGAGGTACAACAAGTCATAAAGCGTACATACTTTAACACAAAAACATGGGAACAGAAGAAATATAACAAACAGAAGATTAAGAACTGAAATTAAAAGTAGACCAATGTTGCCAGTCTATGTGGGCTTTGCAGGATCTATTCGATATCCACAGGTAACTTATTGCTTTTAGTTCCTTGGTTACGAAGCAGAATGATGGCGCTTGTTTGAGAAGGTACATTTGTTTCTGGTCTTCCAAATCGTCCAACAGAAAGCAATGACGATAAGGTTGATGAAATTTCTCTTGTTGGGATGTATATATGGGCTTTTGTGTAGACTGAATATGTTGCGGATGATGGAGGGTTTGGTAAGAGGAATGTGACACCACGATTGAAGATACAGCCATAGGGAGCTGGTAAATGGACAATGAATAAATAGGTGTTCAACTGATTCTTCATGGTTGCTGCAAAGAGGGCAAGATGCTGATGCGATGGGTATTTTCCTGAGTGCCAACTGATCTTTGGTGGGGATTCGGTTGAGTTTAAGACGCCAGCTAAGAAAATTTGCTTTTAGTGGCGCTAGCCGGTTCCAGGGGAAGGTACATCTGTTAGGTCCAAGGGTTGCTGACTGGAGCTTATACTTCATCGACTTGGTAGTAAAGAGGCCAGAGGGGTCGCATTCCTAAGTCCATCGATCTAGAGAAGTCGATGTGTTGACGTTCATGATATGAGACAGCATTGACTGGAATTGGTGGAGCTCGTTTGGTGTTGAAGGTGGATTAGTCCAGCACCATTCCCATTGGGAAAATCTTCCTTCTCCGGTGCAACGGTCTTTACCTGTGATTAAACGAGGCAGTCCTTGTGTTTCTCTAGTCTGAAGATGTGAGCGAAGCGAAGGTATAGAGGCGATTCACCGTTCCATAAGTCCATCCAGAAGCGGATATTGGAGCCATCTCCAACTTTACCTATGATTAAACGATCCAAACAAATATCAACAGGGGAGAGGTGGGAGTTTAGGTTAGCAATAGCTTTCCAAACTCCTACCAAATCAGGTCTAAGGGGGATTGGTGAGCAATTTCGTTTAGATGAGTGAAGGGAACATATAACACGAGCCCAAAGAGAGTTCGGGTCTTTATGCCACCGCCGCCACCATTTGGACAACAAAGACAGGTTATTTACTTGTAGACTACCCAACCCAAGCCCGCCCGACTCAACCGATGATACAACAAGGTCCCAAGAAACCCATGGTATTTTTTTTCGGGGAGACGAGCCACCCAAAAAGAAAGATCTTCTTATTGATTCATGTTTAGAAACAACACTTACTGGGGCCTTGTACAAAGAGAAGAAGTAAGACGGTAGACTGTCAAGCACGGAGCGGATAAGGGTGATTTGGCCACCAAGTGAAAGGGATGTTGCTTTCCATTGGGAAAGGCGCGCGAGTTTCAAAGGTTCTGATTACCGGGGCCCAATTCCTTATTAGGTGCATATTTGAACCTACATTGAGGCCAAGATGGGTGATGGGGAACTATCCATTTTGACATTTGAGGATGGTTGTGGAGCTGGTGGTTGAGACCGTTGATAGGTCTAAGTCATAAAAACACGATTTCTGCAAATTTACTTTTAGACCAGATGCCAGGTGAAAGCATGTTAGGATTCTGGATATGTTAGCGATGTAGGTTGAGGACCAACGCCCAAGCAGGATGGCATCGTCTGCATTTACAGATGGGTGATGTTCGGCCCATTATTTGGAAGCTGGATACCCGATATAAGGCCAATATTTGAGGCCCTATGGATAACATTGGAAAAAGCTTCCATAACAATTATAAAGAGGAAAGGCGATAGTGGATCGCCTTGTGGCATACCCCGTTCACAGTTAAACTCCGGGGTGAGACAACCGTTTATTAGAACAGAAGATCTGGTGGTAGAAAGAATACCTTGGATCCATTTAACCCAGCGATCGGGAAAGTTCAAATTTGCTTCATAATGGACAAGAGGAAGTTCCAGTTTACGGTGTCAAAGCCTTCTCGAAATCAATTTTGAAGCAGAAGGCTTCACATTTGCTTTTTTCAGCTAAGTGATAACTTCATTGAGCACCAGGGGACCATCAAGTATGTTTCTATCAGTGAGGAAAGCCGATTGTGATAGCGAGATCACATTAGTAATAACAGCCTTCAATCGGTTAGCAAGAGTTCTGGAGATCGTTTTTTTGATGCAACTATAACACCCCGCCTTACCACAACACAATGTTGTCCGCTTTGCCTGCAGGCTCACGGCTTTGTTTCTGGTTTATCGGGCAAACTTCCTAGAAGGGTCACCCATATGGCATTACTGCCACCCGAGCACGCTTAACTGTGGAGTTATCCTCTCATCCACAGCCAATGCGTCCAAAACGCGTTGTGTTATGTAAGACCAATAATATTACTTATAGCCAGGATCTCCCTTGTATTCAGTCGAATCAATTAGATTGGGTGAAATCTTATGAATCAATGAATCATCCGGTTACATTAACACAGTTCATGATAGGCATTTTTTTTTTGAACGACGACGGTGATGCAAACTTATAAAACATAGACTCCGTATAAAATCTGGCTTCTTTATTGATGCAGTCAAGCCAACATATAATGACGACGGTCAATTTTTTATTTTTTTTATGCACACTATTGTTTGTATGAGCTAAGTTCTTAAGATGTAAAAGTATGGGCAAAAAATGGAGTGGACTATTAAAATCCATTTGCTTTCCTTGACTAAAGAAGCCTTCTTTGGGTTATTTGTGTCGACCCAAATTGTAGTTTTTACGTCCAAATACCGACTTATTAAATATCCTAGTTAACGTGAATAATTTATAAAAGTTTGTCACGTTTATGTGTGTAAAAATATAACAAAGTAGAAATTTATCCACACTAAAAAGTGCGAAGTTTTAAAATTCCACAATTTAGGTGTGGATTTTCATATTAATTTGTCACACTACTTTTATCCACATTATATATTATAGTTAGTGTGAACAAAAATAACGTTACAAATTAAATATGAAAGTTCAAACCTAAAATTGTAAATTTTTTAAACTTCACACTTTTTAGTGTAAATAAATTTGTACACACCTTCAGTTTAACATAATTTACGGACATAAAAGCGTGACAAAAATTTATAATTTATTAAAAGGTGAATAATTGGAATATTATTTGTAATGTGGTAGATAAAAAGATTTTTAAAGATGATAAACCATTACTCGTGTGAAAAAATATACATTTTTATAAGATAATTACGTGGTAGATTAACTTAGTGATAATCAGTATCAACAACTAACAACATTGGGTTGTACCAACTAGACCAATTTGTTATGATCTTAATCAGATCGTCCACCTTCTTAGCCTAATTAAGTTCTCTAACAAGGGTTTACTACTGTATTTGATTATTTTAAATTTACTCATATTTGGTTCTCCTTGCACATGTATAGTGTATCTTCTTCTAAGTGAGTAATTACAATATTTGCTTTAAAATCAATGTTGGCCACATTCTAAGCATTGTAAAACAACTTGTTGACGGGAGTTAAGAGCTCGTAAATGGATAATTAATGAGTAATATTCTTTTCAGGTCCAATGGTTATATGGGGAGGTGCTTTGGGCCCCAAAAAACAACAGCATCTAAATCTTTTGTATACATAAGAACGCTAAGCGGTTTAAAACCATAAACCTCACCTAAAAAAAAAAGAATAGGGTATACAACCTCACACCCTCAAAGCCCTTATCTCCTTAAAAATTGAAAAGCCACATGATGATAACGTTCGAGTCTTATGAGTATGGTGAATAAAAATACCCAGTTTTAGGGTGGGGGGAGTACCTCGCCACCCCTCCCTGATTTTTCAATAGGTACCTGTCGGCTCCCTAGTTGCAGGGAATACCTCGCCACCCCTTCCCGCCCCTCCCCACCCTTTTCTATTTTATTTATTTTCTAATTATTTTTATTCAAATAATAAATAAAACTTTTATTTAATAAATTGGACAAATTAAAACACTACATCATATTCATAAAACATTACATAATATTCATAAAATCATAAAACACTACATAATATTACTAAAATCATAAAACATTACATAATCCTAACACTCGGAATCGTGGACTTACTCGTTATGCCACAATCGTGGACTTACTCGTTATGCCATCAACATGGACTTTACGTTATGCCACAATTCGTGGACTTACTCGTTATGCCACAATTCATGGACTTACTCGTTATGCCACAATCGTGGACTTACTCGTTATGCCATCAACATGGACTTTACGTTATGCCACAATTCGTGGACTTACTCGTTATGCCATCAACATGGACTTTACGTTATGCCACAATTCGTGGACTTACTCGTTATGCCACTAATCGTGGACTTACTCGTTATGCCATCAACATGGACTTTACGTTATGCCACTAATCGTGGACTTACTCGTTATGCCACTAATCGTGGACTTACTCGTTATGCCATCAACATGGACTTTACGTTATGCCACAATTCGTGGACTTACTCGTTATGCCATCAACATGGACTTTACGTTATGCCACTAATCGTGGACTTACTCGTTATGCCACTAATCGTGGACTTACTCGTTATGCCATCAACATGGACTTTACGTTATGCCACAATTCGTGGACTTACTCGTTATGCCATCAACATGGACTTTACGTTATGCCACAATTCGTGGACTTACTCGTTATGCCACAATCATGGACTTACTCGTTATGCCACAATCGTGGACTTACTCGTTATGCCATCAACATGGACTTTACGTTATGCCACAATTCGTGGACTTACTCGTTATGCCATCAACATGGACTTTACGTTATGCCACAATTCGTGGACTTACTCGTTATGCCATCAAATGGACTTTACGTTATGCCACAATCGTGGACTTTACGTTATGCCATAATTCGTGGACTTACTCGTTATGCCATCAACATGGACTTTACGTTATGCCACAATTCGTGGACTTACTCGTTATGCCATCAACATGGACTTTACGTTATGCCACAATTCGTGGACTTACTCGTTATGCCATCAACATGGACTTTACGTTATGCCACAATTCGTGGACTTACTCGTTATGCCACTAATTCGTGGACTTACTCGTTATGCCATCAACATGGACTTTACGTTATGCCACAATTCGTGGACTTACTCGTTATGCCACAATTCATGGACTTACTCGTTATGCCACAAATCGTGGACTTACTCGTTATGCCATCAACATGGACTTTACGTTATGCCACAATTCGTGGACTTACTCGTTATGCCATCAACATGGACTTTACGTTATGCCACAATTCGTGGACTTACTCGTTATGCCACAATTCATGGACTTACTCGTTATGCCACAATTCGTGGACTTACTCGTTATGCCATCAACATGGACTTTACGTTATGCCACAATTCGTGGACTTACTCGTTATGCCATCAACATGGACTTTACGTTATGCCACAATTCGTGGACTTACTCGTTATGCCACTAATTCGTGCCACTTACTCGTTATGCCATCAACATGGACTTTACGCTATGCCACTAATCGTGGACTTACTCGTTATGCCACTAATCGTGGACTTACTCGTTATGCCATCAACATGGACTTTACGTTATGCCACAATTCGTGGACTTACTCGTTATGCCATCAACATGGACTTTACGTTATGCCACAATTCGTGGACTTACTCGTTATGCCATCAACATGGACTTTACGTTATGCCACAATTCGTGGACTTACTCGTTATGCCATCAACATGGACTTTACGTTATGCCACAATTCGTGGACTTACTCGTTATGCCATCAACATGGACTTTACGTTATGCCACAATTCGTGGACTTACTCGTTATGCCATCAACATGGACTTTACGTTATGCCACTAATCGTGGACTTACTCGTTATGCCACTAATCGTGGACTTACTCGTTATGCCATCAACATGGACTTTACGTTATGCCACAATTCGTGGACTTACTCGTTATGCCACAATTCATGGACTTACTCGTTATGCCACTATTCGTGGACTTACTCGTTATGCCATCAACATGGACTTTACGTTATGCCACAATTCGTGGACTTACTCGTTATGCCACAATTCATGGACTTACTCGTTATGCCATCAACATGGACTTTACGTTATGCCACAATTCGTGGACTTACTCGTTATGCCATCAACATGGACTTTACGTTATGCCACAATTCGTGGACTTACTCGTTATGCCACTAATCGTGGACTTACTCGTTATGCCATCAACATGGACTTTACGTTATGCCACAATTCGTGGACTTACTCGTTATGCCATCAACATGGACTTTACGTTATGCCACAATTCGTGGACTTACTCGTTATGCCATCAACATGGACTTTACGTTATGCCACTAATCGTGGACTTACTCGTTATGCCACTAATCGTGGACTTACTCGTTATGCCATCAACATGGACTTTACGTTATGCCACAATTCGTGGACTTACTCGTTATGCCACTAATCGTGGACTTACTCGTTATGCCATCAACATGGACTTTACGTTATGCCACTAATCGTGGACTTACTCGTTATGCCACTAATCGTGGACTTACTCGTTATGCCATAATTCGTGGACTTACTCGTTATGCCATCAACATGGACTTTACGTTATGCCACAATTCGTGGACTTACTCGTTATGCCATCAACATGGACTTTACGTTATGCCACAATTCGTGGACTTACTCGTTATGCCATCAACATGGACTTTACGTTATGCCACAATTCGTGGACTTACTCGTTATGCCACTAATCGTGGACTTACTCGTTATGCCATCAACATGGACTTTACGTTATGCCACTAATCGTGGACTTACTCGTTATGCCACTAATCGTGGACTTACTCGTTATGCCATCAACATGGACTTTACGTTATGCCACAATTCGTGGACTTACTCGTTATGCCACAATTCATGGACTTACTCGTTATGCCACAATCGTGGACTTACTCGTTATGCCATCAACATGGACTTTACGTTATGCCACAATTCGTGGACTTACTCGTTATGCCATCAACATGGACTTTACGTTATGCCACAATTCGTGGACTTACTCGTTATGCCACAATCATGGACTTACTCGTTATGCCACAATTCGTGGACTTACTCGTTATGCCATCAACATGGACTTTACGTTATGCCACAATTCGTGGACTTACTCGTTATGCCACAATCATGGACTTACTCGTTATGCCACAAATCGTGGACTTACTCGTTATGCCATCAACATGGACTTTACGTTATGCCACAATTCGTGGACTTACTCGTTATGCCATCAACATGGACTTTACGTTATGCCACAATTCGTGGACTTACTCGTTATGCCATCAACATGGACTTTACGTTATGCCACTAATCGTGGACTTACTCGTTATGCCATCAACATGGACTTTACGTTATGCCACAATTCGTGGACTTACTCGTTATGCCACAATTCATGGACTTACTCGTTATGCCATCAAATGGACTTTACGTTATGCCACAATTCGTGGACTTACTCATTATCACATTCACATGCATACAAATATGAATCTATAATACATTAAGGGGGAAATATTATCATGCAAGATCCTATGTCCCGTTTCATATCAAAACGTTTTCCATCAACCAACAACACATTGCACATACACTTCATACGACTCTACTTTCAAGGAATCATAGATGCTTATATATAGGGTCACCCGCAACCTTCCCACCACATCTACAATTCATTGAAAGCATAATCGTCTTCCATGTATGTACAACCTACTCTAACCACAACATATATTCATAATCAAAACATAATCAAACGAGTGATAAGTCAAAACATCAACCGAACAATCAATCAATCAACAATCAAACAAGTATGTACACTTTTCAGCCCGAATCTCAATTGAGTAGGTAGAGGTTTACGAAACTCACCTGTGACGAGCAATGACATGCCCAAGATGAAAGGAAGTAGAACCGACGTCCACGATAGCTGAAACATATCATACACGTATCACATTAATCCTAAAGCATATCAAGAGGTGAGGTCCTATCAATATTGACCTAATATTACTATAAAAGCTTTATTATGTCCATTTTATAAGGCTTTGATCCAACCGAGGTGGAATCATTACGTTTTGTTTCACAATGACTAGTCGGGACATGACCATTGTTGATTAATCAAAACTTTTGAACTGTTCAAACTATGTTTTGGACTTAGATGCCTATATCATTGGAAAGTAGACTCAATTACGCTTCCGTGGGCGGTTGAATCGTCAAAAACGGACTTACGGTTTAAAAGTTATTGACGTTTGAAAATGACTTAGCTGCAGTGTATCACGACGCGATAAATTGACTTCACGGCGCGATAAATTGACATCGCGGCGCGCTATTTTGATATCTCGGCGCGATATTTTGACCTGAACACCACTTTTCAAGTTTAAGCAAGACTCACGACGCAACAAACCAGCCTCGCGACGCGATATGCTTCAGAATGCAGAAAAAACGCGTTTTTGACCTCAAATCGACCCACCAAACGTCAAAATCAAAGCTTCAAACTTTAACACAACTTAATACAAGTATAAACAAGTGTAACAATCAACTCTTAAACAAAACCCACTTCCTAAATCTCAAGATCTAATCCAAAACCCGTTTTTAAGCAAAAACAACCATTTTACACTTGAATCGACCACAAATCGCTTAGATCTATAACAAGGAAGTATTCTACTAGTTAAGGGGAACATTTTGAGCTATAGAACACTTACCAATTCGTCCTACAAGTATGAAATCCGAATTTGAGACAAATAGGGAGGATGAACACTTGTTCTTGCAAGATTGAAAGGAAAGGAGGTCTTGAATCATGCACTAGATTATTATTACATAAAAGTTTAGTTGTTTTCTTCCTTTGATTCTTTCTCTTGAACCGATTTTGAGAGAAGGAGGGAGAGGGTGTTTTTGCTCATCCATTTGAGAGAGAAAAAGAGAAGAGATAGTTTAGAGAGAGAAAGAAGAAGGAGAAATGAAGGAAGAGAGAAGGGAAGAAGGGTTTTATTCCCCCAAGGCACTCTCGCGACTAGTTCCGGTTTCTCCCGAGAAATGATTCGTTTCGTTAAAACTTTTGACTAGAGATTCATTCAAATACTTCGTCGACAAAATCAAACATATTTTGAAATTACGCTTCTAATGACTATTCACATGCTTACCTTTTCATTACAAAAGTTTATTTACTTCAATTTAACTAATTTCCGTTTTACGAGTTCGCTAGCGTTGACCGGTCAAAGTGGCGGGTGTTACACATAGTCTCGTCTAGCATATAACACGTTACCAAATTGTCAAACAAGTATTAAGCTATTTCGACTAACTAAATTAGTTAGTTACTAGCACGTTTAAGTCGACGGGTCAAAATAGATAAAATTTCATAAAATCATGTAACCTAAATTACCTTTAGTCACGTTCAAACACGTCAAATTTACAAGTCAATCGAGGTCAAAATATGCAAATGTTACATCATTCCCCCGTTAAAGGAATTTCGTCCCGAAATTCAAATCTAACTAGACTCGTCAATTAAATGGGGGATACTTGGCTTTCATAAAGTCTTCACGTTCCCAAGTTAATTCGGGTCCACGTCTAGCTTGCCATCTTACTTTAACAATCATATACCAAGTATTCTTTAGCTTTTTAGTCTCTCGATCTAGGCTTTCTATCGGCTATTCCACGAATTTCAACGTTTTATCGACACAGATTCCATCAAGAGGCACGTGAAGTGTTGTATTCGCCAAGCACTCCCGGAGATTACAAATATGGAAAACATTATGAACCCCACTCAAGTCTTGAGGGAGCTCCAAACGGTACGTCACCGGGCCAATTCGTTCAAGGATTTTAATTGGGCTGATATACCTTGGCCTAACTTGCCACGTTTTACAATTCGGACCACGCCTTTCCATGTGGATACACTAAGCAACACAAAATCACCCACTTCGAATTCGAGGGGTTGTCGTCTCACGTTTACATTCTCTAATTGTCGTTCTCAGGCCAATCTCAACTTTGCTTTGGTTTGTGATTTCACCTTGATTGTTTCAACAACAATCTCGGGCCCAATGAGTTGGCTTTCACCGATCTCCGCCCAAGCTAAAGGTGACCTACATTTTCTCTCATACAAAGCTCTAAATGGAGCCATTTGAATACTAGCATGGTAACTATTATTGTAGGAGAATTCGACCAACGGTAAATGCACATCCCAACTGCCACCAAACTCGATGGCACAAGCTCGTAACATGTCTCCTAGCATTTGAAACGTTCTTTCACTTTGACTGTCGGTTTGTCGATGGAACACCATACTCATATCGAGTTGAGTACCCATTGCCTTTTTGGAACGCCTTCCAAAACTTTGAAGTAAATCGGGCATCTTGATCGGTGATAACGGAAACCGGCACTCCAAGCTTGGATACTACTCCTTTGATGTACAAACGTGTTATGGTGTCAAATTTATCATCTTCCCGGATGGCTAAGAAGCGAGTCGACGTAGTCAACCGGTCAACTATCACCCAAAAGGTGTCCCGACCGCAACTCGATCTAGGTAACTTCGTGATGAAGTTCATATCAATTCGTTCCCATTTTCACTGCGGCGTTACCGGTTGAACTAGCAAACCGGGTGGTTTCTCGTGGTCGGCTTTTACTTGTAACACGTGATGCATTCACTAACGTATCTTGTAATGTCTTTCTTCATTCCCGGCCACCACTACAGGTCTCTCATGTCAAATACATTTTTTCGAAACCCGAGTGAACCGAGTAGGCCGACTTGTGAGCTTCATTTATCAATTTCATCCAAAGCCCACCAAAAATGGGAACCCACAATCGTTCAACAAAGTATAAACCATCATCGTCCTTTCTATCAAAATTTTCTTCTCATGCACCTTCAATTGTGTAGAAGCATAAGCAATCACTTTACCCCGTTACATCAAAACACAACCCTTGCCTGGATGCATCACAATAAATGACAAGATCATCGGCTCCTTCGGGCAAGCTTGAGATTGGTGCATCACACCACTTGTCTTTCAACAATTGGAAGGCTTGCTCTTGCTTCTCGCCCCAATCAAACGTCTTTCTCGTTGAGTCAACAAAGTTAGAGGTTGGGCAATCTTCGAAAAGCCCTTAATGGATCGTCTAATATAACCCGCCAAACTAAGGAATTGGCGAATCCCGATTGGCGTCTGGGGTCGTCTCCACTTTTTTTTCACTTTTTTAATTCTACTTGGGTCCACATGAATTCCTTCCTTGCTCACTACGTGACCAAGAAAGTGAACCTCTTCGAGCCAAAATTCACACTTGGAGAACTTGGCATACAATTCTCTCTTCCCGGAGTAACTCTAAAACTTTCCTTCAAACGTTTCGAATGATCTTTTTTCGTCTTGGAATAGACAAGGATGTCATCAATGAAGAAAATAACAAACTTATCCAAGTAGGGTCGACACACCCGGTTCATCAAGTCCATGAACACCGCCGGTGCATTGGTCAACCCAAAAGGCATAACCGTAAATTCAAGTGTCCATAACCGGTTCGAAAGGCCGTCTTGAGAATATCATCTTCATGGATACGCAATTGGTGGTAACCCGACCACAAATCAATCCCGGAAAAGTAGCGAGCACCTTGGAGTTGATCAAATAAGTCGTAAATTCTTGGAAGGGAATAACGATTCTTCAACGTGAGTTTGTTTAATTTTTCTATAATCGATACACATTCGGAATGAGCCTTCTTTCTTCTTGACAAATAAAACCGTTGCGCCCAACGGTGATTGACTAGGGCGGATAGAACCTTTTTCTTGAAGTTCTTTGAGTTGGGCGGCCAACTCTTGCATTTCAGTCAGGGCTAAGCGATAGGGAGCTTTGGCCACGGGAGAAGCGTTAAGAATAAGATCAATTCGGAGATCATGTTGACGAGATGGAGGCAAACCCGATAGGTCATCCGGGAAATCATCCGCAAATTCATTAGCCACGGGCACGGTCTTCAATTTGGCTTTCGTGACGTTAACACTATATACTTTCCCATCCCACGGTTCAGTCGTCTCGCCTTGGACTATCAACTCTTCACCATTTGCTAACGGAATCCTCACTACCATACTACCGCAATCTATAATCGCATTCTTTGCCGACATCCAATCCATTATCACGATCACGTCAAAACTACCGATATCAAAAGGAAGTTAGGTCTATGAGAAACGGGTGGTCACATAATCTCTAAAGTACAATCACGAACAACTTGGTCAAATTTCGTTAACCCAACATTTACTATTTCACGTTCAAAGTAATACGGCAACGGACTAAGGTTAGTATCAATCAAAGGCACGAAATCGTTGGAAACAAGGCTAAAATCGGCACCGGAGTCAAATAATACGGTGGTATATTGATCGTTGAGAAGAAAAGTATTTGCAACGACGTTTAGGATCAACACGAGTTTCAGCCGCAATCACTGTAAAAGTTCTTCCGTGGGGAGTAAGTTGTCGTTGAGCTTGTTGTTGACTGATAAGGTTGGGGCACTTATTTCGGTGGTGCTCATGACTACCACACTCATAACAAGTACCTTGGGCCATCGGGGGATTTCGAGCATTGATTGGGACGGCATTCAAAGAAAGGCACGACGATTGATGGTACACATTTTGATGTTTAACCCACTTGATTCTCCCACGTCCTTCACGATTACCACGACCTCCACGACCACCTTTACTTCTTTGATTTCTTTGATCAACCAGTTTCTCTTACTCGTCTTGGCTTCTATAATTCATGTTAGCTCTCCATGGTTTATCCATCTTTCCTCGAACACACGTGTTGGATTTCCAAGTTAATCCTCATAATTCACACACGAACATTCGCAATTAACCGCCACATAACAAACAACCCAACATTAAACTATCCTAAGCCATTACAAGGACACGTATTTCTACGGGGATATTATCATGGCAATAAACTATGTTATCAACATCTTATTCGCATTCTAACTAATCACACAATTCCAATTCAACCACAACTGAATATTCAAATCAACATTCAAGTTCAAATATAACGAGGCAAAGCATCATCATTTTCATTCAATTCTAAATCAATTCCACGATTTCAAACCATTGCATACAAATATATAAAGGGTTCAAGTCACTAACAAGGCGGGTAAAGCATAGTCCGAATCTTAACTTCAACATTCAAGTTCAAATATAACGAGGCAAAGCATCATCATTTTCATTCAATTCTAAATCAATTCCACGATTTCAAACCATTGCATACAAATATATAAAGGGTTCAAGTCACTAACAAGGCGGGTAAAGCATAGTCCGAATCTTAACTTCAACATTCAATACATTAAAGGTGTATGTATACAGGGTGTACCAGCGGCTAACCCTCCACCTAACCAACACTCATTAAACATAACGGGTTACCTACTATACTTCATCCACAATGCGCAATCCACGAGGTCATTAACTTTATATGTGTAACATCCCAAACTTTTTAATTAACAGTTGACTAGTGTCGTTAAGTCAACATAGTGTTGTTAAGTCTGTTTTAGATTTAATGCTTATATGTAGTTGATGTGCGTAACGTGTGAGGCTTGAAAGCCTAAATGTTTAAAGTAGTATAAATGTGTGTAAAATGTAGATAAATGCCTATGTAGTGGTATTTAATGAAGTAATTATGTTGTATATGGTCCATAGGGTAGTTTGTGACTAATAATGAAGGATTAGGAAGCTTAGGGACTAGTTTTGACATAGAGGAAAAGTCAAAAACGGGTTAAGGAGTTTAGGGAGTGTCTTTAGGTCATTATTTGCAGATTTCATTCCTCCTAAAAAAGCCCTAACCGCCCCACATAGTTCTTCCATTGATTTGCTAACCGAAAAGCTTCCTTACGTGTGATTTGAGAGTGTTTTGTCAAGAGTTTTGCATCCTCATTGTGATCTACAGGTAGAAAAGGTATTGTAATGTGGATTTATTATCTTTTCAATTGTATGGATTATTAAGAAGTGGTTTAGGTCATTGGAGGATCAATCGATGTCGTAATAACGTTTAATTGTATGATGTAAATCATATGTTGTTTAATGGGGAAGTTTATTGCATTTGATTGGTCATAAAATGAAGGATTTTGATGTACAAAGGTCTGATATTTGATTTGGAATCGTTTGGTGTTGGTTTGGGGTTCAATCGATCGAAGTTGTGCAGAATCGTGACGGGTTGCGGCGCAACGCCTAGTTGCGGCGCAACTGGTTTCCAGACAGATAAGTTGCGGCGCAACATGTGAGTTACGGCGCAACTGAGGGCTGGAGTTGCGGCGCAACATGTGAGTTGCGGCGCAACTGAGGGCTGGAGTTGCGGCGCAACGGGGTCAGTTTTGAAATAAAGTAACCTTTGAACCTCCAATGTGTATGTCGTGTCTTGGGTCATGTTTGTAGGTGTGTAGGCCTGAGATATGACCTTAATAATGTGGGTAATAGGTTGTTTAATGATCGTTTACTAATTTTAGGTAGACGAGGCTAGTTGCTTTGCACGGTAACGTGGTTATTCACTGTCATGCACTTCTTTGAGGTAAGATACACTACTTTGACACGCTGGGGGATCCAACAAAAGCTGGTTTCGAATAATAACTTCTCATTTGGTATCTTTATATTGCATGTGGGCATATGGGGTTACGCGGGAGGTATTGTGGGTTAGGTAGTTGACCATGAGACCTGAAAGGTAGCCCCAAATGCTATGAAATGAAGTATGGTATAATGTAGTGATTTGTTATGCGATGCTATGTAGTATCTAGAAATGTTGAAATGTAGAAATGACGTTGATTCTTGATGTGTGCATGCTTATGTGGCTTGTTCACCTATCTCACTAGACTTACTAGGTTGCCATGTCACTTGCACGTTTAAGGGCCCAAACGTAATGAAGATTATGTGTGTAATGTTTAGGTTGTGTGATGCTTAAACTAATAATGTGTGAAACCGAGCTCGTAAATTGATATGCAGAAAGTGTTAAGCTTAACCTGTACTTGCCCTAGCCCGGCGGGTGCGTGAACGTGAGGTTGCTTGGGTGGCTCCTTGCAACATGGTCATTGAAATGCAGTTTAAGTAATACGAGGGGTCTGACCCGCCTCCATATACGGATTACTCCGGGATTGGCTTGCCAATTCCTAACGACATTTGATGAGTAGCCTTTTTGGTTGATCATCTAGTCGGGTGTGACGTATGTTACACTTATATGCAGTTAACGAAGATACGTGTGTTTATGTGTGGAATAAAAGAAGAATAGGCACATGTAGGGTGATTCATCCTAAGTTGATATGCAGTTTATATGTGTGTTTATAATGTGAGTTGTGCCTTAATGTTTTTGTCAATAAAGTAGAAGTGTTTTAAATGGACAAAGCTTTATAACTTTAGTGTTATCTTACTTAGCTAATTCGTTAGCTAACACTTGTTTCTTGAAATGTGGTTCCCTCAGGTTTAGCTTGAAGGATAGATGAGGCACGAAGAGCGAGGAGTGGGTAGATAGCTTGCTGATAACTTTAGCTACCCATAGATGCTACACCTCTTGGACCTTATTTACATTTTGTTATGTTGCTGAATTTATGAGGTACTTTGTAGACGGTTGTTTTGTGTTGGGCAACCGTTGGGTTTTCA
Organism: Erigeron breviscapus; assembly: GCA_034093135.1. NCBI lineage: Eukaryota > Viridiplantae > Streptophyta > Magnoliopsida > Asterales > Asteraceae > Erigeron > Erigeron breviscapus. The sequence continues at coordinate 101,585,317 of CM067171.1, forward strand.
TTTAGACATTTTAATGGTATTGCATGTAACACCAATAAATGCAGGAACCGAACTGTTTTTATCGGTTTTGAACTTTTAAAGTTTTCTTCCGCATCTTTTAACACCGTTAGGTGGAAATTTTTGAAAACCCATGATTTTAAATGTCGGGTGTTACAAGTTGGTATCAGAGAAATGGTTTAAGTGAACCAAAGTTCGACCATGACCGTAGGATTTTGGACTTAAACCGATGAAGTATAAGTTAGGACTACGTAGGTGTGCCTACCTTGAGATGAAGTGCTTTAGGACGGGTTGGGATTGAGTGAGAGTGTAGGTTGAGGCTTGTGTGTGGTTTATATGCAGCTTATGTAGATGTCGTGTAGTCTTAATAGCCTTGTTCTCACTTTAATTCTTGCTAACCGTCGTCATTGCCATGTAGAAAGATGGCAATTACTCGTGCTAATAGTCAACGAGATGGAACTAATGCTAGTGGTGCTCCGCCTGATGGGAATGGGGCTGGAGATGGAGTTAACCAAAGGCCTCCGCGAAGGCCACTCCCGGGTGCACAGCCCACAAGGTCGGAAATTGATAGGGCAAACCCGGTGATTGAACAGGTTCCCAATCAAGCAGAATTACATGAAGAGTTGAGAGCTATCCGAGCTCTTTTCATGAGAAATGAAGAGGAGTTAGCACAGTTGAGGGCAGAAAGAGGTGCTGAAAGGAATGGGAGTGAACAAAGGGGTGAGCATTCAGAGGGGAATTACTCTAATCCCTCCCAAAGTGCTGAACCATCAATGGCGAGATCACAACATGTTCATGAGAATGTTGTTGCAGCAGTAGGTATTAATGGGGTGAATGGTGGTGGACCTAGAGTTGTGAATGCACCTCGCATTAGCAACTTTAAATATGAGAGCTTTCAGAAATGTGGTGCCAAGGAGTTTGATGGTACCCAAAATGCAGTGGGTGCTATGGAGTGTATTGAAGATATTGAGGTAGTATTTGCCTCTTGCTACTGTCCGGATTATATGAAGGTTTTGTGTGCTAGTAGGATGTTGAAGAAGAATGCCTGTAACTGGTGGAGGGCTATCACAGTTTCCATGGTCCCCGAGGTACTTGCTGTGATGCCTTGGGGTACATTTAAGGAGAAGTTTTTAGAGGAGTATGTGGGAACTCGAGAGTTGAGGCTTATTGAGAAAGAGTTTAGATCTTTGGTTGCAAAACCCGGTGCAATTACGGAATATGCACATTCTTTTATGGAGAAGTTGAAGTTTGTAGGACATTTGGTTCGGAGAGATGAAGATCAGGTTGAGGCATATTGTGATGGCCTCCCAGCTAACTATCGTGGTTTGTGTAGGCGGCATGTTACTTTATCTGCAGCAATAAAGGAGTCAAAGAGGTTGGACGATGACTTCAAAACTGAAAAAGTAGTTGAGAAAGTTGATGACAAGAAGTCGGGATTTAAGAGGAGATCTAATTGGTCTTCTAATTCTAATAAAATAATAATAAGAAGTTCCGGGGAAGTTCTAGTTCGGGTGGGGACAAAGATAAGAAGAAAAGTGGTACGTGGTGTGCATCTTGCAAGACTTTTCATGATGGTCAGTGTTCTGAAAAGACAAGGAGGTGTCACAAATGTGCTAGTTCGGGTGGGGACAAAGATAAGAAGAAAAGTGGTACGTGGTGTGCATCTTGCAAGACTTTTCATGATGGTCAGTGTTCTGAAAAGACAAGGAGGTGTCACAAATGTGCTAGGTCGGGACATCTGGCAACTGAATGTAGGGACAAGACTCGTTGCTACAAGTGTCAAGAAACGGGTCATCTTATAGCCGATTGTCCTCAAATGAAGAATGATGGAAAGAAGACAACCACCACCGCAACTAAGGTTCGGGCCCTACAGATGAAAGTGGACGATGCAAGAGCAACGATGAGGTAGTAAGTGGTACATTTCTTGTTAATTCAAAACCTGCCTCTGTTCTATTTGATTCTGGTGCAAATAGGTCATTTGTGTCTACTTTATTTGCTCCTAAGCTAGAAAGAGTCACTACCCCTTTAGATTGCTTCAATAGAAGTAGAAATTGCTAATGGTACGATTAGTGAAATACGTGTGGGTTATGATGATTGTGATATTGAGATTGAAGGTCGTTCATTTCCGGTCCAACTATTGCCTACTACTTTAGCCGGTTTTGATGTAGTGATAGGAATGGATTGGTTGTCTCAGAATGAAGCTACCATTTCGTGTTCACAAAAGATTATTCGGTTTTCTTCACCCGATGGTAAAGTTATTACAGTTTATGGAGATAAGAAGAGAGGGGGGATAAAGATTATCAATATGATGAAGGCTCTTAAATGTATACGAAAGAATAAAAGCCATTTTCTCGCTAATGTCATTGATGCAAGAAAGGATCGAGAAGCCTTCTATTGCTAGTGTGGATGTAGTTTCTGATTTTCCTGACGTGTTTCCCGATGATCTTCCCGGTATTCCTCCCGATCGCGAAGTCACCTTTCAGATTGATCTTATACCCGATGCTACACCCATTGCAAAAGCACCATACCGATTAGCTCCTACAGAAATGAAAGAGTTAATGTCCCAACTTCAGGAGTTACTTGACAAAGGGTTCATACAACCTAGTTCCTCGCCTTGGGGAGCTCCGGTTCTTTTTGTTAAGAAGAAGGATGGATCTATGCGCATGTGCATAGACTACCGTGAGCTGAATAAGCGAACGGTTAAGAATAAATATCCTCTCCCACGTATTGATGATCTTTTCGATCAACTTCATGGTGCCTCCTATTTTTCTAAGATAGATTTGCGGTCCGGTTATCATCAATTGAAGGTTAAGAAGGAAGATGTAGCAAAGACAGCTTTCCGGACTCGATATGGACATTATGAGTTCCTTGTCATGCCTTTTGGGTTGACTAATGCCCCAGCCGCATTTATGGACTTAATGAATCGGCTGTGCCGTCCTTTTCTAGATCACTTTGTGATTGTTTTTATTGACGATATTTTGATTTACTCTAAGTCTGAAGATGAGCATCGTGAGCACTTAAGGGCTGTCCTTGAAGTCCTTAGAGAAAAGAAGTTATATGCAAAGTTCTCTAAATGTGAGTTTTGGCTAAGAGAAGTTTAATTTCTTGGACATGTCATTTCTTCCGAAGGAATTAAAGTTGATCCCTCAAAGATTGAAGTTGTTTCTAAGTGGGAGCAGCCAAAGACTCCCACGGAGATCAAGAGTTTCCTTGGATTAGCAGGTTATTATCGAAGGTTTATACAAGATTTCTCTCGTATAGCAAAGCCAATGACCGAATTGACGAAGAAAGGAGTGAAGTTTGTGTGGTCGGAAGCTCAAGAGAAGGCTTTCCAAACATTGAAGACAAAGTTGTGTGAAGCTCCTATACTTGCCTTGCCTAAAGGTACTGATGATTTGGTTGTGTATAGTGATGCATCGATTATGGGTTTGGGTTGTGTCCTTATGCAGAGGGACAAGGTGATTGCTTATGCTTCACGCCAGTTGAAGCCGCATGAGAAGAATTACCCGACCCATGATCTTGAATTAGCGGCGGTAGTATTTGCTTTGAAGTTGTGGAGACATTATCTTTATGGCACTAAGTGTACCTTGTATACCGACCATAAGAGCCTACAGTATGTGTTCAATCAGAAGGAGATGAATGTGAGACAAAGAAGATGGATGGAACTACTTAAGGATTATGATTGCGAGATCAAGTACCATCCGGGTAAAGCCAATGTGGTGGCGGATGCACTAAGTAGGAAGGCACAGGATTCTTCTTGCAAATTGATGAGTATGCAAGTTCAAGCAAAGTCGGGACAATTGGACCGTATTAAAAAAGCTCAAGTCAAGGCGTTAATGAAGGATAATATTGATAAAGAGAGTATTGGAAAGAAGAAACGCCTTGTGATGGAGACAAATAGCCGTGGGTTTAAGACATACAAGGGTCGGATTTGGGTGCCATTGCTTGGTGGTAATCGAGAATTGATCCTTGAAGAAGCTCATAGAAGTAGATACTCAGTTCATCCCAGTGTTACCAAAATGTATGCATATTTGAAACCAATTTGTTGGTGGCCGGATATCAAAGGAGAAGTAGCTCATTTTGTAGCAAAGTGTTTGACGTGTGCACGAGTGAAAACCGACCATCGAAAGCCGTATGGTTTGTTACATCAATTAGAGATTCCAGAGTGGAAATGGGATCATATCACCATGGATTTTGTAACGAAGCTACCGAAAACGCCGAAAGGAAATGATATGATATGGGTGATTGTAGATAGATTGACGAAGAGTGCCCATTTTCTAGCTACCCGACAAGATGTGCCTTTAACGAAGATGGCAAAGATATACATTGATGAAGTAGTTTCGAAACATGGGGTTCCTTTATCTATTGTTTCGGATCGAGACTCGAGATTTGTGTCAAACTTTTGGAAGGGTCTTCAACGGGAGTTGGGTAGTAGAATAAATTTGAGTACCGCCTATCATCCTCAAACCGATGGGCAAAGTGAGAGAACTATTCAAACATTGGAGGATATGTTGAGGACGTGTGTACTAGAGTATGGTGGAGCATGGGATGATCATTTGAAGTTGATTGAGTTTGCTTACAACAATAGTCACCATGCAAGTATTGGAATGCCACCTTTTGAGATTCTATATGGAAGAAGATGTAGGACTCCAAGTTGTTGGATGGAGCCCGGTGAGAAGCAGTTAACCGGTCCCGAAATCATTGAAATCACCTCTGAAAAAGTTAATGTGGCTAAAGAAGCTTTACGTGTGGCTAGAGAAAGACAGAAAACATATGCAGATAAGAAAAGGAGACCGATTGAGTTCAATGTTGGGGACTTAGTGATGCTGAAAGTCTTTTCAATTGTATGGATTATTAAGAAGTGGTTTAGGTCATTGGAGGATCAATCGATGTCGTAATAACGTTTGTTTGTATGATGTTACTCATATGTTGTTTAATGGGGAAGTTTATTGCATTTGATTGGTCATAAAATGAAGGATTAGGAAGCTTAGGGACTAGTTTTGACATAGAGGCAAAGTCAAAAACGGGTTAAGGAGTTTAGGGAGTGTCTTTAGGTCATTATTTGCAGCTTTCATTCCTCCTAAACAAGCCCTAACCGCCCCACATAGTTCTTCCATTAATTTGCTAACCGAAAAGCTTCCTTACGTGTGATTTGAGAGTATTTTGTCAAGAGTTTTGCATCCTCATTGTGATCTATAGGTAGAAAAGGTATTGTAATGTGGATTTATTATCTTTTCAATTGTATGGATTATTAAGAAGTGGTTTAGGTCATTGGAGGATCAATCGATGTCGTAATAACGTTTGTTTGTATGATGTTACTCATATGTTGTTTAATGGGGAAGTTTATTGCATTTGATTGGTCATAAAATGAAGGATTAGGAAGCTTAGGGACTAGTTTTGACATAGAGGCAAAGTCAAAAACGGGTTAAGGAGTTTAGGGAGTGTCTTTAGGTCATTATTTGCAGCTTTCATTCCTCCTAAACAAGCCCTAACCGCCCCACATAGTTCTTCCATTAATTTGCTAACCGAAAAGCTTCCTTACGTGTGATTTGAGAGTATTTTGTCAAGAGTTTTGCATCCTCATTGTGATCTATAGGTAGAAAAGGTATTGTAATGTGGATTTATTATCTTTTCAATTGTATGGATTATTAAGAAGTGGTTTAGGTCATTGGAGGATCAATCGATGTCGTAATAACGTTTGTTTGTATGATGTTACTCATATGTTGTTTAATGGGGAAGTTTATTGCATTTGATTGGTCATAAAATGAAGGATTAGGAAGCTTAGGGACTAGTTTTGACATAGAGGCAAAGTCAAAAACGGGTTAAGGAGTTTAGGGAGTGTCTTTAGGTCATTATTTGCAGCTTTCATTCCTCCTAAACAAGCCCTAACCGCCCCACATAGTTCTTCCATTAATTTGCTAACCGAAAAGCTTCCTTACGTGTGATTTGAGAGTATTTTGTCAAGAGTTTTGCATCCTCATTGTGATCTATAGGTAGAAAAGGTATTGTAATGTGGATTTATTATCTTTTCAATTGTATGGATTATTAAGAAGTGGTTTAGGTCATTGGAGGATCAATCGATGTCGTAATAACGTTTGTTTGTATGATGTTACTCATATGTTGTTTAATGGGGAAGTTTATTGCATTTGATTGGTCATAAAATGAAGGATTAGGAAGCTTAGGGACTAGTTTTGACATAGAGGCAAAGTCAAAAACGGGTTAAGGAGTTTAGGGAGTGTCTTTAGGTCATTATTTGCAGCTTTCATTCCTCCTAAACAAGCCCTAACCGCCCCACATAGTTCTTCCATTAATTTGCTAACCGAAAAGCTTCCTTACGTGTGATTTGAGAGTATTTTGTCAAGAGTTTTGCATCCTCATTGTGATCTATAGGTAGAAAAGGTATTGTAATGTGGATTTATTATCTTTTCAATTGTATGGATTATTAAGAAGTGGTTTAGGTCATTGGAGGATCAATCGATGTCGTAATAACGTTTGTTTGTATGATGTTACTCATATGTTGTTTAATGGGGAAGTTTATTGCATTTGATTGGTCATAAAATGAAGGATTTTGATGTACAAAGGTCTGATATTTGATTTGGAATCGTTTGGTGTTGGTTTGGGGTTCAATCGATCGATGTTGTGCAGAATCGTGACGGGTTGCGGCGCAACGCCTAGTTGCGGCGCAACTGGTTTCCAGACAGATAAGTTGCGGCGCAACATGTGAGTTGCAGCGCAACTGAGGGCTGGAGTTACGGCGCAACGGGGTGTGTTGTGGCGCAACGGGGTCAGTTTTGAAATAAAGTAACCTTTGAACCTCCAATGTGTATGTCGTGTCTTGGGTCATGTTTGTAGGTGTGTAGGCCTGAGATATGACCTTAATAATGTGGGTAATAGGTTGTTTAATGATCGTTTACTAATTTTAGGTAGACGAGGCTAGTTGCTTTGCACGGTAACGTGGTTATTCACTGTCGTGCACTTCTTTGAGGTAAGATACACTACTTTGACACGCTGGGGGATCCAACAAAAGCTGGTTTCGAATAATAACTTCCCATTTGGTATCTTTATATTGCATGTGGGCATATGGGGTTACGCGGGAGGTATTGTGGGTTAGGTAGTTGACCATGAGACCTGAAAGGTAGCCCCAAATGCTATGAAATGAAGTATGGTATAATGTAGTGATTTGTTATGCGATGCTATGTAGTATCTAGAAATGTTGAAATGTAGAAATGACGTTGATTCTTGATGTGTGCATGCTTATGTGGCTTGTTCACCTAGCTCACTAGACTTACTAGGTTGCCATGTCACTTGCACGTTTAAGGGCCCAAACATAATGAAGATTATGTGTGTAATGTTTAGGTTGTGTGATGCCTAAACTAATAATGTGTGAAACCGAGCTCGTAAATTGATATGCAGAAAGTGTTAAGCTTAACCCGTACTTTCCCTAGCCCGGCGGGTGCGTGAACGTGAGGTTGCTTGGGTGGCTCCTTGCAACATGGTCATTGAAATGCAGTTTAAGTAATACGAGGGGTCTGACCCGCCTCCATATACGGATTACTCCGGGATTGGCTTGCCAATTCCTAACGACATTTGATGAGTAGCCTTTTTGGTTGATCATCTAGTCGGGTGTGACGTATGTTACACTTATATGCAGTTAACGAAGATACGTGTGTTTATGTGTGGAATAAAAGAAGAATAGGCACATGTAGGGTGATTCATCCTAAGTTGATATGCAGTTTATATGTGTGTTTATAATGTGAGTTGTGCCTTAATGTTTTTGTCAATAAAGTAGAAGTGTTTTAAATGGACAAAGCTTTATAACTTTAGTGTTATCTTACTTAGCTAATTCGTTAGCTAACACTTGTTTCTTGAAATGTGGTTCCCTCAGGTTTAGCTTGAAGGATAGATGAGGCACGAAGAGCGAGGAGTGGGTTTGATAGCTTGTTGATAACTTTAGCTACCCATAGATGCTACACCTCTTGGACCTTATTTACATTTTGTTATGTTGCTGAATTTATGAGGTACTTTGTAGACGGTTGTTTTGTGTTGGGCAACCGTTGGGTTTTCATTTAGACATTTTAATGGTATTGCATGTAACACCAATAAATGCAGGAACCGAACTGTTTTTATCGGTTTTGAACTTTTAAAGTTTTCTTCCGCATCTTTTAACACCGTTAGGTGGAAATTTTTGAAAACCTATGTTTTTAAATGTTGGGTGTTACAATATGACATAGGATAACCATAGATTTGTTGATAAGGCGCCTCTAGGGTTACCGAGTGTCATACTCCGTTAATGCGATCATTTCACTTTGCTAGGGTTAAACAATAAAACTATGAAGATATATGTCAACGTTCAAACGGCAAGTCACGATGTATCCCGACACTAACACATACGTCCCTCAAGCTATCACATAACAATCAAGTCACAAGTCATGGAAAACCTACGAACTCCGTTTAAACAAGTTTTATGTGTCATACAATTCATGTTGCACACAAAATTTCCTATCATGCATGCTAATATGAAATGTGGGTGCAATGGCTATAGGCTAGGTCGATCCACCTAATTCTCTACAACCACGGCTCTGATAACATTCTGTAACACCCCAACAAGGCGGAATCATGAGGGTTACACCAATAGCACAACACGACATGAAAATTAAGTAGAGACAATCTAAATGCATAATTAGGATTAAATAATCCATACAAAACATTCACAAATACAATTATCGGCTCATACATAAGCGTAACCCTCGATCGGGATTAATGAATCATGGATCCATGAGAAGGTCCAAGTCCAATTCTAGCATAATCAAGCAAACAATCGTCCAATACGTCTTGGAGCTAACTTGTTCACCTGAAAAGTGTACTAAAACGGGTCAACATAAAGTTGGTGAGTTCGTAGAGACAAGTAATAGGAAACAAGTGTCGGGATAACAACCGTTAACGATATACGAGGATTAAAATACCTAATCACGTTCCAAGGAAAACCCTAAAAGGTGTCACGTTATCACAAATCAATACAAGTCAACGTTAACGTTACAACTAAACATTCATATACAATATACACGTTAAACAATATCGTTAACAACAACGTCATGCCACAATTGTGGACTTACTCGTTATGCCATCAACATGGACTTTATGTTATGCCACTAATCGTGGACTTACTCGTTATGCCATCAACATGGACTTTACGTTATGCCACAATTCGTGGACTTACTCGTTATGCCATCAAATGGACTTTATGTTATGCCACAATTCGTGGACTTACTCGTTATGCCATCAAATGGACTTTACGTTATGCCACAATTCGTGGACTTACTCGTTATCACATTCACATGCATACAAATATGAATCTATAATACATTAAGGGGGAAATATTATCATGCAAGATCCTATGTCCCGTTTCATATCAAAACGTTTTCCATCAACCAACAACACATTGCACATACACTTCATACGACTCTACTTTCAAGGAATCATAGATGCTTATATATAGGGTCACCCGCAGCCTTCCCACCACATCTACAATTCATTGAAAGCATAATTGTCTTCCATGTATGTACAACCTACTCTAACCACAACATATATTCATAATCGAAACATAATCAAACGAGTGATAAGTCAAAACATCAACCGAACAATCAATCAATCAACAATCAAACAAGTATGTACACTTTTCAGCCCGAATCTCAATTGAGTAGGGAGAGGTTTACGATACTCACCTGTGACGAGCAATGACATGCCCAAGATGAAAGGAAGTAGAACCGACGTTCACGATAGCTGAAACATATCATACACGTATCACATTAATCCTAAAGCATATCAAGAGGTGAGGTCCTATCAATATTGAGCTAATATTACTATAAAAGCTTTATTATGTCCATTTTATAAGGCTTTGATCCAACCGAGATGGAATCATTACGTTTTGTTTCACAATGACTAGTCGGGACATGACCATTGTTGCTTAATCAAAACTTTTGAACTGTTCAAACTATGTTTTGGACTCATAAGCCTATAGAATTGGAAAGTAGACTCAATTACGCTTCCGTGGCCGCTTGAATCGTCAAAAACGGACTTACGGTTTAAAAGTTATTGACGTTTGAAAATGACTTAGCTGCAGTGTATCACGGCGCGATAAATTGACTTCACAGCGCGATAAATTGACATTCACGGCGCGATAAATTGACTTCACGGCGCGATAAATTGACTTCACGGCGATAAATTGACTTCACGCGCGATAAATTGATTCACGCGCGATAAATTGACTTCACGGCGATAAATTGACTTCACGCGCGATATTGATCACGGCGCGATAAATTGACTTCACAGCGCGATAAATTGACATCGCGGCGCGATATTTTGATATCTCGGCGAGATATTTTAACCTGAACAACATTTTTCAAGTTTAGGCAAGACTCACGACGCGAAAAACCAGCCTCGCAAAGCAATATGCTTCAGAATGCATAAAAAACGCGTTTTTGACCTCAAATCGACCCACCAAACGTCAAAATCAAAGCTTCAAACTTTAACACAACTTAATACAAGTATAAACAAGTGTAACAATCAACTCTTAAACAAAACCCACTTCCTAAATCTCAAGATCTAATCCAAAACCCGTTTTTAAGCAAAAACAACCATTTTACACTTGAATCGACCACAAATCGCTTAGATCTATAACAAGGAAGTATTCTACTAGTTAAGGGGAACATTTTGAGCTATAGAATACTTACCAATTCGTCCTACAAGTATGAAATCCGAATTTGAGACAAATAGGGAGGATGAACACTTGTTCTTGCAAGATTGAAAGGAAAGGAGGTCTTGAATCATGCACTAGATTATTATTACATAAAAGTTTAGTTGTTTTCTTCCTTTGATTCTTTCTCTTGAACCGATTTTGAGAGAAAGAGGGAGAGGGTGTTTTTGCTCATCCATTTGAGAGAGAAAAAGAGAAGAGATAGTTTAGAGAGAGAAAGAAGAAGGAGAAATGAAGGAAGAGAGAGGGAGAGGGTGTTTTTGCTCATCCATTTGAGAGAGAAAAAGAGAAGAGATAGTTTAGAGAGAGAAAGAAGAAGGAGAAATGAAGGAAGAGAGAAGGGAAGAAGGGTTTTATTCCCCCAAGGCACTCTCGCGACTAGTTCCGGTTTCTCCCGAGAAATGATTCGTTTCGTTAAAACTTTTGACTAGAGATTCATTCAAATAGTTCGTCGACAAAATCAAACATATTTTGGAATTACGCTTCTAATGACTATTCACATGCTTACCTTTTCATTACAAAAGTTTATTTACTTCAATTTAACTAATTTCCGTTTTACGAGGTTCGCTAGCGTTGACCGGTCAAAGTGTCGGGTGTTACACATAGTCTCGTCTAACATATAACACGTTACCAAATTGTCAAACAAGTATTAAGCTATTTCGACTAACTAAATTAGTTAGTTACTAGCACGTTTAAGTCGACGGGTCAAAATAGATAAAATTTCATAAAATCATGTAACCTAAATTACCTTTAGTCACGTTCAAACACGTCAAATTTACAAGTCAAAATATGCAAATGTTACACATAATCTACATGACGACCACCACCGACACTGCCTTGCCAGAATAACGCGTGGTCAAGCGTGGATGTGAAGGTCGATGAGGCAGTGGTTAGCTGGAAAATAATTTGGTTCAGCCAATCGATCTTCTGTTGAAGATATACCACATACTCATTTTCGGCAGCGTTGCGAACCCGATCGGGAGCTTCAATTCGGTTGATTTCGGCTTGGTAAGCCGCCTTCTCGTCGGATACACTCTGAATGACGGTGTTCACTTGAGATCGGTGTCTGTCGTCGTTGACCATGTGGGCTTGCATCGCCATCTTAACATCCCTTAGGTTCATGTTTGCCATGTTTTATATGTGTGTTGTGTGATAGATTAAAAATAAAAGAAGATAGGAAAGAAAAAGATGGAGCAAAACAAAGAAAATAAGAAGCAGAATAGCCAAATGAGAAAGAAGAAAGAAAAAAGAAAGAAGAAGAAGAAGGGAGAAGTCGACCGTTAGTGGGCCCCATTTCTCTTTTTCTTTTTCTTTTCTTTTTTATATGTTCCTAACGTTCAAATTGATAGGCATGGAAACCGGCACGAGGGTCTCCAATTCGCTCCCCACCCCACCGGTACCGGTCGGACGGGGCGGTGTTCCCTCCGGTACCGGACCGGTACCGGTTCCCTCACCACTGCACTCCGTGCACCCTATAGCTGAATGATATGGGCGTGTATGAGTACATCCGTACAGGTACACAATTTGATCTAGTTTTTCTATTTTTTATTACTCGCAAGTTATAATAGTGGTAGCCTTGTGGTCCTTCATAGTAACGGCTATGTGTATGAGTACATCATTTGATCTAATATTTGTCTTTTTGCTTTTATTATAAGTGGAGTGGTCCTTCATAAAGTAGCAGAGCATGTTGTTATTCACATAGTAGCAAAATGCAACTAAAAACAATAAAATAGTTGTGGTTATTCATATAGTAGTAGAAGGCAACTAAAAAAAATAAAATAGTTGTGGTCTTTCACTTTTTTTTTTGCTTTCTTTGTTATAGATTAGGCCCCCAAATTTACCGACAAGCTTAAACCGGCACTTAGTTTTCACCATCGTACTTAATTATAAAAAAGTACATTAACATTAAATATTGACATTTCCATGTTTTATACTGTATATGTTTTTTTGGTAACATGATAGGAAAAGAAATACTTTTTATGGCAATTAGCAAATTTTCTTTAAGGATGCTATGAATGTAAACACACAAACAAAAGAATTAGTACTGCCTATATATATATATATGGCCCCAAACATACAAAGATCGGTAATTAAATGCAAGATTTGTATCATGTAATGTAATCTTGTTAATTATGGTTTAAAGTCGAGCCAACTTGCTAATATCATAAGGGCTCGTATCCATGGAAGAGAATGCAGTGTATGATCTTGTTGCAAGGAAAGTGTGTGCAATTTCCGTGGGATGAAAACCATCATAAAAATAGCTAAAGCCCGGCCTGGGGAAGGAGTCGAGTTTGGAACACATTGCCCGTCTGCCCTAATTTGACAACAAGGAACCTTTGGCAATACTTCACCTACAAATTGAATCAATTCATCTTAATCCGTATGTAAATCTATATATATATACCGTAGATAAACGTTGACAATGTTTTATTTGAAGCTCGGATGATAAATTTATATATATTAATATATTTAATATCAATAACATATCTACTAATAAACTAAAACAGGATTGTGACATCTTTTGATCGACATGTGTCGCTTTATTAAAGCGACATGTGTCCTTCTAAAATAATCATACTTTTTAGATACCATAAATAAATCTTATAATTAATTAATATATAGATTTAGATTTTTAATACAATTAAAACTCTTATATTATTTATTAATATATAGATTTAGATTTTTAATACAATTAAAACTCTTATATTAAAAATAATATTAAATCTATTGTTACCATAATTGCCTATTTTCATCACCTATTTTATTTATACTAATGTATAGTTTATTATAAAATATAAAAATAAAACTTTTTTTTTAATCCATAAAATATGTTAATTTGATTAATAAATAATAACTATATATCTATGTCTCGAACTTATACTATTTTACTAACCTAAATAGACATTGTTGAAAATTTTAAAAATGACATGTACTTTTACCATTATAGTACTTTTACCATTATGAGATTAGATTCATCATTACGAATATGAAAGTAATATCGAATCTTAACCAATATTTTTATGAAAAATGTCGTTCGCTTTTAAACTATTATTAGAAAGACGAAATGTATGTGATGTATCATGATTAAATATTATTTTCTCTTATGTAAAAACAATCCTACAATATATATGTAAATAAGTCGTACATCGTACGGGTATTAGTACTTATTAAGATTTATGTACTTATGACTTACCTTAATCTTATTGGAATCGAAAGTCAAAACTGTACGTTATCAAAATCGAAAGTGTGTAACACACAATTCTTTATCAAAATCGTCATCAATAGCCTATACATTTACTTCTATTGTTTCTAATTAATCCCCTTCATAAGTTTCAAAATTTTGAAGGGATTTGTAGAATGTTTTTTTGGGTGGCTGTCGTTGGAACTACACTGTACAACGAGTTACTTTTTCGTCCCTAAAGTTGGCACGTTTTTCACTTTCAATTCTCGAAGTAAAAAAATATCAATTTGCATCCCTAAAGTTGGCTAATTGTTTCAATTAAGGTCCTAGCGCTAACGACGTCCAAGTTTTTCCGCTAACTCACCCCACGTGACCAGCACATGAGCGTATAAGCGTCATTTACTCCTTGACAGGGACGAAAAGTGCAAAAACGTGACAACTTGGGGGACGAAAATTGAAATTTACTCTTTTAATGCTTTTGTAAGTTAAAATATATTAAGTGATGACGCAAAAACCGGATTTTTGTTGGCTTGGGTTTGTGCGAGTTTAATTTACGTATTTTGGTACCGGTTTGGAGTTTTAATTCGAAGAAACAGACAAGAAATCGTGAATTTTTTTCCCGCCGAGTTGTTGAGTTTTCCGACAAAGCTTTTTGAACAAAAAAATAGGCAAGAGTTTGTGCGGAATTCGATTCTGAACATTTTGGTACTGGTTTCGTGTTCCGATTCGAAACAACGAAAGAGAAATCGTGATTTTCAGTTTTTTTGCAACTTTTCCGCTGCCGGTGGCACTATTGTGCTTCAGGTGGTGCGAATAAGGCTGTTGGGTGGTGGCCAGCGATGGTTGTGGCTGAAGTTAAATGAATATTTCTATTTTTGAGTTACAATTTGACATTTGCTCGCCGAAATTTTTTTATGTTGCTAGAGATGATCGGAAATTAGCCGGAAATGATGACCGGAATAAAAGTCGTCGGTTAAATTTAGATGAGATGAAGATGATGATAATAGATAAAGTAAATTGCAATTTTCGTCCCTGAACATCACAAGTTTTGCATTTTCAGTCCCTTAAGTGTAAAGGGGAAAAGACATTAATGCCCTCACGTGTTTAGCACGTGCATACGTTAACGGCCAAAAACCAACACCGTCTATAGGAAGGACTACGATTGTAAATTTTTGCCAACTTTAGGGATGCAAATTGATATTTTTTTACTTCAGTGATTGAAAGTGAAAAACGTGCCAGCTTCAAGAACGAAAAATGTAATTTACTTTTGTACTACACTTGGGCTGTTGACGAAGCAGTTGAAGGCTGTTGACGACCCATAAGTGGAGCAGAAGAAGTCGATTCCAAATAACGAGCACAAGCATCACCAACGGACGGATCTTTGCACACTTCATGTGTCAAATCAGGCAAGCGGAAAATCTTGAGGAATTTCTTCGAAGATTTGAGACCACCCATAATGTCAACAATAGCCTTGGACGTGATGTCTAATAAGCTTGTGATCCCCAGCTGGGAAGCAGCCTCCATAAGGAGGACGAGAACGGAGAGCTGGTGGTTTTTCTCGACAAAATCAACATCAAACTGATGCAATTTTTTCGTGAGGAATTCTTTTTTCTTCTGCTTTTTTGGAAGGGAGTGATGGCATCTGAAGAATTCGGCACGTGATACACAAAAATCGTTCACGATCAAAATGATATTGCTGGTGATCTGCACAGGGATAGGATTATGGCCGAACTTCTCTTTTTCGTCCAAATAATTCCACCAGGCACCCTTAATCCCTAGCGGAACCGGCTCTTTATCCTTTTGCTCGATTCTCAACAATTGTTTACGAACATGGTAGGATTCGTGACAACTAGGATCCACCAATACAATCTTACCGTCTATACAACGGTACCATAGCTTATCCGAGTTAATTGGTTCCGTTGATATTTGTTCGCCCATAATAACAAAACCCTAACTTTTTATTTTGTTTAATCTATGTAGAAGGCTGAGATCGATTTAATATATAGCAGCAGCACCAGCGAGAGATATTCTCGATTAATACTTCTCAAAGGTGATTCGATGAGAATTTTTATGGATTTTGGATTTTGATTGGGAAATTTGGGGTGATAATTTGTGTCTATACGTTGGATTTGTATGTATTGGGTTTTTTTCTTTTTTATTTTATGAAACGGAAACCGTGTCGTTTTGAATTTGGGTTAAAAACGTTTGACTTGGGAGAAGTTAATGGGCCCATTGAAGTTTGGGTTATCGTGACTTAATTGTGTCCATGCTAATTCCAATT
Organism: Erigeron breviscapus; assembly: GCA_034093135.1. Lineage (NCBI taxonomy): Eukaryota > Viridiplantae > Streptophyta > Magnoliopsida > Asterales > Asteraceae > Erigeron > Erigeron breviscapus. The sequence continues at coordinate 101,601,529 of CM067171.1, forward strand.
TCATAGGACGTCAAAAAAAAAAAAAAAAAAAAAAGGTTAAATTTTTCTTTTTCCCAATTTCATAGATTGCGGCATGATCTTTTGGCCTATTTCATCGCTTACAGTGTGGGGTAAAATTTAAGAGGCATAGGAAAATTGTATTGCGCATATATCAGTCGACAGAGTAAATATTTGTGGCTAATGAAATTGTAAGAGAGATGATAACAATATGAATTGAATTAATGAATAATTCAAATATAAAATTGTAGCTATGATATATGAATAATTACAAAACCTTAAACATCACTCTTTTATGAAGACATGTGGTGCTAGCATGTTGTGAAACATAAACATATAACATCTAAGTGCTTGCATATATCACGTGACAAAAGGCATGTTGTGGAACCATTCGACCTTGTGTTGTATATTTGAAAGTATATCCTAAAAAACAGTCATAAATTATATTCCCGGCATATGCATTTAGCTAAAAAAAACATTGCAAGATTACGGACGTCGTGCTTGTGATTGCAGATCGGTGTAAAACATTTTGAGCAATTGCATGAGAAAAGGTTTATATAGTGGCTTAAAATACCATTTTATAATTTGCATAAAATCATTTGATAACATGTTGTTAGGTCCAGTTTTACTGGACTCACTCCAGACTTGAAGACTGGAGCTCCTCTGAAGATTTGTCCAGAAATAATAGAAGACCAGTGAGCGCCTTACTTGTATAGGAAATCTGGAAGGCACCAGATTTCAGCTCACTGGACTTCACTCCAGTCAGATCAATTCCACTGAAGACATTCTCACTGAAGTCAAAGACTGAAGTCTGAAAAAAGAAGACTGACAAATGACGGGACCCACTGGCAGTCTTAACTGATCGACGACTGAAGCTTTATCAGTGTTCTAGACCTTACAAATCTGAACACTGATTACGAGGATTTGACTTTTGCCTTTACACGCTTTTATCCGGACAATACTAATTGTCTATTGTTAAAAGTACAACACGCGTGTAAAGGTGGTTGGTTAAAAGGATGACAAGTCACATCAACATGACTTTATCCTTGTACTTTAACCAATGCATTTAAGGAATTAAAGTTGTTTCCTTAAATGCATGCAACCATATTTGTGCGGCATAATAAATTCACTGTTGAATTTATTTGCCTATAAATACCAAGTCATTTTCTTGTACAAATCACTTTTTGCAATTTGGTGAACTTGCCTAAATACTCTCGATCATCAAAAGTAATACTTCACAACTTTAAGTATTTCGATCTAAGAAGATTATTTAGCAAGTATAGATCATTTGTAATTCATAGATTGTTAGGATACTTACACTTGTGTAATATCTTGATTCCGCAACAATCTTGTATTTTATTTAACATCATAAATAAAATACACTTGAAAATTACATTGTGTTCCACCTTTTAATTTATTTATTGCTTTAAGTCTTGTATTACTTTATTTATATTCTTGCACTTATATTTAAGTAATACTAGTCCAATCTAGTGCATACTTGACTTGTTGTATTTTACACTAGTGGGTTAAACCATCAAGTGAGTGACTTACAAGTGGTATCAGAGCAGAAGGCTAACAAATTTGCCTAGATCTGCTTCTTGATGGCCATCCCAGAAAAATACTCAAGAAGGTCCAGGTCCTGACTCTAATCTTAATGACCCACCACCTGGTACTAACACTAATCCCCCACCTCCTCCTACTCCTGCTTCTCCACATGTGCATGTGCACTACTCAAACACACTGTTCCTAAATTTAGTGGGAACAGTGATGAGTTTGGGACGTGGAAAGCTAGGATGTTACTTCATTTTACTGGGATTGAGAGGTATATGATAAAAAATTTAAATGAAGGACCTTATATACCAACTTCACCTCTCAATGCTCTTCTTGATCCAACTGGATCTAGAAGAGGAAGGGAAAAGAGGGAGGAAGGGGGGGGGGGGGGGGGGGGGGGGGGGGGGGGGGGGGGGGGGGGGGGGGGGGGGGGGGGGGGGGGGGGGGGGGGGGGGGGGGGGGGGGGGGGGGGGGGGGGGGGGGGGGGGGGGGGGGGGGGGGGGGGGGGGGGGGGGGGGGGGGGGGGGGGGGGGGGGGGGGGGGGGGGGGGGGGGGGGGGGGGGGGGGGGGGGGGGGGGGGGGGGGGGGGGGGGGGGGGGGGGGGGGGGGGGGGGGGGGGGGGGGGGGGGGGGGGGGGGGGGGGGGGGGGGGGGGGGGGGGGGGGGGGGGGGGGGGGGGGGGGGGGGGGGGGGGGGGGGGGGGGGGGGGGGGGGGGGGGGGGGGGGGGGGGGGGGGGGGGGGGGGGGGGGGGGGGGGGGGGGGGGGGGGGGGGGGGGGGGGGGGGGGGGGGGGGGGGGGGGGGGGGGGGGGGGGGGGGGGGGGGGGGGGGGGGGGGGGGGGGGGGGGGGGGGGGGGGGGGGGGGGGGGGGGGGGGGGGGGGGGGGGGGGGGGGGGGGGGGGGGGGGGGGGGGGGGGGGGGGGGGGGGGGGGGGGGGGGGGGGGGGGGGGGGGGGGGGGGGGGGGGGGGGGGGGGGGGGGGGGGGGGGGGGGGGGGGGGGGGGGGGGGGGGGGGGGGGGGGGGGGGGGGGGGGGGGGGGGGGGGGGGGGGGGGGGGGGGGGGGGGGGGGGGGGGGGGGGGGGGGGGGGGGGGGGGGGGGGGGGGGGGGGGGGGGGGGGGGGGGGGGGGGGGGGGGGGGGGGGGGGGGGGGGGGGGGGGGGGGGGGGGGGGGGGGGGGGGGGGGGGGGGGGGGGGGGGGGGGGGGGGGGGGGGGGGGGGGGGGGGGGGGGGGGGGGGGGGGGGGGGGGGGGGGGGGGGGGGGGGGGGGGGGGGGGGGGGGGGGGGGGGGGGGGGGGGGGGGGGGGGGGGGGGGGGGGGGGGGGGGGGGGGGGGGGGGGGGGGGGGGGGGGGGGGGGGGGGGGGGGGGGGGGGGGGGGGGGGGGGGGGGGGGGGGGGGGGGGGGGGGGGGGGGGGGGGGGGGGGGGGGGGGGGGGGGGGGGGGGGGGGGGGGGGGGGGGGGGGGGGGGGGGGGGGGGGGGGGGGGGGGGGGGGGGGGGGGGGGGGGGGGGGGGGGGGGGGGGGGGGGGGGGGGGGGGGGGGGGGGGGGGGGGGGGGGGGGGGGGGGGGGGGGGGGGGGGGGGGGGGGGGGGGGGGGGGGGGGGGGGGGGGGGGGGGGGGGGGGGGGGGGGGGGGGGGGGGGGGGGGGGGGGGGGGGGGGGGGGGGGGGGGGGGGGGGGGGGGGGGGGGGGGGGGGGGGGGGGGGGGGGGGGGGGGGGGGGGGGGGGGGGGGGGGGGGGGGGGGGGGGGGGGGGGGGGGGGGGGGGGGGGGGGGGGGGGGGGGGGGGGGGGGGGGGGGGGGGGGGGGGGGGGGGGGGGGGGGGGGGGGGGGGGGGGGGGGGGGGGGGGGGGGGGGGGGGGGGGGGGGGGGGGGGGGGGGGGGGGGGGGGGGGGGGGGGGGGGGGGGGGGGGGGGGGGGGGGGGGGGGGGGGGGGGGGGGGGGGGGGGGGGGGGGGGGGGGGGGGGGGGGGGGGGGGGGGGGGGGGGGGGGGGGGGGGGGGGGGGGGGGGGGGGGGGGGGGGGGGGGGGGGGGGGGGGGGGGGGGGGGGGGGGGGGGGGGGGGGGGGGGAGGGGGGGGTTGACTGGAAAGGCTCAGGTGTCATCTGAAGAAAGTATTTTGTTAAGGTTGGAGAGGCAGTTTCAACTACTGGCTCATCAGGTTCAAAGTTGCAATGCAAGATTAAACAATTTTGAGGTACTTCATCTGGCCCTAAACAAAATACAAAACCTTTTTCAAAGAAAGACAAAAATGTTTCTCCAGTTGAGAAGAAAAAGAAAAAGGTTTCAAAACTATCTACTCCAATTGTATTCTCAGAAAAGTCTGTTATACAAGAAAGTGAACTCAACCAGATACCCCCAGGGACTTATAAGGGAGAGTCCAGTGAACCCATCAGTCGATGGGTTCCCAAATCTAACTAATGAATCTGGTGGATGTGCAGGGCGATCGAAAGAAATATATTTGGTATCTTGACAGTGCAGCTAGCAGGACAATGACCGGATGTAAGACCCTGCTGGAGGAGTTCATAATTTCTGATGGACCCTCCATTACTTTTGGAAATGATGGTTGTGGAAAAACTAAGGGATATGGTGTCCTGAACAATGGACAAGTCAAATTCAGACGAGTTGCATATGTGAATGGTTTAAAATATAACCTGATCAGTGTAAGTCAACTGTGTGATGATGACTATCAAGTTTTATTCAATATTGCTTAGGGCATCGTATTCAACAAGGACAGGAAGGTAGTATTGATTACTCCCAGAAGAGGAAATGTGTATGTAATGGATATGGAAAGCTCTCCTTCAGAGCAATGTTTCTATACACAAGCTGATGAAGACACAAACTGGTTATGGCATAAAAGGTTATCCCATTTAAATTTCAAAAATATTAATAAGTTTTCTAGAAAACAACTGGCAGATGGGATACCTTCAGTTTCCTTCAAAAAGGAAAGGCCATGTCCAGGATGTGAAATGGGTAAGCAGAAACGTGCCAGTTTCAAGACCAAGCAAAATTTCAGCATCTCTGAACCACTTCATATGCTGCATATGGATCTTTTTGGTCCAGTAAATGTTCAGACTCGTGCTGGTAAAAGATACACCCTGGTGATTGTCGATGAATTCTCCAGATATTGTTGGGTTATCTTTCTCAGGTCTAAAAATGAAGCTGCTGCTGAAATCATTGCTCTTATCAAGCAAATTGAACTCAAATACAAGCGAAAAGTGTGTCAGTTAAGAAGTGACAATGGAACAGAATTCCAGAATGCTACACTAGAGTCATTCTGTACTGACACTAGCATCTCCCAGAACTTCTCTTCAGCACGCACTCCAGAGCAGAATGGGGTTATAGAAAGAAATAATCGAACGCTGATAGAAGCTGCCAGGAGTATGCTTGCTGAATCTGGTCTTCCTACCAGTTTCTGGGCTGAAGCAATTGCTACTGCTTGCCACACTCAGAACCGGTCAATATACATAAAGCGACACAAGAAGACAGCCTATGAAGTATTAAGAAATAGAAAACCAAATATTGGTTATTTTCATGTTTTTGGATGTCCAGTGTACATCCTGAATGACTCCAGTCAGTTAGGAAAATTTGATGCCAAAGTTGATGAAGGATATTTCTTAGGTTATTCAGCCATTCGCAAGGCCTTCAGAGTCTATAACAAGAGACTGGAGAAGGTCCATGAGTTAATACATGTCACATTTGATGAGTCAAATGCAGCAATCAATAAAAAGCCAGCCCTTGAATCACCCCAGTAACTCCAATTGTTTTCTGTGAATCTGATCCTGTCAACTACAATAAAGATTCAGAAGATACAGCTTCCATTCATCCTGATCTGGAACCTGTTCAGATTGTGAAACCCCCAGTAGTACTCCTTTCTATCCTTCAATAAGTTTCAAACTACCCTCTGAACTTGTTATTGGATCAGATGTTCGTACTACTCCCCCAGTATCAGTCTCAGTTGAAACTGAGACAGTACTTCAAGAAATGCCTTCAAATGAAGAATTTCATGATGCAAATCGTGATCTTAATGATTTAGACGAAGATGTTGTAATAGTCTGGCAAGATCCTCATCCTGAAGCAACACCAGAGGAAAATCAACTGAATTCTTGCACGGATATTGTTGTTCGTAACAATCCTGGTCATTACTTTAAGTGGACAAAGCTCATCCTATTAACCAGATCATAGGAGACTCCGGTAGAGGGGTTCAGACCAGAAGAGCCTCCAGTGAACAATGTTTGTACGTCAGCTTCTTATCACTGATAGAACCGAAGAAGATTGACGAGGCTATGGAAGATCCAAGCTAGGTGATTGCAATGCAAGAAGAGCTTCACCAGTTTGAAAGGAATAAGGTTTGGAATCTGGTTCCTTTCCCAGTTGGCAAGAAGGAACCAATTGGAACCAGATGGGTCTTCAGAAATAAGGTAGATGAAGATGGCCATGTTGTCAGAAACAAGGCCAGATTGGTTGCACAGGGGTATTGTCAATCAGATGTTGATTTTGATGAATCATTTGCTCTAGTGGCTAGACTTGAAGCGATCAGAATTTTCTTAGCATTTGCTGCTTATCATCAATTCAAGGTCTACCAGATGGATGTAAAGAGTGCATTTTTAAATGGTAAATTGGAAGAAGAAGTTTATGTTAAGCAACCACCAGGCTTCGTTGATGAAAAGCATCCCCACTGGGTATATCGTCTGGACAAAGCACTTTATGGTCTCAGACAAGCCCCACGAGCCTGGTATGATACTCTGACTAAACATTTGTTGAAAAATGGTTTCAAAAGGGGTGCAATTGACAGTACCTTGTTCATTCTTCGTGAAAAAGGTAATCTTTTACTGGTACAAATTTATGTTGATGATATTATTTTTGGCTCTACTGATGAAAATATGTGCAAGAAATTTTCAAAAATTATGGCATCTGAATATGAGATGAGTTTAATGGGTGAATTAACATATTTTCTAGGACTTCAGATTAAACAAACCAGTGATGGTATTTTTATTAATCAAGAGAAATATGTTAGAGATCTTTTAAAGAAATATGATATGAACTCTTCACCATCTAAACCCACTCCAATTTATGCACCACTTACTCTGGACTCAGATCCAGATGGGAAACCAGTGAACACCACTGTCTATAGAGGCATGGTAGGTTCACTGATGTATTTAACTGCCAGTAGACCAGATATAATGTTTGCAACATGTTTATGTGCCAGATATCAGTCTAATCCAAAAGAGTCTCATATGCTTGCTGTAAAGCGCATACTGAAATACCTTAAGGGTGTCCCCAGTTTGGGCCTTTGGTATCCCAAAGGTTCAGGCATGGATCTAATGGGTTATTCAGATTCAGATCATGCAGGTTGTAAGATAGACAGGAAATCCACAACTGGTGGATGTCATTTCCTTGGTGGCAAACTGGTCAGCTGGACCAGTAAGAAGCAAACTTCAGTTTCATTGTCAACTGCTGAAGCTGAGTATGTATATGCGGACAGTTGTTGTGCCCAGATACTCTGGATGAAGAACAAGTTGCTTGATTATGGTATTAAGTATTCAAAGACTCCAATATTTTGTGATAATATCAGTGCCATTGCTATCTCATATAATCCAGTCATGCACTCAAAGACTAAGCACATCGACCTCGGGTATCATTTTATTCGAGATCATATTATAAAAAATGACACTGAACTCCATTTTATCCCCCACTGACAAACAACTCGCTGACATATTTACTAAACCATTGGATGTAAAAACTTTTGAACATCTTGTTGGTGAGTTGGGAATGTTGAACCCTTAAATCTGAAACCTTGTTATGAACGCCTTTGTGACACTGGCAGGGTTCCTTGATTTCCAGATTTATAAATCTATGCCAGCTTAGCTATCGAACGCCTTTGTGATACTATCTTTGCATTATAGATTTATGGATCACCATTCCAGGGGGAAGACTCAAACCATATTTTGTCCTTAAAATGTTTTATATGCAGGGGGAATTTATTTTCTCACTGGAAGAATTTTCTGGAAAATATTACTGGTACTTTACTGTAAGTCCTCCAGTGTACCTTCAGTGCATGTTTCACTGGCATAAAACACCAGTGAACCTGGAGTGTCCAGTCAACCTCCAGATGCACAGAATTGAGTCATGGGTTGTCAGTCATAATATTCTAATACTTGGTCTTTGTGCGTGCCACGTAAGCAAACCTTTTAAATGGATAATAACTTTTTTATCCTACGTGGCAAGATATTTTTCAAACTAAATGATAGTATTTTTACATTGGGAAGACAAAAAGTGCAAGTGGGTAGTTTTTGTGGGCTGTAAACCGTCACACATTTATGTGTGATGGGGTGAATTGATTTCAAACCTGATCAAATTTATATTGAATAAAATTCAAAATAACGGTTTGAAATTCCACTTTCTCTCTCCTCTATAAATACCCTATTTACTTTCACTTTCATTTTCATCTCGAAAAATCATTTACTCCCAAATTCCCTCATTTACTTTCTTTTTCATTCAATTCCAATCATCACTCTCTTTCATCATAAATAAACCCTAAAAAGCTTAAATCACCATGTTTCTTTCATATTCGGAGTTATTGTTTGCATACAATGGCTCCTCGACAATCCAATTCTGAGAAAAATCTTCTTTCTTCATCATACAATCTAGTCGCCGCTGTAAAGAAAGCACCAAATATCACATTAGAAGCGGCGGCCATCCGAGTTAATATGAATAATTGGATGGCCAAACTCTCTAGCACCCATGATCCCCAATTAATCATTCGGCGACTGAATGCCTTTTTCCTCAGTTGTTCATTGTATGGAGCCCTGACTCTTAATCCAGGGAATCTGTACCATGAATATCTTTGCGAGTTCTGGTACACAGCTCATTTTATGGAGGGTGATGAACATACCATCCACTATACTCTCAAACAAGGCACCAGGTCCTTCAATCTCACCGTCGACTCTCTTAGAGATGCTCTTCGGTTGAATTATTTTTCTGAAAATGAGCTGGCTATTACACTTCCTACTGGCCTCAATTACAGGGAAGTGTGTAGGCAAATAGGGCACACAGATATTGTTGATGAGCATGGGGTGCTGAAAAGAAAGGGCACAATCTACATGAGCAAGCTGGCAAACTCATGGAGATTTTTCTTCACTCATATTATTGAGTGTTTGGGAGGAAGTTCTGGAGGTTTAGACCAGATCAATCAGATGCAACTCCAGATTGCATACTACCTATGGTTCGGCTACAGAGTGGATTTTGCCCAGATCCTCTTTGATGATCTAGCTGAACGTCTGAAGGTAAAAGGTAGAAAATCTCACATACCTTTTATTCGTTTTTTGTCCCTTATTTTTAAAAGGGCACTTGGGGTGTAATATGATTATAACTCACGATACTTCGTAGTATCTGAGTATCTGAGGGATTTGAATAACTTAACTTCTAACCCTGGTGAGGTAGATATCCCTCCATACATGATCCTCCACTTCAGAAGGGAAATAACTGATGCATCATCCTCAGATGAGTCGGGAGAAGCTCCAGGCGGGCCTCAAAATAATGAGGGACCCACTAGAGGGCTCATTGCTGATATGGGGCCACCAGAAACCGAGATGGTCTCTGACCTACAGCAAACTGAAAATATCTTACCACAAAAACCCCCTAGACGACCAAGAAATATCACCAGACGTCTTAGGAAGGGAGGAGAACTGGTCGCTCCCAGTAGAACCGAATCTAGCCATCCAGATTCGTCAACAGGAATCTGGAGATGTCATAAGGGAGAACCCACAAGCAACCACTTCCAATCTTCTTTTAGGGGATAGTGGTGAAGATATTAGAAGGACAACCCATCCTTCAGTAGAATCCGTGTCAGCACAATCACTTGTACTCAGCCAAAATTCTGACACTTCTTTATTAGCACGAACAGACGATGTCACTGGTGCGTCACCACTAGTGATTAATGTTCACAGCTCTACGGCAGGTGATGTGATGGTTGCAGATGATACAGTCATCACTGATGCAATTCCAGTGACTACGATCGAAAGCGAGGCTTCGACTGAGCTTCAAACTGGCAATATTACCTTGGTTGAGCCAGGAACTGGTCAGCTTAATCTGAACCAGGACATAACTGACCAGACTGTTGGGCGACCTCCAGTCTGGAATGAAGTCGAGTCACCCATGTCAGCTATCAATTCTAATACTGATATGAATATTTTTGGTGATGACTTGATATTGGGAGAGGAACATTCTTCAGTTCCACCGCCTGCTTCCAGTCAAGTTGATCCTTTCTTCATTCCATCTCCTTCAACAGATATGCCACCACCACCAGAATCAATTAATGCACCACCACCACCTCCTCCTTCAATTCCTCAACACACTCCTTATTTCAACCCAAGTTTACTTCATATATCATCAGCTCAACCTCCACCAATTGAGACACCAATTAACTTTCCTGATCATCGTGTGCTGGACTCTACTGTAACAACGGAAACTTCTATTGAAAGAGTCCAGGCACCAGTTTACTTCATATATCATCAGCTCAACCTCCACCAATTGAGACACCAATTAACTTTCCTGATCATCGTGTGCTGGACTCTATTGTAACAACGGAAACTTCTATTGAAAGAGTCCAGGCACCAGTCTCATTGGTGACCAGAACTGTTACTGGTCCTTCTCCTCCTGGTGATCTCTCCACTTCTTCTTCTGCCGAGGTCCAAGGCCTTTTAAGTAAGGTGGCGGACCTGGAGAGATCACTGCAGTCATCTTCTCAGGTTATCTCTGACTTTAGATCACTCCTGTCTAACAATCTCCAGTCAGAGATGAACTTATTTGCAGGTAATGAGAAGATGGTTTTTGATAAGCTGAAAGAACTGGTACTGGCCACAAATCAAAATTCTGAAACAATTAAAGTGGCAGTCCAGGGCTTGGAGGAGAAATTAGTGTCTTCTGTTCAGACTGCAGTCAAAGCCGAAATTGTTCAACCACTTGCAGGTCTGAAAGAAGAGGTCCAGAAGTTGACCAGATCAGTGACAAGTCTGGAGAATAGGCCAGCCCTTGATCAGAGTACCATCATCAGCAACATAAGTGATGAATGTGCCAGAAAGTTCAAAGTCATGATGCTGAAAGAACTTACTGATGAGGTCTCTGCATCTGTCCCCAGAAACATTCAAGATGGGTTGTTGCCTCAGGTTCTTAACATGATTGAAAATGAACTGCCCAAGAACTTGTCTTCTGAAGTTGAAATATTAAAAAAGGAAGTTATAGGGCTCAGAAAAACGGCGAATATAACTTCTCCAGTAGCAGGTCGTACTTTTGGGTCTTCTGACAGACACATGCTGGAACAATTATGGAATGACCTCAAGTCAAGAACTGGTGGTCATTCCAAGGGGGAAAAATCTGCTACTGCTGAGAATGTGTTGGAAAAGAAAAAGGAAGAGGTATTGAAACAAGTGACTGGTACTGATGCCAGTGCACAAGAAGCTCAAAAAGCCCTTAGTACTGATGCCAGTGCTCAAAAAGCCCTTAGTACTGAAGCCATTGTGCAAGAGGAAGAAGCTGCTGGTACTGATGCCAGTGAGCCACAATTTGAAGAATTCCCAGATATCACAACCACATTGAAATCACTAAAAAGAAAGAAGCATGTGGTATCTGGAGGTGAAATTGAAGAGGAAACCACTGAAGGTTCTCCAGAAAGAGTGTCAGTTGATGTTGAAACTTCTAAGAGACTGGAGCAGGAAGGTATTATGATTGACATCTTCAAAAGACTTCAGAAAGATGAACTGCTGGCCCACAAAAGGGAGATGGCAAAAATGGGGACTCTTGATTCTTAAAATGCTGGCAGGTTGGGCATTCATGTTGATGTGTATAAAAGAATGAAGGAAGACCCCAGAGTTCATCAATGTATGGATGCTATGGATGATGTTTATGTTGATGAAAGGTGTAACACCCGACATTTAAAAACATGGGTTTTCAAAAATTTCCACCTAACGGTGTTAAAAGATGCGGAAGAAAACTTTAAAAGTTCAAAACCGATAAAAACAGTTCGGTTCCTGCATTTATTGGTGTTACATGCCATACCATCAAAATGTCTAAATGAAAACCCAACGGTTGCCCAACACAAAACAACCGTCTACATAATACTTCATAAAATCTGCATAATATCAAAATGTAAATAAAGTCTAATGAGGTGTAGGATCTATGGGTAGCTAAAGTCTTCATCAAGCATTCTACCCAATTCCTCACTTTTCATTCTACGTCTTCCTCAGCTTTGCTAAACCTGAGGGAGCAACACACATTCAAAAGACAAGTGTTAGCTAACGAATTAGCTAAGTAAGATAACACTAAAGTTATAAAGCGTTGTCCAACTAAAACATTTCCACTTTGTTGACAAAACATTAAGGTACAACCCACATAACACACACACATACAACCTACATATCAACTTAGGATGAATCACCATAATTGTGCCTATCCTTCTTTTATTACACACATAATCACACGTATCTTCGTTATCTGCATATAAGTGTGCCCTGCATCACACCCGACTAGATGATCAACCAAAAGGCTACTCATCATACGTCGTTAAGGAATGGCAAGCCAATCCCAGAGTAATCCGTATATGGAGGTGGGTCAGACCCCTCGTATTACTCGCCCTGCGTTAAATGACCATGTTGCAAGGAGCCACCCAAGCAACCTACGTTCACGCACTCGCCAGGCTAGGGCAAGTACGGGTTAAGCTTAACACTTCCCTGCATTATAATTTACGAGCTCGGTTTCACACATTATTAGTTTAGGCATCACACAACCTAAACAATTCCACACATTATAGTTTAGGCATCACACAACCTAAACATTTTCACACATTACCTTCATTACGTTTGGGCCCTTAAACGTGCACGTGACATGGCAACTTAGCAAGTCTAGTGTTCTAGATGAGCAAGCCATTAATACATGCACACTACAACATAAACTACGTCATACTGCATTTCAAGATTCTACATGCTACTTCATATAAAAACACTACATTATCCTTCATACCATAACACATACTACATTATACTTCATTTCATAACATGTACTACATTACATGTCATGAGGGACTGCATTTCAGGTTTCATAGGGCAACTACATAACCCATATTACCTCCCGTGTAACCCCATATACCCATAAACAAGATATGTTACCAATTGGGAAGTTTTAATTATGAAACCATTCTTTTCGTTGAACCCTCAGCGTGTCAAAAGTAGTGTATCTTACCTCGGCGTAGTCCACAACAATCAACCACTAGTCACTGTGTAAAGCAACTATGCTCGTCTACCTATAATTAGTAAACGATTATTAGACAACTACATACTCACATCATTAAGGTCAATAACTAGACCCACACACATTAAAGACCCACTTTAGTTTCAGGTCCAATCTACGTGTCAAACGACGTTACGGTTCAAAAGTATAAACGTTTTGAAAACAGTCAGAGTTGTGCCGCAATGCCCCTCATTGCGCCGCAGCTTAACTCATCTACATTTGGGTTGCGCCGCAACACCCCGTTGCACCGCAACTCGATCCTTTCATTGTGCCGCAACACCCTTCGTTGCTCCGCAACTTATCATTCTGTTTCCTGGTTGCGCCGCAACTCCCCTTCGACCTGCACTTTTACAAAATCGTTTTCACCCCCAATTCGACTCCAAACGACTCCAGGTCTAAAATACAGATTCAATATACCATAATCCTTCACATTTAGGCCATTGGAAAGCATTTCAATCCTTAATTACACCATACATGACTTATTCCCATCAAAACCATCATTAATCGTCATTAAACGATTCCTCCATAACCCCATAATTAATCCTAATGACTCATATAATCAAAAGGATCAGAATTCAAAGATATTATACCTGATCTTCCTGTAGATGACAATAAGGATGCAAAACACTTGACTAAACACTCCCGAATCACGCGTTAGAAGGATTTTCAGCTTGCAATTTGATGAAAGATTAATGGGAATTCACTTTGGGCGGCTAGGGCTTGTTTAGGAGGATGAAATTCTGCAATTAACACCCTAATGACACTCCCTAGACCCCTTAACCCGTTTTTGACTTTGCCCCTATGTCAAAACTAGTCCCTAAGCTTCCTAATCCTTCATTACTAGTCAAAAACTACCATAGGGACCATATGTAACATTAACACTTCTTTAAATACCACTACATAGGCATGTAACTACATTTTACACACAAATACTGCATCATACATTTAGGCTTTCAAGCCTCACACATATCACACAATATCTACATATAAGCATTAAATCTAATATAGACTTAACGACACCCCCATGTTGACCTAACGACATTAGTCAACTGATAAATAAAAAGTTCGGGATGTTACAATTACCTCCCCCTTAAGAGGATTCCGTCCTCGGAATCACTTCAGCATAAAATATGTGAGGATAACTTTCAAATCAACTTCCACTATAAATATGATTCCATCCCATCTGCACAAGCTCAATTAGCTTCCTATGAAGCTTATTTGACTTTTGGTCAAGGATCTCAATCCGACCAACTACAAACACACGTTATCATCAATACTCATATCTCTCCACGGATACACATTGGTTTCACCTCAACCAATACGTCATGTCATCGTATACTTGCATCTTAATCCATGTCTTATATCACATTAACATGGACTCACCACTTACACGTAACTTCATAGCACATCTTGGCATATCACACATAAATTTGTCTCACATATTCATTTTAGCACTAGCTTCACAATAAGCACGATTATCCACATCTTACGTACTAACATTACATCTAGCACGATTTACTACATCTTACATATTACTTTAACATTAGGTACATTCATTACCTAATTAATCCCACGTCTACTTCAACGTTTGGTCTCACTAACATATATATCTCATTATGATTCATACGTATATCTAGTGAACTAGACACACCATATTTAAGCGCTACACATAAGTCATTTCAACATACATATATTCCCATACTACATTCAGCGGATACTATTCATTCAGCAATTAAGCCTTTCGAACACGTACCCTTGCTAACTTGCTATCACATCTCTCATAATTCATTTGAACAAAGGGTCGTCCCTCCATAACTTTTGATGCATAACATATCCCTCCATAATGGCTTATGATTAAACCATATTACCCACTTTGCGCATAATAAGCTTCCATTGTTCACCACAAAACCTTTAGACAATTTTGAGCTAACCAAAACACTTCTTTTACAATTCCAACTCTATGAACTATTGCCTTTATGATCTTTGATTCTGCGCTTTTCCTTTCAATAACTTGCCAAATCATGAAATGACATCCAACATCTATAACATGATCATTGATGCATATGATCACAACAATAAATCTCAAGGCACCATCACACAATCATATGGTTTTACCAAGTTTTATACCCCATTCATTCTTCTTTCCATCAAACTAAGAGTGATAGGCATCACATGAGTTCACCATTTTTTCCTCACACTTGTCAAACATCTTTAAAAATCTCATATAATGGTCGTCTCGATTCAAAACATTCCACCATTTACTCTCACACTTTAAAAGCACTTCTTAATCACACATCTTTTCTTTCATGTCCAAGGTGACATGACCACTCACTTTCGTCAGGGGACCATTAACTCCTTGTAATGCCACCAAACTTTCGGTGTCTAGTCTTGGCTTTTAACCCATTCACACTTCAACATATAAAATTTACTACACCTTGTACCATAATAGGTCGTATCACACTTCAGGCGACATCCAAATGAACACATCATTACGGTTCATGAACTCCCTCAAGTACTACTTTTGGTCATTTCGTTCTTGGATACCGAAGTCTTACTTTTTGACTTATAGTTCCATGCTGGTTATTCATGAACTTTCAGAATCTACTCTCATAATACCAACATCTTCGTCTCTAGAAACATCACCCTTGACTTGGCTCATTATATACAAGTGCTTACCATAACCTCATAGTCATGGAAGTAAACTTCAAATGGGACCTTGTCCCTTTCAATTCTACGCATCAGCTTCCACTTTAACTTTTACTCACTTTGGGCGAATTTTAAAATCAGACCTCTACTTGTAGAAAATCGTAGTAACGTTCCTTACACGGCATGATGTTCTTCATCATACATAGAATAGATAGTAATGTCATCACCGAACGTAATGACTGAACGGTCTAGAGAAACTTTGAACTTATCCCTTAAGTTCGCGACATGGTAAGGACCCTTCGTTATCGTGCAGGTACTTCAAGAAACTCAATTGAGTCATAAAGAGCGTATACTTATCCCAAGCAGGACTTTCATCATCAACTTCATCGTATGGTAGTACAAATCGTAAATCCATCTTGTAGAAATAAATAGAGTCCACAATCGACATCGTTAACTTCTTTCTGTAAGTGAGGACGAAACGAAAGGTGTCTTTGAATAAAGGTAGCACTCGTCACACATCAATAAAAGGTTCGACCTCACGATCGCAACGAAACCTAGAACATCAACAAAACATCTCAAAACTACGGGTAACCTCGACGTTAGAAGTACAATCTTTTCCTTACATAAGTAGATCATATAGGCGAGAAACATGATCAATTCGGAACCGAATGCTTCTGAAAACTTCTACTTCTTGTGATTTAAGAGACTGCAATTAAATTCATCATTTTTCTTCTTAACTTCTCTTAAGGGAAAACTCATTATCTTGAGAAGCAGCCATACGTAAAATTCTGTGCATACATAGGATCTCCATATCATCTTCACGTCACACCGGCGAAGGCAGTAAGCGATAGAACTGCTGGAAGGTTCACATGTTAGTTCGCCATTCATTCCTGCAATATGAGAAAGAATCTCCACCTCGTCGTTTGTTCTTAGCGGCTTCCACCGTCATTCGAAGAACCTGAACTCCCGTCTTTGGAGTGGCTGCATTCTTTCCTTCGTTCTTCATCTAAGGGCAATCGGCAATAAGATGTCCTGTTTCATGACACTTGTAGTAATGATACTATCCTTATAATAGCTGCAATGTGCCCCATTGAACCACACGTAAGGCACCTTTTGGTCTTGTCTGAACATTGACCTTCATGTGTAATCTTGCAAGTTGGGCACCACGTGCCACTCTTCTTCTTGTCCTTACTTCTATTCGAAATAGAACTACCTTTAAACTTCTTATTAGAACCCGAAGAACAATTGGATCTTCTCTTGAATCTCGACTTCTTATCATCGGCTTTCTCAACAACTTTTCAGATTTGAGGCCATCATTCAACCTCTTAAACTCCTTTATAGTTGTAGACAAGGTAGTGTGTTGCCTACATAAACCACGTTAATTAGCCGGGAGGCCATCACAATAAGCCTCAACTCTCAAGTTCCCACATACTCTTCCAAGAACTTCTCCTTAAATGTACCCCAAGGCATCACCTCTAGTACCTCAGGAGCTTTTGACACCGTAGTAGCCCTTACCAATTACGGGCATTCTTCTTCAGCATCCGAGTTGCACACACAACCTTCATGTCATCAGGACAATAACATGAAGCAAGGACCACCTCAACGTCCGCTATCCAATCCATTGCACCAACTGCATTTTGTGTATCGTCAAAATCCTTAGCTCCGCAATTTGAAAAACTCTCGTATTTGAAGTTAGTGGTACGAGGAGCAACCACTACACAAGGCTCCACCACGTTACCTCCACCATTCACTCCTGCAACAACATTTTCAGGAGAAACTTGCGACCTCACATTAGATGGCTCAGCTTCATTAAAGGGATTTAGAGTTATTCTCATCGATTTGCTCATCCCGACGCAAGTTAGGTTCTCATTTCAGCATCACTTTCGACCCTTTCTCGAGCCAATTCTTCTTCATTCGGATCAACACAGACTCAGTCACACAAACACACACATGTCGTGATACATTTACAATTACGTTCGCGAACGGAATTGTAACTGTATCCTTTCATACGTGTACCCGGTAACCCTTCCGTGCATCATCTACTTATCACCCTTCAAATATCCAGTAATAACTCTACTTGTCAACTTCAAGTCCATATCCCTTGAACTAGTAGACTCAACAACAATGTCTACCAATCACTTCATTCCTCACGTACTTTTAGACTTCATTTAACTTCATGTGCATTATAATCATCATGCCCATTTAACCGGCTATAACTTTTCATTGATCTTCACACATTTCCACACACACGAGACATCAACGTCATTAAAGTTGTTACACGATGTTTATTTTCGACACATAAAGGTTCACTACATAGAAACCTCTCCAACTTCATTACTTTGCATACCGGTCAACACAATATGGCTATACAAACACACTCGCGTCGTAATACGCTTGCAATTATGTTCCGGACCATAATTGTAATTATATCCTTTCACATGCGTGTTCGTTACCACCCTTGTGTATCATCTCCTTTTTCCCAACAATTCCAATCCCCATAATCTTCAGCACACATACTACATCTCATACCCTTTGCGGTCCTTGTCACTAATCCCATGGGTTAGACAACGTCGATGGGATACCATTTCACCTAACTCTCCGCTTCATTCACCTCAGCTACTTCACACGTAAGCTATATCACACGTTTATTAAATTCAGTTAGGGAAATGGTACATTACTTCGGGGACCGTCTATGGTAGCAATAGGATAACTAGCGACGGAGGAGCGAGAAACGGAAAAATAAAGGCTAAAACACATATCCACATATCAATAAACAAACATCAAATAGCCTTAATCCTACACTCTCACTCAATCCCGACCCGTCCTAAAATACTTCATCTCAAAGCTAGGCATACCTACTAAAGCCTAACTTGTCCTACATCGGTTTAAGTCCAATTCCTATGGCACACTTAGTCATTGGTTCACTTAAACCTGTCTCTGATACCAACTTGTAACACCCGACATTTAAAAACATGGGTTTTCAAAAATTTCCACCTAACGGTGTTAAAAGATGAGGAAGAAAACTATAAAAGTTCAAAACCGATAAAAACAGTTCGGTTCCTGCATTTATTGGTGTTACATGCCATACCATCAAAATGTTTAAATGAAAACCCAACGGTTGCCCAACACAAAACAACCGTCTACATAGTACTTCATAAAATCTGCATAATATCAAAATGTAAATAAAGTCTAATGAGGTGTAGGATCTATGGGTAGCTAAAGTCTTCATCAAGCATTCTACCCAATTCCTCACTTTTCATTCTACATCTTCCTCGGCT
Source organism: Erigeron breviscapus (assembly GCA_034093135.1). Lineage (NCBI taxonomy): Eukaryota > Viridiplantae > Streptophyta > Magnoliopsida > Asterales > Asteraceae > Erigeron > Erigeron breviscapus. The sequence goes on from CM067171.1 coordinate 101,620,276, forward strand.
TTGCTAAACCTGAGGGAGCAACACACATTCAAAAGACAAGTGTTAGCTAACGAATTAGCTAAGTAAGATAACACTAAAGTTATAAAGCGTTGTCCAATTAAAACATTTCCACTTTGTTGACAAAACATTAAGGCACAACCCACATAACACACACACATACAACCTACATATCAACTTAGGATGAATCACCCTAATTGTGCTTATCCTTCTTTTATTACACACATAATCACACGTATCTTCGTTATCTGCATATAAGTGTGCCCTGCATCACACCTGACTAGATGATCAACCAAAAGGCTACCATCATACGTCATTAAGGAATGGCAAGCCAATCCCAGAGTAATCCGTATATGGAGGTGGGTCAGACCCCTCGTATTACTCGCCCTGCGTTAAATGACCATGTTGCAAGGAGCCACCCAAGCAACCTACGTTCACTCACTCGCCGGGCTAGGGCAAGTACGGGTTAAGCTTAACACTTCCCTGCATTATAATTTACGAGCTCAGTTTCACACATTATTAGTTTAGGCATCACACAACCTAAACAATTCCACACATTATAGTTTAGGCATCACACAACCTAAACAATTCCACACATTATAGTTTAGGCATCACACAACCTAAACAATTCCACACATTATAGTTTAGGCATCACACAACCTAAACAATTCCACACATTATAGTTTAGGCATCACACAACCTAAACAATTCCACACATTATAGTTTAGGCATCACACAACCTAAACAATTCCACACATTATAGTTTAGGCATCACACAACCTAAACAATTCCACACATTATAGTTTAGGCATCACACAACCTAAACAATTCCACACATTATAGTTTAGGCATCACACAACCTAAACAATTCCACACATTATAGTTTAGGCATCACACAACCTAAACAATTCCACACATTATAGTTTAGGCATCACACAACCTAAACAATTCCACACATTATAGTTTAGGCATCACACAACCTAAACAATTCCACACATTATAGTTTAGGCATCACACAACCTAAACAATTCCACACATTATAGTTTAGGCATCACACAACCTAAACATTTTCACACATTACCTTCATTACGTTTGGGCCCTTAAACGTGCACGTGACATGGCAACTTAGCAAGTCTAGTGTTCTAGATGAGCAAGCCATTAATACATGCACACTACAACATAAACTACGTCATACTGCATTTCAAGATTCTACATGCTACTTCATATAAAAACACTACATTATCCTTCATACCATAACACATACTACACTATACTTCATTTCATAACATGTACTACATTACATGTCACGAGGGACTGCATTTCAGGTCTCATAGGGAAACTACATAACCCATATTACCTCCCGTGTAACCTCATATACCCATAAACAAGATATGTTACCAATTGGGGAGTTTTAATTATGAAACCATTCTTTTCGTTGAACCCTCGGCGTGTCAAAAGTAGTGTATCTTACCTTAGCGTAGTCCACAACAATTAACCACTAGTCACTGTGTAAAGCAACTATGCTCGTCTACCTGTAATTAGTAAACGATTTTTAGTGTAACACCCCAACTAAGGCGGAATGATGAGATGTACAGAAAGTCGAGTATTCAAAACAAAGGATAATAGATAACATTCACCATAGCTTTATTTGATAAAAATATTTTTACAATGTACAAGCATGTGAACCAATTCCCAAGTACAATACGTCTACCATACTTGGATATTGAGTCTACGAAACAAATAACAAATATATGAGATGATATACTACAATGATCAAGGCGGATTTCATTGCCCATCACAAGGTTTGATCTTTGACTTCCAAGTGCAATGCAAATAATCATTATGCATATAATTCCTCAAAGCTTACGCTAATTCCTGAAAAGCATGAAGAAAAAGTGTCAACTACGAAAACGTAGTTGGTGAATGCATAGGTTTTTAAGTAAATCTCGTTACCTAACCATTTTAAACACTTAGAAAACATGTTATTAGATATCAACATACCCAAAACGTATGATCGGCGAAAATTTCCATATCAAACCATCAAGTTTTCAAAATACCATAACGTCATTTCAAAGAGTTGAGAATCCATGGTAAATTATAAAGTTCTCATTTGTCAAGTTTATCGTGAGAGAAAAAGTATATAAATCGATTAATCATACATCAAAACCATTCGGTCATCAACATTTCAATATCGCCAACTTCAACAACTTTCAAGATTCCATATGAGGTCCAATACCCAAACCGTATGTTCAATCCATAATATCCAACCATAAATAATATCAATAATATTTAGCCAAAGGCATAATTTGATGAGTTTGTGCTTGAGCCACTACTAAGACCCTTTCACGTCCAAATAATAATAATGATGATATGTCCCGAAGATATGATAATAGAAGCACATGCTGTCAATCACGTGCAATAATAATAATGATAATAAATGGGTCGTACCATGGAGACGACCAATAATATATAAGTAGATTAGAGCACCCCTAGGCAGACCGGAGATGAGGGCGGCCACAAAGGCTAGTCAACCCGCTGCCATCTTGGTGAGTGAGGGACGAATCCTAGTTGCGCAACCCTCTAACTACAGACCTCAAAGAGTTAATAGTAGTGTACAGGGGACCACCGTTTGACAGTACTCAAGCTCATCATATAACATATAACACGTTGAACATACAATATAATTCCCATATCATTATCATTGTTTCAAAGAATCATTTCATAAGAGAAAGTCATTTTAATTAATCATGCTTTTCACCCCGCAAGTAAAACATATAAAAGAGTTTGAAAGGGGGCTATGACTCACCTTGATATGCCGAGCATTATATCTACTTATCCAAAATGGGTACTTCCCATCTATAGCTTCCTTGATCATATATTCCATCATGGTCCTCAACCACATTTCAAAGCCAAGACTATCCCTACGAGAGGACTAATATACGTAAGTTCCTATCTTAAGCCATCACTTAGAAATGCCACTATCATTAAGTTGTCATCAATTAAGGAATTCAAGTGTATTGCTAATACTCGTATCTTTTTGGTTGTAGGGATTGATGGTGAAAAAGGTCACTTTCAATATACATGTAATTATAAGTTGTTAGAATTTCGGTAACTTGCCTTCATTTGTGGTTTCGTTTGGCATCTTAGGTTATCATATGAGAATGCCATATTAGGTTATATTATCCTTATTCATCATTTGATGTGTAACCGATTTTAGCACGAATTAGCATTTGTGATATCAATTTATAGTTTGGTTAACGTAATTACTTATGTCCATTCCACTTAATTATCTTTTATGTTACTTTGATTTCGCTTATCTTTCAAACTCACATACTTCTCGATATATCTTATGATTATCCGGGTTTATGAAATTCGTTTAAGTGTTATGGGCCATTACCAAATTGGGCCTAAGTGTTATGAGTTTTTAGATGACTTGGGCTTAATTTAGTTATTGGGCTTAACCTTATTTGGGTTATGTGCTTAATGGGTCATATTGGTTATTGGGCTACATGGTTTATTAGGCCCAGTGGGCCTACTGATTTATGGTTCAAATGGGTTTATTATTTGGGCCGGGTTATCTTTTAGCCCATTACACAAATTATTGGTTTACTTCAGAATTTTCTGTTTTTACATCACATTTTTGTGAAATGTTGGCTACTGTTTTGGGGTTAAACCGAATTATTTGGACCGTCCTGATTTTTATACAATAACCTATATGTGTCCACTTATTTTTTGAATTTTGGCTTAATTTATAAAGAATGTTTACTACCTCTAAATATTTTTCCAAGTGGAAGTGGTCAAAACAGTCACTGTTTTGCATACTCGAAAGTTTTATAAAAGTTCTTTGGGTTTGCTCTTAATAAAAATTCCATGATTTTATTTTATGTTTAGGACACATTGGACTTACTTTCCACCAAGTATGGCCTCCTGGAACCTTATGTATTAGGAGATAAAAATTGTTAAAGTAGATAAAATATTCAGACAAAAATGCAGTTTTGACCAGTTTTAGTAGAAAAATCATATCTTTTGTTTGGTTCAGTATTTTTGAGTGATTCCAGTTGGTGGTTAAACTTTAACTCGTTTATCTACAACTTTTATTTTGAAATTTTTGCTTGGAACGGCCCTCACATGCTCAGTTTATCCGTTACAAGACAGAAGATTATTTCTGTCAGAATGTTCGTGATTATAACAACTCACCAATGACCATTCTTGCTTAATTAACACTTGAGTTTATCATTTACAATATTAATACTTTATTTTGTAGCTCTTAACATCAAATTTACATATTATTATCAATTTCAAAATCATCAATCATCATCCAAAGATCCTTCTCACATCCAAATTCAAAATCAACATAAACTAGTATAAATCTAAGCATGCATGTTTAGATCTAACCATTACACATACAAACAAGCTATAATCTTTTATATCCTTTTTGAAAACTCCTTTTTATTGAAAAATCACAGATTATAATCTCATAATATTCATCAAAAAATCAGATTTAATCAAATCCTTAAACCCATTTAGCAACAAATCTTACAACTACTAACTCTTGGGTCTTGTTCTTGTTGAATCATTGAATCCTTTCTCTAGATCTTTACATGCATGAACATGTGAGATAAGGATCTATCAACCTTGCCCTCATTGAGTTTAAATCAAGAAGAAAATCAAAGAAAAACATGATTTTTGATAAAGATCTTTTAATATATACAAAAACAAGATAGATTAAACAAAGAGATGGAGATTTATACCCTTCTTGAACTCGGTTTTGAAGATGGTTTTTGGCAGAAATTTCATGACTTTTAGGGCCTCAAATAACCCTTAATCTTGTCTTGAAACAACCCTTAAATGTATCTTGAATCAACCCTTGTTTAATCCTATATAAACCCTTATTATTGATTTTGTTTAGATTTGATTTTTCTCTTGCCTTTCTTTGTTTGTTTGAGCCGTAAATCTCAAAGAAAAAGAGGAAGAAGAAGAGTTTTGAGAGTGAGAGAGAGAGAAGTGTGTGTATGGGAAGTGTAAATGAAATTATGGTGGAGTGAAAGGTTGAGTATAAGGTTGGTTTTAATTTTCTTGGAGAGAAAAAGAGTTAAATGAATTTTGATTGGGTGTGGGGTGTTGGGAAGAGAGGGAGGCCGGTTTTGGTTAAGGAAAAAGGGAAGGGATTTCAAATTTTTGATGTATATTAAGTGTATGTGTAAGTATATTTAGCGTAGGTTCATGCATGAAAGTTTATTTACTAGTTATTTAGTTGTTTTCAAAACATATTGTCTAAGTATATATATATATAGCCGTATGTATGTATATGTTTGTATTTTTGTTTTGTCACCTAACTCATTGTATGTACATTTTGTATTTGTATTTGACATATATATACTTATTATTATCATTCAAGCACTTTTAGGTGCACGTTGGTTTATACATATATTTTTGAGATGGTCATTTTATTTCCAAGTCCATTTATACTCCAATTGGCTTGGTGATTAAATTGTTGAACATTTTGTAAGATTTATTTATTTTGACACAAGTTGTGAGTCTTACATTATTATTTATATAACTTAGCTTCTCGAAATAAAGTTTTTGGTTTATTGACATTCACCAAGTTCAGTTAGAACTAATTTATAGTTTGAGATTGTCCATGGTTATTGTTTATGGCATTTCTAAGGCAACTGGCTTCCTTTTGGCATTCTATTGAACTAGAGGGCAAATATCACCATGCCCTAATTGTCTAGAAGGTCAAATCTCTTAATAAACCTCTAGGGATAGATACCTAGATAATTATAAGTAAGTTGTCCTAGTCGGAAATTGAGGGTTGTTACATCATTACCCCCTTAACTGAAACTTCGTCCTCGAAGTTCGCTCATTCACGCGGTGATAAAATGAATGGTTTGACGGTAAGGATGGCTTCGCGGAGACGCACAATTTGTGAGAGTCCATCTGGTTTCATCATGACCTTTTTAGTTACTTACAAGCTTTTGATCTCCGTAGTTGGGGGCATCCATTGCTCTGTGCCCTAACATTTCTCGTGATTAGAAACTTCGAAAAAGAAAAAGGGTACGAATGTTGCTCACCTCTTGAGACGACTGGAGATTAATCGTATGTAATCGTTACGGGCTGTCAATCTTGCCTAGATCAATACTAAATAATGGGATGATAATAAGAATGGCAATACGGAGGTGTAAAATGAGCAAACGGCTCGTAACGTGAGTTACAATAAAATAGTGAGAGACGTTGGGATATCGATCGTTGGTGGCTATTCATTTCCATTGTTACTTTGCATAATTTCCTTTATTGTCTTCTACCCCAATTAAAGAATCGTTCCAATAGTTTCTCGCCCACTTTCATCCTTCTTTGGTTTGACGTTGGACACGCTTGCCGCTTCTTGAAAATATTGGCTTCGTTTGTGACTAATCACTTGTTAAGGGATTACCCCTTTAACAAAAGTGATACTAACTGGGGTGCCGAGTTGCACTAAAATTGCAAAGATACATCTTCGTAGTATCTCATTTTAGGGTTTTCCAATGTCGTCTTTGTTGCTTTATAGCGTTCGAGGGAATCATGAATTGTATGACGATAGTTCCATCTTGTTCCTCACACTCACCTTTGTTCTTCAATTTCGCCCTTATTTTTCTAAAGTCACCTTTTTCATTATTCGCTAAGTCATATCGTTACCAATTTCTCTTGCTTTTGCCGATATTGGCTTTCAAATCGTTTTAAGGTACCTTTAATTACTTCCCTTTTACGCTAGAAGGACCATTATCTATGACTCATCACCGACAAATCTCTTTTAACATCGCACATATAACCTATTCGGTTTCTTTGCTATACCTACGCATTCCTCATGATAGGATTTACACAATCCTTATGCTCTTAAGTAATCATATTACCGCAATCATTTCAAGGTAAACACTTCGATGTCCTTATTCGTATGAACTCCTCCTTTAAAATAATCCTTCTTAGGTCCTCCTGACCTCTACAAAACTTTCAATTACTTTGCTCTCCTGAGCCTCATATCCATTTTCAGCTTTCTAAGCTAAGCTTCTTTTCAAATACAATAACCTAATGTCCTTAGAAATTGTGATATAATAAATAATGGGATGATAATAAGAATGGCAATACGGAGGTGTAAAATGAGCAAACGGCTCGTAACGTGAGTTACAATAAAATAGTGAGAGACGTTGGGATATCGATCGTTGGTGGCTATTCATTTCCATTGTTACTTTGCATAATTTCCTTTATTGTCTTCTACCCCAATTAAAGAATCGTTCCAATAGTTTCTCGCCCACTTTCATCCTTCTTTGGTTTGACGTTGGACACGCTTGCCGCTTCTTGAAAATATTGGCTTCGTTTGTGACTAATCACTTGTTAAGGGATTACCCCTTTAACAAAAGTGATACTAACTGGGGTGCCGAGTTGCACTAAAATTGCAAAGGTACATCTTCGTAGTATCTCATTTTAGGGTTTTCCAATGTCGTCTTTGTTGCTTTATAGCGTTCGAGGGAATCATGAATTGTATGACGATAGTTCCATCTTGTTCCTCACACTCACCTTTGTTCTTCAATTCGCCAAATTCCTGATTCCTTCATGTAGAAAATATCCATTTGCTCGGGTGTTTCGAAAAAGAAAAAGGTTACGAATGTCGCTCACCTCTTGAGACGACTGGAGATTAATCGTATGTAATCGTTACGGGCTGTCAATCTTGCCTAGATCAATACTAAATAATGGGATGATAATAAGAATGGCAATACGGAGGTGTAAAATGAGCAAACGGCTCGTAACGTGAGTTACAATAAAATAGTGAGAGACGTTGGGATATCGATCGTTGGTGGCTATTCATTTCCATTGTTACTTTGCATAATTTCCTTTATTGTCTTCTACCCCAATTAAAGAATCGTTCCAATAGTTTCTCGCCCACTTTCATCCTTCTTAGGTCCTCCTGACCTCTACAAAACTTTCAATTACTTTGCTCTCCTGAGCCTCATATCCATTTTCAGCTTTCTAAGCTAAGCTTCTTTTCAAATACAATAACCTAATGTCCTTAGAAATTGTGATATAATATAATTTAGGGGAAACATCGGTTACTTTATCCTTTTCTCAACCATTCGGTTTTCTCCATTTTCCTTTCGTTTTCTTATGGATCACCATACTCCTTACCGTTTCGTCACTCAAATCCATCTCTAACTAGAGTAATTGTCGTCTTGAACAGCACACAAGCAGTCGCTAGTCCTTGCAGTTATCTCAAGGGTACTTGTCAGATCATGGTGATACGGATCCTTTGATCCTAACTCATCACAGATGCGAATTATCCTTATCACCCTTTCGTTCAAACATTCCATAACTAGCTCTTCACGGAGTTTGTTAGTTGTTTGAAACTTAGTTCAGCGACCAACTTCCTTGATCGTTGTGGTAGCATGTACCTTGACTTCTAGCGTCGTATTTCTTATTTGCTTTTACTACTAACTTAGCGATTCCATATTGTTTTCCTTGTTCTCTTTTCTTAGGCGCACTACTCCTTGGGTCGATGGTCCTTGACGGTTCACCATGTGTTGCAAAATTGTTCTCTCCCAAGTTCATCTTATTTTAGCTTACCTCCATACGACCGTCGACCTTGAGGGGATAACCATCACAGGTCATCGTGCTTCCTCTACTTATCGATCATACTCCTCCTCTTTAGTAAAGCTAGCCTCCATCGGGTGTTAGGCGTATACCGCTTTCTCTTAGCTTAGTTGATATTCTCTACTAATAGCTTGTCTTTCGATAGAGGTTTTCCAATTGGTATTTAAAGAACAACACGTGGAGCGCCATAAAGATGAACACCTTCAGAACTACATCTTGTAGATGACGTCAATATATGTCACACCGACTTAGATAGTATGGATAACTGTTCGTGTGCGCATGTTAGAATAGAGATATCGCATGAAATTTCGGAGCTACAATCCCCAGAATGTGTCGTCTAGAATGTATATCGGAATGTGTTCTACCGGCGTCGTCGAATCGTAATTTGGCTTTAATACCACTCACCCTTCTCAAGTCTCCAACTTCATCCGACGTTTCTGTTAGGTCCAGATTTAGTCCAGATTTACTGGACTCACTCCAGACTCGACTACTGGAGCCTCACTGAAGATCTGACCAGAATCGTGTTCTACTGGACCTACTCCAGACTTGGAATCTGGAGTCCCTCTGAAGATTTGTCCAGAAATAATTGAAGACCAGTGAGCAAATACTTGTATAGGAAATCTGGAGTATTCTCCAGATGAGCTCACTGGACTTCACCCCAGTCCAGATCAACTCTACTGAAGACATTCTGACTGAAGTCAAAGACTGAAGTCTGAAGAAAGAAGACTTAACAAATGGCGGAGTCCACTGGAAAGTCTTACCAGATCTGTACACTGGAGGATTGTCAGTGTTCTAGATCCTACAAGTCTGAACACTGATATCAAGGATTGACTTTTCCCTTTACACACTTTCCAAAGAACAATCCACTTGTTCTTTACCAAAGTATACGTGTGTTAAGGTGGTTGGATAAAAGGATACACTTGCACTTGATGTGACTTTATCCTTATTCCTTATCCAATACATTTAATGTTCTTGTCGGTGTTGGAATTCGTCTGCCCAAGACACATATTAAATTGACGTGGCTAGTACGTGATGATCCAAGTCGGGTCATACCGAATAACAAGCTAGACAAACACTTATGGTATTTATTTATATGATTTGATCTTTAAATAAATATCAATACTTGAAACATTTAGAAAGTGGGTTTCTAAATAATTGCACTTGAGATATGTAAATAAATTATATGGATGATTTATTTTGAGAGAAATGTGAATAAGTTTATTTGGCAAAATAAACACTTATGTGTGTTGTGTATAATATGTAATATGTTACATAAGATATGTAATAAGTTATGTTACAATTTTATCTATAAAATGTACAAGTAAATGGTTTTTATAAAATTTGTAACAAAAAATGTTTGTTACACTTTTGGGGCCCCCCCCCCCCCCCATGTGCATTTTATGTGTTGTTTGTTCTACTTATACACTTGTCCTTCCATACACAACACACAACACACTACATAGTTTACATCAATTCTTACATGCAAAAGTAAGACTTTTTCTCTCAATATTTCTCAACTAGAAAACTTCTTTTCTTTAAGTGTTTACAAGTTTATATCCTAGCATATTTTGGGGTGTTTGTTGGAAGCTTGGGGTATACAAGCTTGAGGTTCTTCTAGATTGAAGACTTGCCTTTTGAAGAACATCATATTCTTCATTTCTACTTCCTTACTAGCTTGGAAGAAGGTAGTTCTCTAAAACACCCTATGGTTGTTATTTTGTATGTATGTCATTCATATACATGGATCCTTATTGTTTGGGTTTTCTTTTATAAGTTAAACTTTGGTTTTTAACTATATACACATCTTGAAAAGTTCAATTTTTCCGCTGCGTTTTAATATTATAAGGATAATATTACTTTGATAAAAACCCAAAAATCCCAACAATGGCATCTAGAGCCGGTTATATGGATACATACATCAAAAGTTGATATTTTGTTTGGACAAAATCCAATGTTTTGGCCATTTTTTGTTATGGCCGAAATTAATACACAAAAAAGAGGGTTCTTTTTTTTCTTGTGTATTTTAGTGTCACAACTTAGCCAAGAGACCTTGTGATTGTTTGTGATGTGTGGATGTGTTTGTATTTTATTTAATTATTAAATGGTTGTAATAGTTAAATAGGATTTTCTTCATTCATTTGGTTATGTAATTTATTTATTTCATTTGGTATGTAATAAGTAGATTAGTTGCATTTTTTCTTGTAAATGTAATCTCCAAGAAAGCATCAAAAGGTTTGGGGGCTGAAGTTGGAGGCCTAATGAAAGGATGAAGAAAGGTGTTCAAAACACATCACAAAAGGTTACTTGAAGCATTTGGATGCAAGATCAAGTGGGAGTTCACCGACACAAATTTTGTGTCACTTTGTCCCTTAGGTTGAGACCTTTTGACACACTTGTTTCGGCTAACAAGTGTGGTCAAATTAGTTGGCTAATGTTGTGCACTTATTATGTTTGTGTGGTTGTTTGTTATTTTGTCATGTGGATGCTCAAAACTTACAACTTAATGACATACATAAAAATTAAAAATTTGGTTCTAAAATTGACATTAACTTGGCAAATTAAAATGGGTTTTATTAAAAAGTTAATGGTTATAATTATAAAAATGGATTTTATAAAGAACCTTGAAATATGGATTTCAAAATTCATTATGGTCCATAGTTTTTGACTAGAATATAAAAACTCAAACGACCCTTTTAAAAACAAGTTAAAACGCCATCTTTTATACAACACTTAATTATTTGGGAACTCTTTGTAGGATAAAGGTCACCTAACTACCTTGAGGGAACTTATAAGTTAAGGTAAATTTAATATACTTATGGGATAAAGGTCACCTAACCACTTGTATATATAAATTTACATGTGTGTGTAAGTAGGACAACTTGATTTGGAAGCCATGTGATTAGGGTCACCGAAGCATGGTAACCAAAGGCGTTGATGGGATTAAACATGCGACTTAATATAAGATATTAAATCAGTCCCATACCACTAGAAATTGTAAAGTGTTGCAATTGTCAAACGTTGACTACCTTGTTAATTTAGATCATAGGATAAAGGTCACCTAACCATCATTTAAATGTAACATTGGATTCTAGATTTTAATTATTAATTGTCCATGAGACATAAAAGGGTATTAACAATTAAAATTTATATTTGATATCGAAAATACTAATAAAGGACTTTGTTAATTTGTAGATGGCCGCTAACAATGCAATTAACCCCACCCAAAACGTCCATAATTTTTCACTAAGATCCATTCTCGAAAAGGATCGTCTGAACCAAAACAACTTTGTGGATTGGTTTCGTAACTTGAGAATTGTTCTCAGGCACGAAAAGAAATCCTATGTGTTAGACGATCCTATTCCCGATGAGCCCGAAGAGGGAGATGTTGAAGCCTTTAATGATTGGGTTAAATATACTGAGGACTCCGTGCTAGTTAGTTGCCTCATGTTAGCGAGTATGACTCCCGAACTCCAAAAGGAGTTCGAGCACCATGGGGCATACGACATGATTACCCAACTTAAGGAAATGTTCCAACAAAAGGCAAGGGTAGAGCGCTTCGAAACGGTTCGAGCGCTTCATGCATGTCGCATGGATGATTCACAATCCGTCTCAACTTATGTTCTTAAAATGAAAAGTTACATTGATCGCCTTGAAAGACTAAATTGTCCCGTTTCAACCGAGTTGGCTACGGATTTGATCCTCAACTCCTTATGTAAGAGATTTGAAACTTTTGTGTTAAATTATAACATGAACGGATGGGACAAGACCGTTTCCGAGCTCCATGGGATGCTCAAAACGGCCGAGGCTAGCATGGGAAGAAAAGTTCAACCCGTTCTCATGATCAATGAAGGCGGAAAGAAAAGGACCAACCCCGGACCAAAGGCAAGTGTTGCTAAAGGAAAGGGAAACTTCAAAAGGAACATCAAAGGAAAGGGAAATGCAAAAATGGAAACCCAAAAACCGAAGAAGCAAAAGGTTGCTGTCAATGACCCATGCTTTGAGTGTGGGGAGGTAGGACATTGGAAACGTAATTGTCCAACCTATCTCAAAGAGTTGAAAGCTAAGAGGGATGCGGAGCATACCTCAGGTACAATATTTATGATATATATTGAGCTTAATAATATTTTTTCTTACATATGGGTATTGGATACCGGATGTGGAACTCATATTTGTAATATGTTACAGGGGTTCATAAGAAAGAAGCACATCAAGAAAGGGGACATTAGTCTCTTTATGGGCAATGGTGCGAAAGTACAAGTTGAAGCTCAAGGAGACTATCTTTTGAAACTTCCAAGTGGTTTGGAAATTGTATTGAACAATGTTTTGTATGCACCAAGTTTGACTAGGAGCATTATTTCTGTTTCCCGTTTAAGACATGTTGGATATGATTTTAATTTTGTTAACAATGATATCCATGTTTCTATGAATGATGTATTTTATTTTAAAGCCATGCCTTTAAATGGTATTTATGAATTGGTTCATGAAAACACAACATATGATAACTCAATGTACCAAGCTACCACCAAGAAACTTAAATTAGATTTAAGTGAAACCTATATTTGGCATTGTCGTCTTGGCCATATAAATAAGAATCGCATACTAACACTTGGGGGGGGGGGGGGGGGGGGGGGGGGGGGGGGGGGGGGGGGGGGGGGGGGGGGGGGGGGGGGGGGGGGGGGGGGGGGGGGGGGGGGGGGGGGGGGGGGGGGGGGGGGGGGGGGGGGGGGGGGGGGGGGGGGGGGGGGGGGGGGGGGGGGGGGGGGGGGGGGGGGGGGGGGGGGGGGGGGGGGGGGGGGGGGGGGGGGGGGGGGGGGGGGGGGGGGGGGGGGGGGGGGGGGGGGGGGGGGGGGGGGGGGGGGGGGGGGGGGGGGGGGGGGGGGGGGGGGGGGGGGGGGGGGGGGGGGGGGGGGGGGGGGGGGGGGGGGGGGGGGGGGGGGGGGGGGGGGGGGGGGGGGGGGGGGGGGGGGGGGGGGGGGGGGGGGGGGGGGGGGGGGGGGGGGGGGGGGGGGGGGGGGGGGGGGGGGGGGGGGGGGGGGGGGGGGGGGGGGGGGGGGGGGGGGGGGGGGGGGGGGGGGGGGGGGGGGGGGGGGGGGGGGGGGGGGGGGGGGGGGGGGGGGGGGGGGGGGGGGGGGGGGGGGGGGGGGGGGGGGGGGGGGGGGGGGGGGGGGGGGGGGGGGGGGGGGGGGGGGGGGGGGGGGGGGGGGGGGGGGGGGGGGGGGGGGGGGGGGGGGGGGGGGGGGGGGGGGGGGGGGGGGGGGGGGGGGGGGGGGGGGGGGGGGGGGGGGGGGGGGGGGGGGGGGGGGGGGGGGGGGGGGGGGGGGGGGGGGGGGGGGGGGGGGGGGGGGGGGGGGGGGGGGGGGGGGGGGGGGGGGGGGGGGGGGGGGGGGGGGGGGGGGGGGGGGGGGGGGGGGGGGGGGGGGGGGGGGGGGGGGGGGGGGGGGGGGGGGGGGGGGGGGGGGGGGGGGGGGGGGGGGGGGGGGGGGGGGGGGGGGGGGGGGGGGGGGGGGGGGGGGGGGGGGGGGGGGGGGGGGGGGGGGGGGGGGGGGGGGGGGGGGGGGGGGGGGGGGGGGGGGGGGGGGGGGGGGGGGGGGGGGGGGGGGGGGGGGGGGGGGGGGGGGGGGGGGGGGGGGGGGGGGGGGGGGGGGGGGGGGGGGGGGGGGGGGGGGGGGGGGGGGGGGGGGGGGGGGGGGGGGGGGGGGGGGGGGGGGGGGGGGGGGGGGGGGGGGGGGGGGGGGGGGGGGGGGGGGGGGGGGGGGGGGGGGGGGGGGGGGGGGGGGGGGGGGGGGGGGGGGGGGGGGGGGGGGGGGGGGGGGGGGGGGGGGGGGGGGGGGGGGGGGGGGGGGGGGGGGGGGGGGGGGGGGGGGGGGGGGGGGGGGGGGGGGGGGGGGGGGGGGGGGGGGGGGGGGGGGGGGGGGGGGGGGGGGGGGGGGGGGGGGGGGGGGGGGGGGGGGGGGGGGGGGGGGGGGGGGGGGGGGGGGGGGGGGGGGGGGGGGGGGGGGGGGGGGGGGGGGGGGGGGGGGGGGGGGGGGGGGGGGGGGGGGGGGGGGGGGGGGGGGGGGGGGGGGGGGGGGGGGGGGGGGGGGGGGGGGGGGGGGGGGGGGGGGGGGGGGGGGGGGGGGGGGGGGGGGGGGGGGGGGGGGGGGGGGGGGGGGGGGGGGGGGGGGGGGGGGGGGGGGGGGGGGGGGGGGGGGGGGGGGGGGGGGGGGGGGGGGGGGGGGGGGGGGGGGGGGGGGGGGGGGGGGGGGGGGGGGGGGGGAGGCTTATGTAAGACAAAATTAGAGCCCCAATCCACTAAATGTATTTTTGTAGGATATCCTAAAGATGATTTAGGATATTATTTCTACAATCCTAATGAGCAAAATGTATTTGTTGCTCGAAAGGCTGAGTTCTTAGAAACTAAATTCCTTATGGAAGGAGCTAGTTCTAGAACAGTGGAACTTGAAGAAGATCAAGAACCACAAACAGATACACGCTTGGTTGACACTAGTATTCAACAAAAGGATGTTGAAGATGATCAAAGAGTTGATCAAGACACACAAAACGTTCGTAGATCTGGTAGAGCTACTTATCCACCTGAGAGATATGGATTTCTCATGGATGAATGCTATATGGTGGTTTCTGATGAACCAACCAACTACCATGATGCAATATCCAAATCAGATTCGGAAAAATGGCTAGAAGCCATGAACGCTGAGATGCAATCCATGTATGACAACCAAGTTTGGGAATTGGTTGTTGCACCTCCTAATTCCAAAGTAGTTGGAAGTAAGTGGGTGTTCAAATTGAAACACGATATGCATGGAAACTTGAGTACTTATAAAGCTAGACTTGTAGCAAAAGGTTTCACTCAAACTCGAGGGGTCGATTATGATGAAACTTTTTCGCCTGTGGCAATGCTAAAGTCTATTAGGATATTATTTGCCATAGCCGCACATTATGACTATGAGATATGGCAAATGGATGTCAAAACCGCTTTTCTAAATGGATATCTTGAGGAAGATGTCTATATGGATCAGCCTGAAGGTTTTATCGATCCTAAACATCCTAATAAAGTATGCAAGTTAAAGAAATCAATCTATGGATTGAAACAAGCATCGAGAAGTTGGAATCGTCGTTTTGATGAAGAAATCAAGAAATTTGGCTTCATCAAAAACGCTGATGAAGCTTGTGTGTACAAGAAGGCTAGTGGGAGCATCATTACTTTTCTAGTATTATATGTCGATGACATTCTACTATTTGGAAATGATATTCCAACCTTGGAAGGTGTAAAAGCCTGGCTTGGAAGTTGCTTTTCCATTAAGGATCTTGGTGAAGCCGCTTTTATTTTGGGAATAAGGATCTATAGGGATAGATCAAGGCGCTTAATAGGTTTGAATCAAAGTGCATACATAGACAAAATCTTGAAAAGGTTCAAGATGGAAAACTCCAAGAAAGGTTTGGTGCCTATTCAGAGAGGAACTATATTGAGCACTTCTCAATCTCCTAGCTCAAAAGCTGAGCAAGAGAGAATGAGTGGAATCCCATATGCATCTGCTATAGGATCCATCATGTATGCTATGATATGCACGAGACCGGACGTGTCATGCGCTTTAAGCATGACAAGTAGATACCAGCAAAATCCAGGAGATAGTCATTGGATGGCTGTCAAATATATATTGAAATATCTTAGAAACACTAAAGATATGTTTTTAATATATGGATCTGGTGAGGAGGAGCTCGTTGTAAAGGGTTACACGGATGCGAGTTTCCAAACTGATCGAGATGATTCTCGATCACAATCGGGGTATATCTTCATTCTAAATGGAGGAGCTGTTTCTTGGAAAAGCTCAAAGCAAGATGTGGTTGCATTGTCCACTACAGAATCGGAATACATCGCCGCTTCTTTGGCAGCACAAGAAGCTGCATGGTTGAAGAAATTCATTGCCGATCTAGGGGTTGTTCCTTCCATTCAAGAACCCCTAGAAATTCTTTGTGATAACGAGGGCGCGATTGCTCAAATCAAAGAACCTCGTGCGCATCAAAAGACTAGACACATTGAGCGGAGATTCAACTACATAAGGGATGAAGTTGAAAAAGGAAAGATATGTATTTGCAAAGTTCACACCGATCAAAATATTGCGGACCCACTCACGAAGCTCCTTGAGAGGCCTAAGCATGAGAGTCATACTTGTGCCATGGGACTTCGATATTCTAGTGATTGGATTTGATCTATTTTATGTATTTGGATATCGGAATACTTGTATTTGGTAACACTTTTATATGAATATTGGTATTATGCATTTAAATTGTGTTATGTTCCATTTTGCATGTTTAAATCCATGAATGAGTTAATTATTCTAAATATCCGTAGTCGATCACATTTGTGGGAACAAATATGAATGTAAGACTATTATGAACTTGGATTGGTAGATATTCAAAAGGTTTTGAATATAGAGCAAAGTGTTGCTACCAAGGTTCATAGATATTTGTGGGATACAAATATTGGACTGACCTGCTCTCAAGCATTACTACATAGAATCTCTATGATTGATCATAAGTAATCTTGAGTTGAAAGGCGAATATCATCGTATCCTCAGACCTGAGATACATATTGGGTCTTGAAATTCACTGAATGTTATACTTTGACTTAGTTCTTCGCTGTTCTGAAACATGGCAGTACATAAGACTAAGCTCAGGTATGATATAAGGTGATTGTGAAAGACGTATGTAGTCGAGATGGAATTTGTCCCTCTTATTCGTTGAGAGTAAGATGTCTAAGGCCTGCTACAAAGTTAAATCAATAGAGAATGATCACTCTGTGTCTCTAGGATTTAACATGACATCTGTGACAAAAGGATAAATGATCGATTCACCTAAATCATTTCAAGAAAGGGACTTGAAGGGGATGATGTTATTGAATGGCACTTCGTCATACGTATTAGGGGTAGCAAGCCGTTGTTAGGCGGTATTTGCTGCTTGCGTCAATCTTCTATGAATCTTGTGCAAGTGGGAGATTGTTGGAATTCGTCTGCCCAAGACACATATTAAATTGACGTGGCTAGTACGTGATGATCCAAGTCGGGTCATACCGAATAACAAGCTAGACAAACACTTATGGTATTTATTTATATGATTTGATCTTTAAATAAATATCAATACTTGAAACATTTAGAAAGTGGGTTTCTAAATAATTGCACTTGAGATATGTAAATAAATTATATGGATGATTTATTTTGAGAGAAATGTGAATAAGTTTATTTGGCAAAATAAACACTTATGTGTGTTGTGTATAATATGTAATATGTTACATAAGATATGTAATAAGTTATGTTACAATTTTATCTATAAAATGTACAAGTAAATGGTTTTTATAAAATTTGTAACAAAAAATGTTTGTTACACTTTTGGGGCCCCCCCCCCCCATGTGCATTTTATGTGTTGTTTGTTCTACTTATACACTTGTCCTTCCATACACAACACACAACACACTACATAGTTTACATCAATTCTTACATGCAAAAGTAAGACTTTTTCTCTCAATATTTCTCAACTAGAAAACTTCTTTTCTTTAAGTGTTTACAAGTTTATATCCTAGCATATTTTGGGGTGTTTGTTGGAAGCTTGGGGTATACAAGCTTGAGGTTCTTCTAGATTGAAGACTTGCCTTTTGAAGAACATCATATTCTTCATTTCTACTTCCTTACTAGCTTGGAAGAAGGTAGTTCTCTAAAACACCCTATGGTTGTTATTTTGTATGTATGTCATTCATATACATGGATCCTTATTGTTTGGGTTTTCTTTTATAAGTTAAACTTTGGTTTTTAACTATATACACATCTTGAAAAGTTCAATTTTTCCGCTGCGTTTTAATATTATAAGGATAATATTACTTTGATAAAAACCCAAAAATCCCAACAGTCGGATCATTAAATGTATGCAACCATATTTGTACGGCACAAAATTCACTGGTGAATTTTGTTGCCTATAAATACAAAGTCATTTCCTTGACAAAAATACTTTTAAGCATTCATTTTGCATTGAAGTGAATTTGTCCAAATACTCTCGATCTTAAAACTGGGATACTTCACAACTTTAAGTATCTCGATCCTAAAAAGTTATTTGACAAATATAGATCATTTGTAACTCATAGGTTGTTAGGATATATACTTAATTGTATTATCTTGATTCCGCAACAACCTTGTGTTTTATTTAAACATCATAAATAAAATACCCATGAAACAATACATAATGTTCCACTTTATTTGTTTATTGCTTTAAGTCTTGTATTACTTTATTTATATACTTGCCTTTATATTAAAGTAATACTAGTCCATTCTAGTGCTTATTAGACTTGTTGTATTTTGCACTTTCCTGGTTTAACCATCTCGAACTTAAAGGGACTCACAGTTACCATATGTTTCGCACCATCTCAGATCGAATACAAAGGTTACGCGTAGTATTTAAGGGAATAGAGTCGCGTCATAACTTGGGACTACAATTCTTAGAGTATATCGCCCGACGTTCGTGAGAAGATGCTCCACCGATGATATCGCGTTGTCGTATGTTCATAATGAATAGTGGTGTCATAAGAAATAGGATGTGGGATAATTTCAAAAGAGCACGAGTGAACGAGTATTGGATTGGAGGGGTACTTAATGACAACTTTTATACTTAGGAAATTTCTAATTCATAATGAATTTCTCAGGGCCAATCACTAGTTCTCAAGCGGTCATATCTCGACACACAATATCTACCTTTATAGTAAGGACTAGCCACATCATCACCATATCTAGCAGGTACTAGTTCTCAATAGTCAAATCTTAGAGCATAATAACTATCTCAATAATAAGGCACAACTATATAATCATTAAATCGTTCATGCACTAGTCCTCAATTAGCTCAACCTTAGGGCGCAATAATTATCTCAATAGAAAGGCATGACTACTAAATCATCAAAATATTCACGCACTAGTTTCCAGTAGCTCAATCTTATGGGTGAAGGCTTTAATATCTCTATTGTCCATAAAATTTTTCCCATCACCTCGTCATGCTCATATTCTTTTTCAAATCAATCATAAATAATCAACCTCATTACCCAATATTTTAAACAAGTCATATCCCAAAATGATTTCATGCCTCATAGTAAGCACATTATTTTAAAGGGCATATGCTACTTAAAGTTCAACATCATAAATCATAAAGCTTTTACGCATGCATTTCTCACATAATTTCCACATTGCCCATTCCAAACTTTCACATTGCATATTACAAACTTTCACATTGCACATTACAACTTTCACATTGCACATTATAAGCTTTCACATTGCATATTACAACTTTCACATTGCACATTATAAGCTTTCACATTGCAATCAAATCATGCCCAAATTCACATGTTATAGCATAGAGTAGCATGTATCAACGAATACCTTTCAACCTAATATTCATTTCACTTCTAATGTGCATAAGGGGAATCCTACTTGACTAGCATAATCCTTAAGTAAAACAAGTCTCGGATAGTTATATATGCTTAGGTGAATGTCTAAATGCAACAAGTATTCTCATAAAAAAAGATTTATTAAAGATCTTTTTTTTTCTTTTTTTTTGAAAAGGAATCCTTTTGAACATGAGTCCAAGTGGCCGTTTGAGTTTTACATGGTCCTCTCATAATTAAACGTAGTTCATGACCTACGTTTAATTAGGGTCCTACCATGTAAAGCTCAAACTAATCCGCTTAACCTTATGCTCGACTCGACTATAAAAATTCGTTTTGAAAAGTGGCTATAGTTTTGAAATTCCCGGAGGAACCCCAATGTTCTCTATAACCTTAGGCTCTGATACCATTTTCTGTAACACCCCAACTAAGGCGGAACGATGAGATGTACAGAAAGTCGAGTATTCAAAACAAAGGATAATAGATAACATTCACCATAGTTTTATTTCATAAAAATAATTTTACAATGTACAAGCATGTGAACCAATTCCCAAGTACAATACGTCTACCATACTTGGATATTGAGTCCACGAAACAAATAACAAATACATGAGATGATATACTACAATGATCAAGGCGGATTCCATTGCCCATCACAAGGTTTAATCTTTGACTCCCAAGTGCAATGCAAATAATCATGATGCATATAATTCCTAAAAGCTTACGCTAATTCCTGAAAAGCATGAAGAAAAAGTGTCAACTACGAAAACGTAGTTGGTGAGTGCATAGGTTTTTAAGTAAATCTCGTTACCTAACCATTTTAAACACTTAGAAAACATGTTATTAGATATCAACATACCCAAAACGTATGATCGGCGAAAATTTCCATATCAAACCATCAAGTTTTCAAAATACCATAACGTCATTTCAAAGAGTTGAGAATCCATGGTAAATTATAAAGTTCTCATTTGTCAAATTTATCGTGAGAGAAAAAGTATATAAATCGATTAATCATACATCAAAACCATTCGGTCATCAACATTTCAATATCGCCAACTTCAACAACTTTCAAGATTCCATATGAGGTCCAATACCCAAACCGTATGTTCAATCCATAATATCCAACCATAAATAATATCAATAATATTTAGCCAAAGGCATAATTTGATGAGTTTGTGCTTGAGCCACTACTAAGACCCTTTCACGTCCAAATAATAATAATGATGATATGTCCCGAAGATATGATAAAAGAAGCACATGCTGTCAATCACGTGCAATAATAATAATGATAATAAATTGGTCGTACCATGGAGACGACCAATAATATATAAGTAGATTAGAGCACCCCTAGGCAGACCGGAGATGAGGGCGGCCACAAAGGTGGCCAGTCAACCCGCTGCCATCTTGGTGAGTGAAGGGACGAATCCTAGTTGCGCAACCCTCTAACTACAGGCCTCAAAGAGTTAATAGTAGTGTACAGGGGACCACCGTTTGACAGTACTCAAGCTCATCATATAACATATAACACGTTAAACATACAATATAATTCCCATATCATTATCATTGTTTCAAAGAATCATTTCATAAGAGAAGTCATTTTAATTAATCATGCTTTTCACCCCGCAAGTAAAACATATAAAAGAGTTTGAAAGGGGGCTATGACTCACCTTGATATGCCGAGAATTATATCTACTTATCCAAAATGGGTACTTCCCATCTATAGCTTCCTTGATCATATATTCCATCATGGTCCTCAACCACATTTCAAAGCCAAGACTATCCCTACGAGAGGACTAATATACGTAAGTTCCTATCTTAAGCCATCACTTAGAAATGTCACTATCATTAAGTTGTCAACAATTAAGGAATTCAAGTGTATTGCTAATACTCGTATCTTTTTGGTTGTAGGGATTGATGGTGAAAAAGGTCACTTTCAATATACATGTAATTATAAGTTGCTAGAATTTCGGTAACTTGCCTTCATTTGTGGTTTCGTTTGGCATCTTAGGTTATCATATGAGAATGCCATATTAAGTTATATTATCCTTATTCATCATTTGATGTGTGTAAGTGCACGTTTTGGTGCACAATTTGTGTCCGATGCATCTCAATTAAAGGGCTGTTACTTTACAGAGATTATCCAGACAACTAGACAAACTCGTGTGAACAGTACCACGAGTTTGGACAAACTCGTGTGAACAGTACCACGAGTTTGGACAAACTCGTGTGAACAGTACCACGAGTTTGGACAAACTCGTGTGAACAGTACCACGAGTTTGGACAAACTCGTGTGAACGGTAACACGAGTTTAGCCAATCACGTGTTACTGTAGCACGTGTTTGGTCCACGAGTTTGAAGCCCAGCCCATTTGTAGCCTATATATATTGTTCTTAGGTTTCGGTTTTAGGTAATGATTTTAGTTGCAACAGATTTCATTCACGGCAGGTTGAGGTATGCGCAAACCTCAGTCCGTAAGTCCACCATATTATTCAATTATCAAGAGTCGCCTCGTTGATTGTAATCCGTAATCATCGTAGATGTATTGTAAACGGATTTATTCATTGTAATCATTCGACTAATGATAAAGGAATTAGATTTATATCTCCTGTTCATATTGATTTCGTGTTCATATATATTTGTTTCATTCAATTGCCTCAATAACGATTATGTTTGGATTCCGCACTTACATAGTCGTAGGAATCTCGAATCGATCGATCACCCCTGCACTTTCAAGTGGTATCAGAGCAGGAGAGGCTTTATGTCTCTGATTCGTGGTTCGTTTTTAGGGTTTTTGAATGAAGAACTTCGATCAGATCTGTTTTGTGCAGATGAGATTACCACGCGTTTGGGAAAACACGCGTTTACAAACCCTAATTTCACGTGTTTACTTATAACGCGTTTGCAAATTCCTAAGTGTCACGCGTTTGTACCACGCGTTTACATTGTTGCACGTGTTTACCTTTGATCACACGCGTTTACCATAGTCTCACGCGTTTGAAGATTGGTCCACGTGTTTAGGTAACGTGTTTAGTTAAACACGTGTTTAGTTAATAAAACACGTGTTTGAGATTAGTGTACCACGCGTTTGAGTCCAAGCACGTGTTAGTCTCACGCGTTTGAAGATTGGTCCACGTGTTTAGGTAGCGTGTTTAGTTAAACACGTGTTTAGTTAAACACGTGTTTAGTTAATAAAACACGTGTTTAGTTAAACACGTGTTTAGTTAAACACGTGTTTAGTTAATAAAAAACGTGTTTGAGTTGTCGAAATGGAATCGAGGTTCAAGTATGCTTCGGTGTGGAAGGATCACTGCAGATCGTCTGATACATTGAAGCATAGAAGACAGGGTTGTAGAAAAGCTAAAAAAAAAAAAAAAAAAAAAAATAATTTTTGTCCATGGTCTTAAAATGGCATGATTCATGGAGATTTGAAGTTTGGTAGCGTTCGAAAAATTTTCGGTCCGTTTTTGTGCGATTTCGGCACGTTTTGGATGAAAATTTTCGGCAATTATCAAATTTTCCCACAGCCTTAGAAATAAAAATTTACGTGAATACCAATGTTTCATGTAAATGTGTTTTTCCTCGGAAATTTGGAGGGAAAACGAATATACCCTGTTTGGCGAAGAGCTGCTGCTGTAATGAGCTCTAGGCCATTTTGAAGAACCTCTATGAATAGGAGATCCTGTAACCTAAGCTTATACTACCTTTCCAAGTTTTGCAGAGAAAAGGGGGGGAGATACTTTTATCAACCAGATTTCTGAGCTGAACTGGTAATTGGTATATCACAGAAGGGCTAGAATTTCAGAATTTTACAGAGAAAAGGGGGGAGATAAAAAATTTCAGATTTCTGAGTAAAATTCTGTGCTACTTGAGAGACAAACCAAGATCTGTGTTTAGATGATGGTGTGCTTAATGTGAAATATGCTCAAGTATCAAATAGATAGCAGTTGTAGAAACTTTGTCGAAATATTAAGAGCAACGAAGTTGGTCATCTGTTGTTAAGTAATTGAAGATTGAACCTATTTATATTCCAAGAATAGAGATGATTATCAGGCGATCATTTATTGTGATTGCGAGATTAAAGATCTTTATATTTGGTGGTGTATACAACTGAAGGGGAGATCTGATAGGAAAGACTTCGGGTGGTTAGTGGAATTGTGAAGGTACAAGACAAAGTCAGATGCTGCTAGTTGAAACAGGATTTATGGTACTGCAGTTTGTGATTCAAGCTACAGAGTTTCTTATTTTTGTGAGAGCTGATTGATTTGATGCTGATTGTTGGAAATTTAACTTCTCTATTATATGCCGGTTAAGCAAGTCGAGGAATGTCTCGAGCAAAGTTCCAAGCAGGAAGAAGATTGCATATGTTTAATTCGGAGATGGCTACTGTTGAGGGGGAGAACTACAATGAGATGTGTTAGGTTAGTTGGTTGTCACAGAGATACAGAGATTTTGGAGTTTGAAGATCAGAGTGTTGTGTCAGAAGATCGAGTCTCAACAAAAGAAGACCCGGTATCATTAGTTAAGGGGGAGTTTGCTTTTGCAGGTTTTCGATTGCTAATGATTATCGGTGAATGAATTGAGTGCATCGGTCAAGGGGGAGACTGTAAGTGCACGTTTTGGTGCACAATTTGTGTCCGATGCATCTCAATTAAAGGGCTGTTACTTTACAGAGATTATCCAGACAACTGGACAAACTCGTGTGAACAGTACCACGAGTTTGGACAAACTCGTGTGAACAGTAACACGAGTTTAGCCAATCACGTGTTACTGTAGCACGTGTTTGGTCCACGAGTTTGAAGCCCAGCCCATTTGTAGCCTATATATATTGTTCTTAGGTTTCAGTTTTAGGTAATGATTTTAGTTGCAACAGATTTCATTCACGGCAGGCTGAGGTATGCGCAAACCTCAGTCCGTAAGTCCACCATATTATTCAATTATCAAGAGTCGTCTCGTTGATTGTAATCCGTAATCATCGTAGATGTATTGTAAACGGATTTATTCATTGTAATCATTCGACTAATGATAAAGGAATTAGATTTATATCTCCTGTTCATATTGATTTCGTGTTCATATATATTTGTTTCATTCAATTGCCTCAATAACGATTATGTTTGGATTCCGCACTTACATAGTCGTAGGAATCTCGAATCGATCGATCACCCCTGCACTTTCAATGTGTAACCGATTTTAGCACGAATTAGCATTTGTGATATCAATTTATAGTTTGGTTAACGTAATTACTTATGTCCATTCCACTTAATTATCTTTTATGTTACTTTGATTTCGCTTATCTTTCAAACTCACATACTTCTCGATATATCTTATGATTATCCGGGTTTATGAAATTCGTTTAAGTGTTATGGGCCATTACCAAATTGGGCCTAAGTGTTATGGGCTTTTAGATGACTTGGGCTTAATTTAGTTATTGGGCTTAACCTTATTTGGGTTATGTGCTTAATGGGTCATATTGGTTATTGGGCTACATGGTTTATTAGGCCCAGTGGGCCTACTGATTTATGGTTCAAATGGGTTTATTATTTGGGCCGGGTTAGCCCATTATGGTCCTTAGTGTATCTTTTAGCCCATTACACAAATTATTGGTTTACTTCAGAATTTTCTGTTTTTACTTCACATTTTTGTGAAATGTTGGCTACTGTTTTGGGGTTAAACCGAATTATTTGGACCCTCCTGATTTTTATACAATAACCTATATGTGTCCACTTAATTTGTGAATTTTGGTTTAATTTATAAAGAATTTTTACTACCTCTAAATATTTTTCCAAGTGGAAGTCGTCAAAACAGTCACTGTTTTAAATACTCGAAAGTTTTATAAAAGTTCTTTGGGTTTTCCTCTTAATAAAAATTACATGATTTTATTTTAAGTTTAGGACACATTGGACTTACTTTCCACCAAGTATGGCCTCCTGGAACCTTATGGATTAGGAGATAAAAATTGTTAAAGTTGATAAAATATTCAGACAAAAATGTAGTTTTGACCAGTTTTAGTAGAAAAATCATATCTTTTGTTTGGTTCAGTATTTTTGAGTGATTCCAGTTGGTGGTTAAATTTAACTCGTTTATCCACAACTTTTAGTTTGAAAGTTTTGCTTGAAACGGCCCTCACATGCTCAGTTTATCCGTTCCAAGATAGAAGATTATTTCTGTCAGAATGTTCTTGATTATAACAACTCACCAATGACCATTCTTGCTTAATTAACACTTGAGTTTATCATTTACAAGATTAATACTTTATTTTGTAGCTCTTAACATCAAATTTAAATATTATTATCAATTTCAAAATCATCAATCATCATCCAAAGATCCTTCTCACATCCAAATTCAAAATCAACATAAACTAGTATAAATCTAAGCATGCATGTTTAGATCTAACCATTACACATACAAACAAGCTATAATCTTTTATATCCTTTTTGAAAACTCCTTTTTATTGAAAAATCACAGATTATAATCTCATAATATTCATCAAAAAATCAAATTTAATCAAATCCTTAAACCCATTTAGCAACAAATCTTACAACTACTAACTCTTGGATCTTGTTCTTGTTGAATCATTGAATCCTTTCTCTAGATCTTTACATGCATGAACATGTGAGATAAGGATCTATCAACCTTGCCCTCATTGAGTTTAAATCAAGAAGAAAATCAAAGAAAAACATGATTTTTGATAAAGATCTTTTAATATATATACAAAAACAAGATAGATTAAACAAAGAGATGGAGATTTATACCCTTCTTGAACTCGGTTTTGAAGATGGTTTTTGGCAGAAATTTCGTGACTTTTAGGGCCTCAAATAACCCTTAATCTTGTCTTGAAACAACCCTTAAATGTATCTTGAATCAACCCTTGTTTAATCCTATATAAACCCTTATTATTGATTTTGTTTAGATTTGATTTTTCTCTTGCCTTTCTTTGTTTGTTTGAGCCGTAAATCTCAAAGAAAAAGAGGAAGAAGAAGAGTTTTGAGAGTGAGAGAGAGAGAAGTGTGTGTATGGGAAGTGTAAATGAAATTATGGTGGAGTGAAAGGTTGAGTATAAGGTTGGTTTTAATTTTCTTGGAGAGAAAAAGAGTTAAATGAATTTTGATTGGGTGTGGGGTGTTGGGAAGAGAGGGAGGCCGGTTTTGGTTAAGGAAAAAGGGAAGGGATTTCAAATTTTTGATGTATATTAAGTGTATGTGTAAGTATATTTAGCGTAGGTTCATGCATGAAAGTTTATTTACTAGTTATTTAGTTGTTTTCAAAACATATTGTCTAAGTATATATATATATATAGCCGTATGTATGTATATGTTTGTATTTTTGTTTTGTCACCTAACTCATTGTATGTACATTTTGTATTTGTATTTGACATATATATACTTATTATTATCATTCAAGCACTTTTAGGTGCACGTTGGTTTATACATATATTTTTGAGATGGTCATTTTATTTCCAAGTCCATTTATACTCCAATTGGCTTGGTGATTAAATTGTTGAACATTTTGTAAGATTTATTTATTTTGACACAAGTTGTGAGTCTTACATTATTATTTTATAACTTAGCTTCTCGAAATAAAGTTTTTGGTTTATTGACATTCACCAAGTTCAGTTAGAACTAATTTATAGTTTGAGATTGTCCATGGTTATTGTTTATGGCATTTCTAAGGCAACTGGCTTCCTTTTGGCATTCTATTGAACTAGAGGGCAAATATCACCATGCCCTAATTGTCTAGAAGGTCAAATCTCTTAATAAACCTCTAGGGATAGATACCTAGATAATTATAAGTAAGTTGTCCTAGTCGGAAATTGAGGGTTGTTACAATTAGACAACTACATACTCATGTCATTAAGGTCAATAACTAGACCCACACACATTAAAGACTCACTTTAGTTTCAGGTCTAATCTACGTGTCAAACGACGTTACGGTTCAAGAGTATAAACGTTTTGAAAACAGTCAGAGTTGCGCCGCTATGCCCCTCAGTGCGCCGCAGCTTAACCCGTCTGCATTTGGGTTGCGCCGCAACACCCCGTTGCGCCGCAACTCGATCCTTTCGTTGCGCCGCAACACCCTTCGTTGCGCCGCAACTTATCATTCTGTTTCCTGGTTGCGCCGCAACTAGGCGTTGCGCCGCAACTCCCCTTCGACCTGCACTTTTACATTATCGTTTTCATCCCCAATTCGACTCCAAACGACTCCAGGTCTAAAATACATATTCAATATACCATAATCCTTCATATATAGGCCATTGGAAAGCATTTCAATCCTTAATTACACCATACATGACTTATTCCCATCAAAACCATCATTAAACGATTCCTCCATAACCCCATAATTAATCCTAATGACTCATATAATCAAAAGGATCAGAATTCAAAGATATTATACCTGATCTTCCTGTAGATGACAATAAGGATGCAAAACACTTGACTAAACACTCCCGAATCACGCGTTAGAAGGATTTTCGGCTTGCAATTTGATGGAAGATTAATGGGAATTCACTTTGGGCGGCTAGGGCTTGTTTAGGAGGATGAAATTCTGCAATTAACACCCTAATGACACTCCCTAGACCCCTTAACACGTTTTTGACTTTGCCCCTATGTCAAAACTAGTCCCTAAGCTTCCTAATCCTTCATTACTAGTCAAAAACTACCATAGGGACCATATGTAACATTAACACTTCTTTAAATACCACTACATAGGCATTTAACTACATTTTACACACAAATACTGCATTATACATTTAGGCTTTCAAGCCTCACACATATCACACAATAACTACATATAAGCATTAAATCTAATATAGACTTAACGACACCCCCATGTTGACCTAACGACATTAGTCAACTGATAAATAAAAAGTTCGGGATGTTACAAAAGGAAAAGTACTTCAGTTCAGGCCTTTGGGTTATCTGAACTGAAGGAAATTGGTTTGGCTTTCAAGGGGAAAACAGATGTAACTCCAGATGTTAAAGCCTTCCTGAAGAGGATTCAGAGGGTATGGGAAAGAAAGAATGATATGGAGGTTGCACTGGGCATTCGTTCTGGAAATACTTCGCCTTCTCCCAAGAGAAAGGCAACTGATGGTGCATCTAGAAAAGAGCCTGACTCTTTTATCATTTACTTGTACTTGTATTTATTTTTAATCAAAATTGTAACTTATTATCCGTTGATGTCTGTAAATAAAGTTGTAATATTTTGATTCACAAGTAAGTGATCAGATTAAGTCTAAGTTAGAACTAAAAGATAATACTGGAACACTGATGATCTATAAAGTGTTTCCTACTAGTCAAAAACTACCATAGGGACCATATGTAACATTAACACTTCTTTAAATACCACTACATAGGCATTTAACTACATTTTACACACAAATACTGCATTATACATTTAGGCTTTCAAGCCTCACACATATCACACAATAACTACATATAAGCATTAAATCTAATATAGACTTAACGACACCCCCATGTTGACCTAACGACATTAGTCAACTGATAAATAAAAAGTTCGGGATGTTACAAAAGGAAAAGTACTTCAGTTCAGGCCTTTGGGTTATCTGAACTGAAGGAAATTGGTTTGGCTTTCAAGGGGAAAACAGATGTAACTCCAGATGTTAAAGCCTTCCTGAAGAGGATTCAGAGGGTATGGGAAAGAAAGAATGATATGGAGGTTGCACTGGGCATTCGTTCTGGAAATACTTCGCCTTCTCCCAAGAGAAAGGCAACTGATGGTGCATCTAGAAAAGAGCCTGACTCTTTTATCATTTACTTGTACTTGTATTTATTTTTAATCAAAATTGTAACTTATTATCCGTTGATGTCTGTAAATAAAGTTGTAATATTTTGATTCACAAGTAAGTGATCAGATTAAGTCTAAGTTAGAACTAAAAGATAAAACTGGAACACTGATGATCTATAAAGTGTTTCCCAGTAATTCAAAATTTTTAGACTTAGTCAAAAACAAGTGTTTTTCAAGCTTACAAATTGTATAGATAGAATCTTGAAAGACCTTGCATTATTTCTGAACAAATAGAGGGAATTTGTTAGGTCCAGTTTTACTGGACTCACTCCAGACTTGAACACTGGAGCTCCTCTGAAGATTTGTCTAGAGATAATAGAAGACCAGTGAGCGCCTTACTTGTATAGGAAATCTGGAAGACACCAGATTTCAGCTCACTAGACTTCACTCCAGTTCAGATCAATTCCACTGAAGACATTCTCACTGAAGTGAAAGACTGAAGTCTGAAAAAAGAAGACTAACAAATGGCGGGACCCACTGGCAGTCTTAACTGATCGACGACTGAAGCTTTATCAGTGTTCTAGACCTTACAAATCTGAACACTGATTACGATGATTTGACTTTTGCCTTTACACGCTTTTATCCGGATAATACTATTTGTATATTGTTAAAAGTACAACACGCGTGTAAAGGTGGTTGGTTAAAAGGATGACAAGTCACATCAACATGACTTTATCCTTGTACTTTAACCAATGCATTTAAGGAATTAAAGTTGTTTCCTTAAATGCATGCAACCATATTTGTACGGCATAATAAATTCACTGTTGAATTTATTTGCCTATAAATACCAAGTCATTTCCTTGTACAAATCACTTTTTGCAATTTGGTGAACTTGCCTAAATACTCTCGATCATCAAAAGTAATACTTCACAACTTTAAGTATTTCGATCTAAGAAGATTATTTAGCAAGTATAGATCATTTGTAATTCATAGATTGTTAGGATACTTACACTTGTGTAATATCTTGATTCCGCAACAATCTTGTATTTTATTTAACATCATAAATAAAATACACTTGAAAATTACATTGTGTTCCACCTTTTAATTTATTTATTGCTTTAAGTCTTGTATTACTTTATTTATATTCTTGCACTTATATTTAAGTAATACTAGTCCAATCTAGTGCATACTTGACTTGTTGTATTTTACACTAGTGGGTTAAACCATCAAGTGAGGGACTTACACGTGATATATAATCATATACTCCCTCCGTCCCATTTTAGTTGTCCACTGTTGACTTTCAAAGTCTTTTTGTCTCAACTTTGACCGCAAATATTTTTGTTTATATTCTATAACACTTGATATAAAATATATAAATAAATTTGATTTTAAACGAACTTTTAATGATATAACTTTCATCAAGTATTATATAATACAAACAAAAATATTTACGGTCAAAGTTGAAGCAAAAAGACTTTGAAAGTCAACAGTGGACAACTAAAATGGGACGGAGGGAGTATATTTAACAATTATTGAGACCTAAAATTCAAAATCATTAAAGAATAGATGATTCCTACTCAACTTGTCCAACATTTTATAATTTATTCACGCTAACTAAAAATGTAAATAATTAAAATATTATTGCAGTGTGGTAAATAAAAAGATATTTACAGATAATAAACCATTACTCGTGTGAAAAAATATACATTTTTATAAGATAATTACGTGGTAGATTAACTTAGTGATAATCAGTATCAACAACTAACAACATTGGGTTGTACCAACTAGACCAATTTGTTATGATCTTAATCAGATCGTCCACCTTCTTAGCCTAATTAAGTTCTCTAACAATATATACTAGAGTGATATTTGCGCAACGGAGTGGTAGTGGCAGTGCGGGCGGCGGTAGCGGTGGCGGTGGTAACGACGACGGTGGCGGTGGTGGCATGTAATAGAAGTGTGGTTATTAATGTAAAAGTAATTCATGTAAAAGGGGTTGTAGTTATTTTAAGGGTTGAGAGGGTCTATGTTGTAAATATCATTGAAAGTATTATATATAGTAACTAGAACGGTACCCGCGCGATGCGGCGATGTAATGACGGCGTGGGTGGTGGTGGCGGCGACGGTGGCGGTGGTGATGGTGGCAGTGACGGGCGGTGGTGGTGACGGGTGGCGGCAGTGGCGGTGGTGTGGCGGTGGGGTGCTGGCGGTGGGTGGTGGCGATGGTGGCGGGGGCATGTAGGTTATTGATATAATGTGGTTTTGATGTATGGTACATCACGCATTAGAATGTGTACATTATTCAAACTTAAAATTAATATTGAAATTTAAGTTTAATGTTGAAACACAAAAGGAAATTTGTTTTATAATATAGTATAGATATTAGATGGAGATATATATATATTTAAATTAGTGAATAAAATATATGATTATTTTAAGTATATTGGATCATTATTTGAGGAAAAATTAAGGGTGTAATTTACTTTATAAAGGAGTATAGATTTAGATATATACTCAGCAACTCAATTAGCATATTTTGTTTAAAGATGCTATCAATGTAAGCACACAAACAAAAGAAATATTTATTATGGCAATCAGTACTGCTTATATATATGGCAAGTATACAAAGATCAGTAAATAACTAAATACATAAAAGATTTGTATCATGTAATCACTACTAGAAAACTGGGCTTCACCGACGGTCAAATCCGTCGGTAATCCGTTGCTAATGAGTATTTCCGACGGATTACCGACGGAAAAAATCCGTAGGTAAAAAGCACGTCGGTAATATTTACCGACAGATATATGTCGACGGACTACAATATTTACCTACGGAACCATCCGTCGGTAAACCGACGCTGCAAGTAATTTCCAAAGTGAAATAATTATTTAATTTTACTGGATGATTTTCCATCAGTAAATAAATTTTTGAAGAGTAAAAAAATAAAATAATTAATTAAACTTTAAGTTAAGAATAGATCAAAATTGATATTGATTAATTAAACATAACCCATTACAAACAAATTCCATAACATTAAAAAGAAAATATACAATTGACATGAAAATATAAAGCGGATTCTAAATCTATACACCAAAATTACAAAGAATTAGCATTTTCTCTTCTTTTCCATCAATACGCCAAGATAATACTTTCAGATCTGAAAATAAAACATGAAACCAAATCATTATTATAAGCAAGTTAAATATCAACACAAAATATAGTAACAAGAATTGAACTGCCGTTCTAAAAAAAATTGAAATGGAAATAATATTTAGTTTCTATGTTAGACAAACATTACCTGCATACAAATCGCTTTATATTACAAATTTCCAACCATCTTTAAAACAAAAAGTCAATAAAATTTCAAGGAAATATGGAAATAAAAGTTAGCAAGAATAAACATTAACAAAGATCTGTTGTGCTACTTCGTTTAGTGTGGAACCACCAAAAAATAAGCCCATATCTTCAGCTTAGATCTACACAAAACTAAGAAAGATGGGTTTTAGATCTCCACATAGCAAACAAAACAAGAATACTTAAAAAGAAACTTGAACCGCCCTGATGTGTTGGATCGCTCTATGATTGCTTCAGTGGTGGATTTGTTGGTTGTACATTTTGAAGAATATTAAGATCGATGGGCAGATGGCTTCCTTAGTGTTTTTTAAGTTTTATTTTTGGTGTTTATTATAATGATAAAGGATGAGAAAGTGTAATGTAAAAAAATTGTGGTGGAAAATGAAGATAATGTTCATGATCTTGGATGTCAAAGAATACTAGAGGGTTATCTTGGGATATGGAGGAGTTAGGTGGGGGAGTTCTAGACGTCAAGTAGGAAACGAAAAAATTGAAACAAATTTGAGTTTTTCATTTTCATCTTTTAAAATATTTATCTACCTATCTGCCTTTCAAAAAAAATATCTATCTATCTAAAAACAATATAATAACATTATAACTTATATGTATTGGGTAGCTAATTAGTTTAATTATGTCAAAGAGTTCATATTTTTAGCATTACATATGTTCGAGTTCCTAACAACTTTCACTTTTATATCTATAAACAGATTTAATTCTAATGATATTTTGAAACTATGGCAACGAATATATTTATAAAAAAATGACAATTTATCTTTTAAAGTGTTGAAAGTATATAATAATTTCACGCATCCCTTAAAAATTTTATATATACTGAAAAACAACTGAACTAATGACTTATTAACAAATCATATCGCTCGATTTCATCAAATTAACTCTCGCTTATGTCATATTTAATTTAAATATAAATTAAAAATCATAATAATCATTATCCTTTCCTAGAGGTTCTTTCATGTAACAAAACATTTATATGTTTTTTGATTATGTAAGAAGTTTATTAGCTAGATAGTTAAGTCCAAAAATTAAAAATATATAATAATCCGTCGGTATTCCGTCGCTATTACCGACGGATTACCTAATCCGTCGGTAATACCGAATACCGACGGATTACCGACGGATTATTATATATTTTTAGTTTCAAATTTAAAAACTTATGTTTCTCAGCCTAAAAGACAAAAAAAAAAAAAAAAAAGAAATAGAAATTCTTTAACATTTATAATATGTTAGAAAAAGTTGTAGGTTGGTGTTGCTTATGTATTATGATTCAAATGCTACTTTGGCCAATAAACGAACGAAGACAAGCAAACATGAAAAGTGGTAGTTTTATGTTATATGCTATATATGATCATTGATGCAAAGTATCATTGAAAGGATGCTAAAATGGTTACGATTGTCAAGGATGAACATCACTTTTAAGTTAATGATAACGATATAACGTGTGACAACGAAAAACACGAGTTTCGTGAGTATAAACAAGCTATAATTACATTTTGTATGTTTTTTTTATTATGCACGAAGTTTATAATCTAGAAAAATAGGTTTTAAAGCTAAAAAGTAAAAATAAAAAATTAACCGTCGGTAATCCGTCGGTGATAGCGACGGATTACCTACAGATTTAGAAAATCCGTAGGTAATCCGTTGCTATCACCGACGGATTACCGACGGATGATTATATATTTTAGATTTTTAACCTTGGAATCATATAAATACATTATATAACAACCTTAGACATGAATAAAACAATACATTTATAGTCTTTTGTATTACATGTGTGTATATTTTAGGCATTGTTTATATATTACGATATATGAGTTTAGACTATTAACTAATCAAAGAAACAAGCATGCCAGTGTGTTTATAATTTCAGTCATACATGCTTTTTTGATTATTTACAAAGTTTATGAAGCTACATAGTTAGGTTCAAAAGCTAAAAGGTAAACTAATATATTTAATTACGGATTTGATAGATATTTAATTTAATTATTAGATAACTAATATATTTTTAGATTTTTAGCCTTGAAATCATATAAATACATTATATAACAACCTTAGACATGAATAAAACAAGACATTTATAGACTTTTGTATTACATGTGATACATCTTAGGCATTGTTTATATATTACGATGCATGAGTTTAGGCTATTAACTAATCAAAGAAACAAGCATGCCAGTGTGTTTATAATTTCAGTCATACATGCTTTTTTGATTATTTACAAAGTTTATGAAGCTACATAGATAGGTTCAAAAGCTAAAAATAAAAACTATTAAATTATCCGTCGGTAATCCGTCGGTAATCCGTCGCTATTACCGACGGATTACCGACGGAAATGTTTAAAAAGTAATATTTTTATAAAAAGTAATATTTATTTATTAAATACGAATTAAATTGTTAAAGCTTAGTTACTTAATTTATTTAATCCGTCGGTAATCCGTCGGTATATATATAATTTTATTTAATATTAAAAATATGAAATAATATTTAAATAATCCGTCGCTAATCCGTCGGTAAAGTTTGTATTTTTCCGACAGATTACCTACGGATGTTACCCGTCGCTAAACCGTCGTAAATCCGTCGGTAAATCTGTCGTAATTCGTCGGTAATCCGTCGTAATCCTCGGATGTTACCCGTCGCTAAACCGTCGTAAATCCGTCGGTAAATCTGTCGTAATTTGACTCGTAGTCTTTGAAAAACGTTGCGACGGTATATCCGTCGGTAAATCCGTCGGTAATGGCGACGGCTTTTTTTCCGTCGGTAAAGCCCAGTTTTCTAGTAGTGAATGTAATCTTGTTAATTATGGTTTAAAGTCGAGCCAACTCGCTAATATCATAAGGGCTCGCATCCATGGAAGAGAATGCAGTGTACGATCTTGTTGCAACGAAAGTGTTTGCATTTTCCGTGGGATGAAAACCATCATAAAAAATAGCTAAAGCCCGGTCTGGGCAAGGATTCGAGTTTGGAACACATTGCCCGTCTGCCCTAATTTGACAACAAGGAACGTTTGGCAATACTTCACCTGCAAAGTAAATCATCTTAATTAGTAAATCTATATATGTATATATATATTATATATATATCGTCGATAAACGTTGACAATGTTTTATTTAAAGCTTGGATATACTAGTTTTACCTCCTTGTGGAGCTGAAATGCTAGTCATGTTGATGAAAGTGAATCTGGCATTAGGTAAATCTCTGTTCAACTGATCAACAAGAGGCTTAAGTCTATCATTAAATAGTTTGACGGCATCATTGATCGACTCAACGCATGGTTCACCATCACTTCCAAATCTTGCTACTTCAGCTGGGGTACACCCTATGAATCCCAAACCAAAGATTGCAACCTTTCTAGCTCCCAAAGTATACAAAGTCTACCATATGTATAAATTAAATACAAGTTAATTAAGGATTACTTATTCAGCTTATGATAAGTTATGTTCCAAACAATATTGTGGAATAATACTGTTTTTAAAAGTGTACCTTTAGTTGTTGCCTATATTGATTAATGAGAACCGATGCATATTGATCAGTGGTAAATAAGCGGCTTGTTGCGTAAATGTTAGGCATCAAGTAGTTATTGATGTAATCATTGCTTCCAATATTTAGTAAGTAGATGCATTTGTTCAAGTATGCATTCGTTATAGTTCAATTAGGCGTATCCTTGTGACGTAGACTATTAGCTATTTAGACGAATGCCGAGTCTTAAAATGACGTTAAATTAAGATTTAAATGTTAAAATTTAACACAGTAAATAGACTGTCTAAACTAAATATTTCTAAAAGTTTAGTTTATTTAATTGTAATTTCTTGTCTTAACTAAAATAAGACGGGGGAAAATACCTTTACCTTATATTTTGACTTTTAGGTCAAACGGTAATTAATCGTAAGCATTTTACCAAATTAAGGGTATTAAAATTTTCTAAAAGAAGCCACATGGGCTTAAATTGGTTTGAAAGGCTGGGAGGGAAACAACAAACCCCCCCATCACCCTTTTCTTAAAACTTCCTGACAAAACACACCCACACACACACAGAACACACACACAAATATCTTTTATGCTCTGAATCAATTTGCAAGAAGAAATCTTAAGAGAAATTTAAAGGGGTTTATCATTTTAGTGGATAATCAAGCTTTAACATCATCATAATCTTCATCATCCTCATCAAATTCTTCAAGAACACAAAAGTGGTAAGTTAACTTATTTCTTCAATTTTCTTATTGATTTAAATTCAATTAAGGGTTTGATTCAGTTTTGTTAATGGAATTAGAAACCTTTGATTTTGATAAGAAATTAGGGTTTTATTGATAAATGGACATTTGACTTAGAAATTAGGTTTTGAAATCAAAAGGGTTGGAATGATGAATGGTTGGCGAATTTGGATATTTCCAGGTCTTATGAACATACACATAGTCTTTGAAATGAAAGGGATTGATTTAGAAACATTTTTGGTTTGGCTTTCTGCATAAGAAGTTGCTGGTTTTTGGCTGCAGAATGGGGCCACTGCGGCGCAGTGGCGTTGTCTTAGCCCACTGCGGCGCAGTGCCCAGACTCTGGTCTGGTGTCGACTTAAGCCACTGCGGCGCAGTGAG
Source organism: Erigeron breviscapus (assembly GCA_034093135.1). Lineage (NCBI taxonomy): Eukaryota > Viridiplantae > Streptophyta > Magnoliopsida > Asterales > Asteraceae > Erigeron > Erigeron breviscapus. Next base: position 101,658,005 of record CM067171.1, read on the forward strand.
CATTTTCCTTACTGCGGCGCAATGGGGCCACTGCGGCGCAGTGGTATTGTCGTAACCCACTGCGGCGCAGTGCCCAGACTCTGGTCTGGTGTCGACTTAAGCCACTGCGGCGCAGTGATTTCCCTCTGCGGCGCAGTGCCCAGACTCTGGTCTGGTGTCGACTTAAGCCACTGCGGCGCAGTGGGGTCTGGCCACTGCGGCGCAGTGGTATTTTAGCCCTCTGCGGCGCAGTGCCCAGACTCTGGTCTGGTGTCGACTTAAGCCACTGCGGCGCAGTGCAGACTCTGGTCTGGTGTCGACTTAAGCCACTGCGGCGCAGTGAGCTCTGGTCTGGTGTCGACTTAAGCCACTGCGGCGCAGTGAGCTTGGTCTGGTGTCGATTAAGCCACTGCGGCGCAGTGAGACTCTGGTCTGGTGTCGACTTAAGCCACTGCGGCGCAGTGCCCAGACTCTGGTCTGGTGTCGACTTAAGCCACTGCGGCGCAGTGGGGTTCCCACTGCGGCGCAGTGGCATGGGTTCCCACTGCGGCGCAGTGCCCAGACTCTGGTCTGGTGTCGACTTAAGCCACTGCGGCGCAGTGGGCATGTTCTGGCTCACTGCGGCGCAGTGCTTTTATACTGCGGCCAGTGGGGAAACTTTTCCCACTGCGGCGCAGTGGGGGAAATTTTCCCACTGCGGCGCAGTGGGGACTCCACTGCGGCGCAGTGTGTTGTCTTAACCCACTGCGGCGCAGTGCCCAGACTCTGGTCTGGTGTCGACTTAAGCCACTGCGGCGCAGTGAGCATGTTTGGTGTCGTTAAGCCACTGCGGCGCAGTGCCCAGACTCTGGTCTGGTGTCGACTTAAGCCACTGCGGCGCAGTGAGCTCTGGTCTGGTGTCACTTAAGCCACTGCGGCGCAGTGCCCAGACTCTGGTCTGGTGTCGACTTAAGCCACTGCGGCGCAGTGATTCTGGCTCACTGCGGCGCAGTGCTTTCCACTGCGGCGCAGTGGTCTTAGCCCTCTGCGGCGCAGTGCCCAGACTCTGGTCTGGTGTCGACTTAAGCCACTGCGGCGCAGTGGGGTTCTGGCCACTGCGGCGCAGTGGTCTTTTAGCCCTCTGCGGCGCAGTGCCCAGACTCTGGTCTGGTGTCGACTTAAGCCACTGCGGCGCAGTCCCACTGCGGCGCAGTGCCCAGACTCTGGTCTGGTGTCGACTTAAGCCACTGCGGCGCAGTGAGCATGTTCTAGCTCACTGCGGCGCAGTGCTTTTTAACCCACTGCGGCGCAGTGCCCAGACTCTGGTCTGGTGTCGACTTAAGCCACTGCGGCGCAGTGAGCTGTTGGTGTCTTAAGCCACTGCGGCGCAGTGCCCAGACTCTGGTCTGGTGTCGACTTAAGCCACTGCGGCGCAGTGCCCAGACTCTGGTCTGGTGTCGACTTAAGCCACTGCGGCGCAGTGGGTTCCCACTGCGGCGCAGTGGCGTTGTCTTAGCCCACTGCGGCGCAGTGCCCAGACTCTGGTCTGGTGTCGACTTAAGCCACTGCGGCGCAGTGTAAATCCTCGGAAAAATATTATTTTTGGCTGACTGCGGCGCAGTGGGGTGAAACTTTTCCCACTGCGGCGCAGTGGTATCTTGCTGGAACATTTGACTTCCATCCAATTTAGTATTAAAAGACGAACTTGAGTCAAATAATATTGAACATTGAATCACATTCTCGGTTATGGCATTCTAGGGTCTATAGCTAAGTAGTTGTACGTAGGATACCCGTCGTCAAGGGATTTGATCCTCATTATTGGTAATGATATCATAGGTTTTGGATAACCAGGAGAATTGACTGTGGATCTTCTCGAGCTACGTTATACCTTTTAGCATTTAGATCGCTAAGGTGAGTTTATGGCGCCCTTTTCCTTTTACTTTGGGCCTGAAAAGCATGTACTGTTGTATACACTATTTATTAAATAAATGATTGTTTTATGAGTATGCCATGTGATTTGGATACTTAGATCATTTGACTTAAATTTGCCATGTTGGGCTGTCGAAAATGTGTATACGTGTCATTTATTAAATGTTGGATAAAATGACGTTGGATTGTCGTGTGATGGCTGATTAAAATGTTTCCTTGTGTTTGACAAACTAAAATGTTTCCCCCTATTTGTAAATTGTCGGATGTTGTATTCTGACTGTCTTGGTTAAGGTCCGCACCCACATGGATCGGAAACCTGTGCGAGGCATATTGGCTGATACTGTCGGATGTTGTATTCTGACTGTCATATGCTGTCATCAGATCTAGATATACTGATTGACGTGATATAAGATGAGTTCAGATTTGATATACTGACTATCTTGTTATAAATTGTGATATAAGAGTTGTCAGATCTAGATATACTGACAGTCTTGTATAAAAGGTCGGATCTAGATATACCGACTGTTTTTGAAATAAAAGTATTGTTAGATGTTGTATTCTAACTGTCATATGTGTCATCAGATCTAGATATACTGACAGTCTTGTATAAAGAGGTCGGATCTAGATATACTGACAGTCTTGTATAAAAGGTCGGATCCAGATATACCGACTGTCTTTGTATATAAGGTCAGATCTAGATATACTGACAGTCTTGTATAAAAGGTCGGATCTAGATATACCGACTGTTTTTGAAATAAAAGTATTGTTAGATGTTGTATTCTAACTGCCTGGTCTTTTATAACTATAGGTCATTGTGTTGTATCAATGACGAATAAACATTTGGTCAAACATACTGTAAACTCACCAACTATTTCGATAGTTGATCCTCTCAAATTTCATGCTTTTCAGGGAACCAACAGTAAGTATTTGGAAGCGTATATGGCATTTTGAAGCCATCTTTTGAACATTGGACGTACAATTAGCGTCAGACCTCTGAGGACTATAGCTTTATTTAGTCCTAATTGTACTTAGCTGTCCATATGTTATATTTGTATTTAGTGGGCCCATTTCCAATTGAGGATAGTTTGTATCCGTGTATTGGGGTCCACTTCCGAACGATTATACTTGTAATAAACTCGTATTTGGATTAATGGATGTAATCTCTATTTACCTTCTGATTAGTACGCAATTACTTGTTAACCCTGTATTTCCGCTACAACGGGGTGTGACAAAAATTGGTATCAGAGACAAGGTTATAGTGAATACGGAGTTATTCCTCGTGAATAACTCAATCTATAGCCATGGTCGCTTCATATAGGAAATCTAAGTCATTAAGGTTTAGGATACTTATCTCGAGAGTTATACTATTTGTCAATAATTAGACCTAACCCGATCAACTACGTCCCGATTATGTAAAATAGTATAAGGCTCGAAATAAATATCTAAAATTTTGTATATACGTGTTAGTTGAATTATTATTATTCCCACATGAATTGTATTGTGGATGTAGTTCCCACATGAATTGTATTGTGGATGTAGTTCCCACATGAATTGTATCATGTGGATGTAGTTCCCACATGAATTGTATTGTGGATGTAGTTCCCACATGAATTGTATTGTGGATGTAGTTCCCACATGAATTGTATCATGTGGATGTAGTTCCCACATGAATTGTATTGTGGATGTAGTTCCCACATGAATTGTATCATGTGGATGTAGTTCCCACATGAATTGTATTGTGGATGTAGTTCCCACATGAATTGTATCATGTGGATGTAGTTCCCACATGAATTGTATTGTGGATGTAGTTCCCACATGAATTGTATTGTGGATGTAGTTCCCACATGAATTGTATTGTGGATGTAGTTCCCACATGAATTGTATTGTGGATGTAGTTCCCACATGAATTGTATTGTGGATGTAGTTCCCACATGAATTGTATTGTGGATGTAGTTCCCACATGAATTGTATCATGTGGATGTAGTTCCCACATGAATTGTATTGTGGATGTAGTTCCCACATGAATTGTATCATGTGGATGTAGTTCCCACATGAATTGTATTGTGGATGTAGTTCCCACATGAATTGTATCATGTGGATGTAGTTCCCACATGAATTGTATTGTGGATGTAGTTCCCACATGAATTGTATCATGTGGATGTAGTTCCCACATGAATTGTATTGTGGATGTAGTTCCCACATGAATTGTATTGTGGATGTAGTTCCCACATGAATTGTATCATGTGGATGTAGTTCCCACATGAATTGTATTGTGGATGTAGTTCCCACATGAATTGTATCATGTGGATGTAGTTCCCACATGAATTGTATTGTGGATGTAGTTCCCACATGAATTGTATCATCGTGGATGTAGTTCCCACATGAATTGTATTGTGGATGTAGTTCCCACATGAATTGTATCATGTGGATGTAGTTCCCACATGAATTGTATTGTGGATGTAGTTCCCACATGAATTGTATTGTGGATGTAGTTCCCACATGAATTGTATTGTGGATGTAGTTCCCACATGAATTGTATTGTGGATGTAGTTCCCACATGAATTGTATTGTGGATGTAGTTCCCACATGAATTGTATTGTGGATGTAGTTCCCACATGAATTGTATCATGTGGATGTAGTTCCCACATGAATTGTATTGTGGATGTAGTTCCCACATGAATTGTATTGTGGATGTAGTTCCCACATGAATTGTATTGTGGATGTAGTTCCCACATGAATTGTATTGTGGATGTAGTTCCCACATGAATTGTATTGTGGATGTAGTTCCCACATGAATTGTATTGTGGATGTAGTTCCCACATGAATTGTATCATGTGGATGTAGTTCCCACATGAATTGTATTGTGGATGTAGTTCCCACATGAATTGTATCATGTGGATGTAGTTCCCACATGAATTGTATTGTGGATGTAGTTCCCACATGAATTGTATTGTGGATGTAGTTCCCACATGAATTGTATTGTGGATGTAGTTCCCACATGAATTGTATTGTGGATGTATTCATGACTAGTCATGTCGGATGGAGTTAGCTCTAATGCTGTTGTACCTTGTACACCTCCAGTTCCTGTCTTGGTAAACTCCATTCCATATGTTCCTGACTCTTATGAAGAGGAACCAATGGAGGAATCGGGCAATGAATCTCGCCCTATCAACCTTGTATCGTCATCCAGTGAATCTGGAAGTGAACATGTATCTATCCATGTTCAATCATCTGTAACACCGGTATCTCCATATCAGAGGAGGACTACCGAGGGAGCTCATATGCTTTATGCTCCTAGAGACCCTTATGCTCCTGGTCCTTCTGCACCAGTTCAGGGCAACAGTGGACCCGGTCTTTCATTCTTTCAGGGAGATCCGTATGCTGCGGGTCCCTCAAGAGTGCCTGTTTACAATCCACATGCCGTTATGCCAGTTGCATCTGCAGCTGATAGGATGGAATATTATCGCCGGCAGCTATCGAGGATGAACAATTCCCTCATCTGCACCAGAAAGAGTATGGAGAATCAAGCTCAGGAGTTGACTGGAGCTTATCAGCAGGCGGCTGAGGCTATGACTGTGGCTAGGGAAGGGAGAGAAGCTATTGGTAGAATGGTCTGGATACTATCAGTCGTGGTGGTCTTGGTGGTGGCATTACTTGTTGTAGTTCTTTTCAGGATGTAATCAGTAATAGTTGTAGTAGTAGTAACGTATTGTAAGCCTTAGAACAATTGACAACTCATACATCTGTATTTGAGTTGTAATCTTTTTGGTGGATGTATTTCCCACGTATGTCAGATAGTATTTATTCTGACTGTGTAATGTATCATCGTGGATGTAGTTCCCACATGAATTGTATTGTGGATGTAGTTTTCCCACAAGATTTTGGAAATGTACAAGCCAGATTATGTAAAAAGTTTTCGGTATAAATGAAATATGATAGTTCTTCGGCTTACCTACTTGTTCAAAACTACGTCACTTGCTCATTTCAATTCTAGAAGTATAGTGTTCTATATTTCTTTTCTTGTCTAGTTCATGAGTTCAAGTAAGTCGATAAATTGTGACTTGCGTTTGGCATCCTCTTATATCTAAAACATCTTGAAAAGCTACAATCTTTGTTGTTCCTACGAGGAAAACCTCTAAATGACATTTTTGGTTTATGTCTTAGACTTATGGCTCCCAAGAAAAGAGGCAAGGTCCAGAAGAAGGCTGCCCCCAAGAGAGTTACTAGATCAACTCCTCAACCCAATACAACTGAACAGGAAGAACCTGTGAACCAGCAAGAACCAGAAATTGCTACTGCAAATATGAACACTGGTCTTGGATCTACCCCACGTGCTGACGGGGAAAATAATATGGCAGCGTTTGTGACACAACAACTGTTGGCCGCCATGCCTACTTTAGTTGCTCAGATCACGGCAAGCATGAACGCCAATAATAATCATCACACTGATAATAGTAACAACGTTGAACCTACTGCGGAATGAGTTATTCCTAGAGTTCATCTGCACGGGACAGACTACAAGACCTTCACATATTGTAAACCAAAAGAATTTAATGGTACCGAGGGCCCGGTAGGTCTAATAAATTGGCTAGAGAGTATAGAGGCGGTGCTTCATATCAGCCGTTGTGCTGAAGAGAACAAAGTGGAGTATGCAGCTTCTCAGTTTCAAAAGCACGCTTTGTCATGGTGGAACGAACAGATTAGGACTCGTGGCCGAGAGCCGGCATATAACATACCTTGGATGAACTTTAAAAGGATGCTAATGGAGAAGTACTGTCCTAGGGAGGAAGTACAGAGGATGGAAAACGAATTTTGGAACCATGCTATGGTTGGATTAGATAACGAGAAATACACTACTCGTTTTCATGAGCTGACAAGGCTAGTTCCTCGTATGGTGGATACGGAGGAGAAGTTAGTGGAAAGGTACTGCTATGGATTGTCACCTGACATCCGAAGATTGGTGGCCGCTTTTAACCCCATGACTTTATAGGCGGCAGTTAGTGCAACCAATCGGATGGTGATAGACTTGAAAAGAACCACTGGTTCTTCTGTTGGAACTGAAGTGGTCAAGAGAAGGAACGATCAAGCCTCTGGTAGTGGTTTTGGAAATGGTGGAAATGGCAAGAGGTTTAAGGCTGCCAGAAACTTTGCAGTGGTCCCCCAGAATATTAATAGAAACCCTGGCGCAGACGGAAGATGTATCAGGTGTGGCACTCGTCACATAGGAAATTGTCCTACTTGCCACCGTTGTAAAAGAACGGGACATCAGGCAAGGTTCTGTAGGGAAAAGGTACCAAATCAGTGCTACGAGTGTGGGAGCGAAACCCATCTGCGACCTGCATGTCCAAGACTTAATCTGAACCCGAACAACAATGCTATAGTTCCAGTAAGGAACAATGCGGGGAACAATCAAGCTAGGAATCAACGAGGACAAGGCAGAGGTCGAGTTTTTGCTTTGGATGCTGCTGATGCGCGACATGATCCCAATGTTGTGATAGGTACATTCATACTCAATGATCATTATGTTTTTATATTATTCGACTCCGGTGCTGATAAAAGTTTCATATCCTTAGAATTTAAGTCTCGTTTTGGTATAGTAGCTACCCCCATGAAAGATACTTATGTTGTCGAATATGCAAACGGTCAAAAATATATTGCTAGAGATCATCTAGTGGATTGTAGTTTGGTATTAGCCGGTAAAACTTTTAAAATTGACCTAATCCCCATAGAACTAAGCAGTTTTGATGTGATTATTGGTATGGACTGGTTGTCAAAGGTTAGAGCTAATATAAGTTGTCATGAGAAAATTGTTAGAATACCTCTACAGAATAACGAAACCCTAGAAGTGCAAGGAGATAAGGCAGGAAAGAAATTGATCTTAGTATCGGCAATAAAAGCTAATAAATATTTACAAAAAGAACACCCTGCTTTCTTAGCATTTGTAGTAGAAAGAAAACCAAAGGGGAAAGAAATGCAAGATATTCCTGTAGTTAGAGATTTTCCGGAGGTGTTTCCTGAAGATTTGACGGGACTTCCACCTCACAGACCAGTAGAGTTTGGAATAGATTTGATTCCTGGAGCTGCACCCGTGGCCAAGGCACCCTATCGTCTTGCGCCATCAGAAATGCAAGAATTGTCCGAACAACTTCAAGAGTTGTTAGCTAAAGGACTAATTCGTCCAAGTTCATCACCTTGGGGAGCTCCGATCCTATTTGTAAAGAAGAAAGACGGCTCTATGCGTATGTGTATTGATTACAGAGAACTGAACAAGTTGACTGTCAAGAACAGGTACCCTTTGCCTCGTATTGACGACTTGTTTGATCAATTGGAAGGTGCATCACATTTTTCCAAGATCGATCTCAGATCTGGGTATCATCAACTCAGAGTCAGGGAGACGGACATTCCTAAAACAGCTTTCAGAACTCGTTATGGGCATTATGAGTTTTTGGTTATGCCATTTGGCTTAACCAATGCCCCTGCTGTGTTTATGGACCTAATGAATCGAGTATGTCGACCGTATCTTGACAAGTTTGTCATTGTATTTATTGACGACATACTGATATACTCAAGGAATAAAGATGAACATGAAGGTCATCTGAGAACAATTCTGCAACTACTCAAGGATCAGAAGTTGTACGCTAAATTCTCAAAATGTGAATTCTGGATTAGAGAGGTACACTTTTTGGGTCATGTAGTAAATGCAGATGGAATCCATGTGGACCCATCTAAGATCGAGGCGATAAAGAAATGGGAAGCCCCAAAGACTCCGACGGAGATCCGTCAATTTCTTGGACTGGCTGGCTATTACAGGAGATTTATTGAGAATTTCTCTAAGGTTGCTCAACCTTTGACTCTATTAACTCAAAAGACTAAGGAGTTTATTTGGCAGGATGCCCAGGAAGAAGCATTTCAAACGTTGAAAGACAAGCTATGTAATGCTCCTATTTTAGCGTTACCAAATGGAATTGAAAACTTCGTGGTATACTGTGACGCATCACATCAGGGAATGGGATGTGTACTTATGCAGGAGGGTAAGGTCATTGCTTACGCTTCCAGACAACTAAAAACCCACGAAAAGAATTATACAACCCACGATCTTGAACTCGGAGCGGTTGTTTTCGCCTTAAAGATTTGGAGGCACTATTTGTACGGTACAAAGTGTACGGTATTCACAGATCACAAAAGTCTTCAGCATATCTTCGATCAGAAAATGCTGAATATGAGACAAAGGCGATGGGTAGAATTACTCAGTGACTATGATTGTGAACTCAAATATCATCCCGGTAAAGCAAATGTTGTTGCTGACGCGCTGAGTAGAAAAGATAGAATTTCACTATCTGTCATAACAAGAGCAAGTTCTTACCTTGGCTCATCATTAAGGGATAGAGTTGTAGATGATCAGAATGAGGCCTTACAACCAGGGCGTATCGAGAAGGAAGCATTGTGGGATGCCGAACGGTTATTTGAATTGGATGGCGATGGGATCAGACATGTCAAGGCAGAGGTCGAGTTTTTGCTTTGGATGCTACTGATGCACGACATGATTCCAATGTTGTGATAGGTACATTCATACTCAATAATCATTATGTTTTTATATTATTCGACTCCGGTGCTGATAAAAGTTTCATATCCTTAGAATTTAAGTCTCGTTTTGGTATAGTAGCTACCCCCATGAAAGATACTTATGTTGTCGAATATGCAAACGGTCAAAAATATATTGCTAGAGATCATCTAGTGGATTGTAGTTTGGTATTAGCCGGTAAAACTTTTAAAATTGACCTAATCCCCATAGAACTAAGCAGTTTTGATGTGATTATTGGTATGGACTGGTTGTCAAAGGTTAGAGCTAATATAAGTTGTCATGAGAAAATTGTTAGAATACCTCTACAGAATAACGAAACCCTAGAAGTGCAAGGAGATAAGGCAGGAAAGAAATTGATCTTAGTATCGGCAATAAAAGCTAATAAATATTTACAAAAAGAACACCCTGCTTTCTTAGCATTTGTAGTAGAAAGAAAACCAAAGGGGAAAGAAATGCAAGAATTGTCCGAACAACTTCAAGAGTTGTTAGCTAAAGGACTAATTCGTCCAAGTTCATCACCTTGGGGAGCTCCGATCCTATTTGTAAAGAAGAAAGACGGCTCTATGCGTATGTGTATTGATTACAGAGAACTGAACAAGTTGACTGTCAAGAACAGGTACCCTTTGCCTCGTATTGACGACTTGTTTGATCAATTGGAAGGTGCATCACATTTTTCCAAGATCGATCTCAGATCTGGGTATCATCAACTCAGAGTCAGGGAGACGGACATTCCTAAAACAGCTTTCAGAACTCTTAATGAATGAGAGTCATCGATCTAAGTACTCAATCCATCCTGGTGCTGACAAAATGTACCATGGGTTAAAGGATTTTTATTGGTGGCCTGGTATGAAAAGAGATATCGCCACGTATGTTTCAAAGTGTTTAAATTGTTCAATGGTTAAGGCAGAGCACCAAAAGCCTTCTGGGCTGCTCCAGCAACCCCAAATTCCTGACTGGAAATGGGAACAGATTACTATGGACTTCATTACGAAGTTACCTCGAACCTTGAAGGGTTACGATACTATTTGGGTCATTGTTGACCGATTGACGAAGTCTGCACACTTCATTCCCATACGGGAGAATTGGAAAATAAAGAAATTGTCTCAATTATATATTGAGAAGATTGTGTCACTTCATGGTGTTCCTGTGTCTATTATCTCGGATCGTGATGGTCGTTTTACTTCTCAATCATGGAGGTATTTTCAAGACGCTTTGGGCACTCAGTTGAAATTGAGTACGGCTTACCATCCACAGACGGACGGGCAAAGTGAGCGTACCATTCAGACGTTAGAAGACATGCTTCGGGCATGTGTTATCGATTTCAAAGGTAGTTGGGATACCTTTTTGCCGTTAGCTGAATTTTCATATAATAACAGCTATCACACAAGCATAAAGTGTGCCCCTTTTGAAGCTTTGTATGGGCGGAAATGTAGATCGCCGGTTTGTTGGCTTGATGCTGGTGAGCGTCGTTTGTACAAGTATGGGCTGGTTCAGAAGACTACTGACCAGATTGTTGAAATTAGGGCACGGCTGAAGGCGGCTCAGGATCGCCAGAAGAGCTATGCAGATCGTAGAAGGAAACCCCTTGAGTTTCAAGTGGGTGATAAAGTTATGTTGAAGGTGTCACCTTGGAAGGGCACTGCACGCTTTGGCGTGAGAGGAAAACTTAGTCCTCGTTATATCGGACCATTCGAAATTGTTCGAAGGATTGGTTCCATGGCTTATAAGCTCGATTTACCCCAGGAGCTTGAGCATGTTCATCCCACATTTCATATATCGAATCTAAAGAAATGTTTAACTGATGAAACGTTGGTTGTACCTGTGGAAGAGTTGCAAGTGAATGACTCTCTCCAATTTGTAGAGGAGCCTGTTGAAATTTTAGACCAACAGCTCAAACAGCTTAGACGAAGTCGTATCAAATTGGTCAAAGTTCGTTGGAACTCAAAACACGGACCAGACTCGACTTGGGAACGTGAGGACTTTATGAGGGATAAGTATCCTCATCTTTTTACTAAGCAAGACTTGATTTCGGGACGAAATCCTTAGAAGTCGGGGATGCTGTGACAACTCGTAATTTATTAACAACGGGTTAGTCCTAATCTCGATCATTATTATAATTTCGTCTAATATAGAGATCATGACGTGAAAATTTTTAGTTAATTGAACATTCGTTATAGTTCAATTAGGCGTATCCTTGTGACGTAGACTATTAGCTATTTAGACGAATGCCGAGTCTTAAAATGACGTTAAATTAAGATTTAAATGTTAAAATTTAACACAGTAAATAGACTGTCTAAACTAAATATTTCTAAAAGTTTAGTTTATTTAATTGTAATTTCTTGTCTTAACTAAAATAAGACGGGGGAAAATACCTTTACCTTATATTTTGACTTTTAGGTCAAACGGTAATTAATCGTAAGCATTTTACCAAATTAAGGGTATTAAAATTTTCTAAAAGAAGCCACATGGGCTTAAATTGGTTTGAAAGGCTGGGAGGGAAACAACAAACCCCCCCATCACCCTTTTCTTAAAACTTCCTGACAAAACACACCCACACACACACAGAACACACACACAAATATCTTTTATGCTCTGAATCAATTTGCAAGAAGAAATCTTAAGAGAAATTTAAAGGGGTTTATCATTTTAGTGGATAATCAAGCTTTAACATCATCATAATCTTCATCATCCTCATCAAATTCTTCAAGAACACAAAAGTGGTAAGTTAACTTATTTCTTCAATTTTCTTATTGATTTAAATTCAATTAAGGGTTTGATTCAGTTTTGTTAATGGAATTAGAAACCTTTGATTTTGATAAGAAATTAGGGTTTTATTGATAAATGGACATTTGACTTAGAAATTAGGTTTTGAAATCAAAAGGGTTGGAATGATGAATGGTTGGCGAATTTGGATATTTCCAGGTCTTATGAACATACACATAGTCTTTGAAATGAAAGGGATTGATTTAGAAACATTTTTGGTTTGGCTTTCTGCATAAGAAGTTGCTGGTTTTTGGCTGCAGAATGGGGCCACTGCGGCGCAGTGGCGTTGTCTTAGCCCACTGCGGCGCAGTGCCCAGACTCTGGTCTGGTGTCGACTTAAGCCACTGCGGCGCAGTGAGCATGTTCTGATACTGTCGAGGCATATTGGCTGATACTGTCGGATGTTGTATTCTGACTGTCATATGCTGTCATCAGATCTAGATATACTGATTGACGTGATATAAGATGAGTTCAGATTTGATATACTGACTATCTTGTTATAAATTGTGATATAAGAGTTGTCAGATCTAGATATACTGACAGTCTTGTATAAAAGGTCGGATCTAGATATACCGACTGTTTTTGAAATAAAAGTATTGTTAGATGTTGTATTCTAACTGCCTGGTCTTTTATAACTATAGGTCATTGTGTTGTATCAATGATGAATAAACATTTGGTCAAACATACTGTAAACTCACCAACTATTTCGATAGTTGATCCTCTCAAATTTCATGCTTTTCAGGGAACCAACAGTAAGTATTTGGAAGCGTATATGGCATTTTGAAGCCATCTTTTGAACATTGGACGTACAATTAGCGTCAGACCTCTGAGGACTATAGCTTTATTTAGTCCTAATTGTACTTAGCTGTCCATATGTTATATTTGTATTTAGTGGGCCCATTTCCAATTGAGGATAGTTTGTATCCGTGTATTGGGGTCCACTTCCGAACGATTATACTTGTAATAAACTCGTATTTGGATTAATGGATGTAATCTCTATTTACCTTCTGATTAGTACGCAATTACTTGTTAACCCTGTATTTCCGCTACAACGGGGTGTGACAATCACTACCAGTTGACTTCCAGATTCCTCCCGAATACCAGCGGCACCACTTCCGTAGTTTACACCTATGCTGATTTGTTGGTTCGTTGCTGTCGCATATGGTGGTATGAAGTTAGGAAATCCTAGAAGTTCACCTGAAATACAACAACATAGCCATGCATTTAATTTGTTGATCTTAATATTTATGCATAAAATGATAAGTGAGTGATAAATCCATAACAACTTATAGTCATCCACAACAATACATGTTTTATACAGTTGTATAGTAAATATATTTATATTATATATGGATGGTTAAAAGTTGCTATAAATTTATCAGAGCGACTTAGTTAGTAATAGCTAGTACGTAAATGCTTCCTAGTAAAATCATAAATTGACAAATAGCTAGAAAGAGAGAAGAAACTAGACCGATGACGTCTGCAATAGTTCGCCCGTTGGTGAATCTACCGGTGGCTCCTTGTGGGAAATCAATCCCATAAGGCGGGTAATTGGCTTTTGCTTGTGTTAAAAGTGCATTGTTGTTTCCATTGTCAACCAATGAGTCTCCAAATATGAAGTAGCATGGGACTTGTGGTTGAGCAAGTATAAGTGTTGGAATGTTCATTAATCCGACAACTACTACAATATGCGGGTGACCCTATATATAAGCATCTAGGACTCGTTGAAAGTAGAATCCTCCTAAGTGTATATACGTATAGTTTTGGTTGGATTGATGGTTTGATGATTGATGGACTTGTGATTAAGACAAACACGCATACGTATTGATATGGACACGTGTGAGACGGACATGGACCTCCAAGTGTATAGATGTATACACTTGATGATTATGAGTACCATTGTATTGTGAGACGGACATGGACATCCGAGTGTATAGACATATACATATCTCGATGATTTTGAGATGCCACATTGTTCATTGGGATGACATGTGAGTATCGTTGCATTGGTGACCTAATGGTCACACTTATGATATGCATTATGATTTTGACATGCATACGACACAGATTTTGATATTGACATCACTTGTGCATATTCATTACATGCTTACGAAGCACCCTTGGCATTGGCATACATTAGGTACATTATTGGCATTGATACACATTTGGTGCACTTCTTGTTGTTGATATCACTCGTGCATGTTCATTATACGTTTACTAACTATCTTGTATAGTTACTTGTATGATTACTTGTGTGTGACGAGGTTTCGCTATGAGCAAACCTATATTACGTATTATGGTTGTTTAAGGGCTACGTGTAAGTTATTACTGGCCTTTATCTTGTTCATATTATGATTATTTGACGATGGTTCCTTGTGATCCATTACTACGAACTCACCAACCTAGTGTTGACTTTGTTTAGTACACTTTTCAGGTAATCAAGTGAATCCGAGACGTGTTGGTTGATTGTTGCTTTTGCTAGGGCTTGGACTCACGTGGATCCATGATTCATTCTCCCTTTTATGGTTTCATGTTCTTTTGTATATTGTACCTTGAATGTTTGATGTTGGATTCACCGAATCCCCTTTATGTCATATAGTTCATGTTCTACGATAATTCCATGCATACGCTATATCTTTTCCGTAATATTCTGAGCCTAGCTCGGGGTGTTACAATAAAGAAATATTGATATAGTTAGCTTGAATAAATTTTTACATTTTTATGTGTGTAAATTATGTTATACTCCCTTCCGTCCCACTAAATGTGTCCTATTTTGAATATTCAAAGTCTTCATTTATAAACTTTGACCTTAAATATTTTGATTTGTATTATATAATATTTGATGAAAGTTATATGAATTGATTGAGTTTTAAATGTATTTTTTATTGATATAATTTTATCAAATATTATATAACACAAATCAAAATATTTAAGGTCAAAGTTTATAAAGGAAGACTTTGAAAATTCAAACTAAGACACATTTAGTGGGACGGGGGAGTATTAAAAATGTGTACAAATTTATTCACACTAAATATTGTTGTATTTTAAAATTTCAAATTTTTTTAGTGTGGACTTTTATATTTAATTTGTCTGTGACAAATCAAATACGAAAGTCCATACTAAAAAGTGTGATTTTTTAGAATATCACAATTTTTAGTGTGAATAAATTTCTACACATTTTTATATCAACATAACTTTACACACATAAAAACGTGACAAATTTTTTAACTTGTTTCCGCTAATTAAAAGTGTAGATAATTGTAATATTATTTGTAGTGATAGTCAAACAACTCAATTAGCATATTTTGTATAAGGATGCTATCAATGTAAACACACAAACAAAAGAAATTTTTATTACGGCAATTAGAACTGCCTATATATATTGCAAGCATACAAAGATCAGTAAATACATGCATAAAATATTTGTATCATGTAATGTAATCTTGTTATGGTTTAAAGTCGAGCCAACTCGCTAATATCATATGGGCTCGCATCGGAGGAAGAGAATGCAGTGTACGATCTTGTTGCAACGAAAGTGTTTGCGATTTCTGTGGGATGAAAACCATCATAAAAAATAGCTAAAGCCCGGTCTGGGCAAGGAGTCGAGTTTGGAACACATTGCCCATCCGCCCTTACTTGACAACAAGGAACGTTTGGCAATACTTCACCTGCAAATCAAATTAATCATCTTAATAAGTAAATTTATATAATTATATATATATATATATATTATATATATATATATATAATATATATATATATCGTCGATGTACGTTGAAAATGTTTTATTTGAAGCTCGGATGATAAAACTAATTTTACCTCCTTGTGGAGCTGAAATGCTAGTCATGTTGATGAAAGTGAATCTGGCATTAGGTAAATCTCTGTTCAACTGATCAACAAGAGGCTTAAGTCTATCATTAAATAGTTTGACGGCATCATTGATCGACTCAACGCATGGTTCACCATCATTGCCAAATCTTGCTACTTCAGCTGGGGTACACCCTATGAATCCCAAACCAAAGAAAAAAAAAAAAAAAAAAAAAAAAAAAAAAAAAAAAAAAAAAAAAAAAAAAAAAAAAAAAAAAAAAAAAAAAAAAAAAAAAAAAAAAAAAAAAAAAAAAAAAAAAAAAAAAAAAAAAAAAAAAAAAAAAAAAAAAAAAAAAAAAAAAAAAAAAAAAAAAAAAAAAAAAAAAAAAAAAAAAAAAAAAAAAAAAAAAAAAAAAAAAAAAAAAAAAAAAAAAAAAAAAAAAAAAAAAAAAAAAAAAAAAAAAAAAAAAAAAAAAAAAAAAAAAAAAAAAAAAAAAAAAAAAAAAAAAAAAAAAAAAAAAAAAAAAAAAAAAAAAAAAAAAAAAAAAAAAAAAAAAAAAAAAAAAAAAAAAAAAAAAAAAAAAAAAAAAAAAAAAAAAAAAAAAAAAAAAAAAAAAAAAAAAAAAAAAAAAAAAAAAAAAAAAAAAAAAAAAAAAAAAAAAAAAAAAAAAAAAAAAAAAAAAAAAAAAAAAAAAAAAAAAAAAAAAAAAAAAAAAAAAAAAAAAAAAAAAAAAAAAAAAAAAAAAAAAAAAAAAAAAAAAAAAAAAAAAAAAAAAAAAAAAAAAAAAAAAAAAAAAAAAAAAAAAAAAAAAAAAAAAAAAAAAAAAAAAAAAAAAAAAAAAAAAAAAAAAAAAAAAAAAAAAAAAAAAAAAAAAAAAAAAAAAAAAAAAAAAAAAAAAAAAAAAAAAAAAAAAAAAAAAAAAAAAAAAAAAAAAAAAAAAAAAAAAAAAAAAAAAAAAAAAAAAAAAAAAAAAAAAAAAAAAAAAAAAAAAAAAAAAAAAAAAAAAAAAAAAAAAAAAAAAAAAAAAAAAAAAAAAAAAAAAAAAAAAAAAAAAAAAAAAAAAAAAAAAAAAAAAAAAAAAAAAAAAAAAAAAAAAAAAAAAAAAAAAAAAAAAAAAAAAAAAAAAAAAAAAAAAAAAAAAAAAAAAAAAAAAAAAAAAAAAAAAAAAAAAAAAAAAAAAAAAAAAAAAAAAAAAAAAAAAAAAAAAAAAAAAAAAAAAAAAAAAAAAAAAAAAAAAAAAAAAAAAAAAAAAAAAAAAAAAAAAAAAAAAAAGAAAGAGAGAAGAAACTAGACCGATGACGTCTGCAATAGTTCGCCCGTTGGTGAATCTACCGGTGGCTCCTTGTGGGAAATCAATCCCATAAGGCGGGTAATTGGCTTTTGCTTGTGTTAAAAGTGCATTGTTGTTTCCATTGTCAACCAATGAGTCTCCAAATATGAAGTAGCATGGGACTTGTGGTTGAGCAAGTATAAGTGTTGGAATGTTCATTAATCCGACAACTACTACAAGGACATGACACATTAGGGTAAGCTTACATGCCATGTTTAAAGGATTTCAAAGTAAAGAATGATGATTGATTTTAGATCAACGAGCATTGCTATTTATAGCGAAAAATAGTTGTTAGTATACATTGTACAGATTCTGTTTCAAAAGCCATTATTCGCGTAGAGTTTACAAAGAAAGGGGAGTTTAAGGGTGATCACTACCAGTTGACTTCCAGATTCCTCCCGAATACCAGCGGCACCACTTCCGTAGTTTACACCTATGCTGATTTGTTGGTTCGTTGCTGTCGCATATGGTGGTATGAAGTTAGGAAATCCTAGAAGTTCACCTGAAATACAACAACATAGCCATGCATTTAATTTGTTGATCTTAATATTTATGCATAAAATGATAAGTGAGTGATAAATCCATAACAACTTATAGTCATCCACAACAATACATGTTTTATACAGTTGTATAGTAAATATATTTATATTATATATGGATGGTTAAAAGTTGCTATAAATTTATCAGAGCGACTTAGTTAGTAATAGCTAGTACGTAAATGCTTCCTAGTAAAATCATAAATTGACAAATAGCTAGAAAGAGAGAAGAAACTAGACCGATGACGTCTGCAATAGTTCGCCCGTTGGTGAATCTACCGGTGGCTCCTTGTGGGAAATCAATCCCATAAGGCGGGTAATTGGCTTTTGCTTGTGTTAAAAGTGCATTGTTGTTTCCATTGTCAACCAATGAGTCTCCAAATATGAAGTAGCATGGGACTTGTGGTTGAGCAAGTATAAGTGTTGGAATGTTCATTAATCCGACAACTACTACAAGGACATGACACATTAGGGTAAGCTTACATGCCATGTTTAAAGGATTTCAAAGTAAAGAATGATGATTGATTTTAGATCAACGAGCATTGCTATTTATAGCAAGAAACATGAAGAGGTGTATAGTAGGCATATGTAGGAGCTTTAATTTTTCAAAGACAATTGGTGCAATGGGCAATTTGGAATGATACAAAGGAATTAGCTACTCCAAATTCAATAGAAAACGTATGCTCCCAGCTAAAATAAATGTATGCCAGACTTTCATTATAGCCCTTTTTTCATAGTTAATGATCGATTCAAGAGGGTGAATTCATTTATCACATTCTACTGTATTTTCTCAACCTATATTAACGATTTTTATGACTTTTTTTTTTAATGATTTTAGATATTTATACGCATTATATGAACACCATTCTGATATACATTTAGCTAGTATAGCATCTTATTAAATCTATTTAAGAATCGTAAAACTACAGTTATGCTCTCGTTAAATATGTGACATAGCCAAAAGTCAAATTAAAAGTTAAACAATGTGAAATTTTCATTTGAAAACTAAAATTTCTGTGAAAACTAGAAAACTGGCCAAAACACACTGTGATCTGAATCTAACACAATGTGTTTTAATTGTGTTTTCTAAAAACACAGTGTTTTTATTGTGTAATCTAAAAACACATTGTGTTAAGTTTTAAATCACAATGTGTTTTTGATAGCGAGTGAAAATCAGAAAATTGTTCAAACACCTGTCATATGAACTTAACACAATGTGTTTTCTAAAAAAAAAATTAAAACACATTGTGTTAAATTCAGATCACAGTGTGTTTTGGGCAGTTTTCTTGTTTTCACGAAAAGTTTAGTTTTCAAATGATCACAACCCGTTAAACAATATATATCACTTAAAATCATTACTTTCATTTTACACAAAATAAAAGTCAACAAAGTATAAGCAACTTGAACAAACGCTAAAAAGAAAAATACGTTCGCCATTTCATTATAGCATCCTTAATACTTAAATTTTTTTATATATTCCATCCGACCTATTTTAAATGTCCTATTTTGATTTTCAAAGTTTTTTTTTCTTTAAATTTTGACCTTGAATATTTTTGTTTCTATTATATAGTAGTTGATGAAACTTATATCAATGAAAAGAGTATAAAAAACTCAATTCATTCATATATTTTATATCAAATGTTATGTAACACAAACTAAGTTATTTACAGTCAAACTTGAAGAAAAAAAAACCTGAAATGTCAAACTTTGACAATTAAATTAGGACGGAGGGAGTACTAAAAGATAGTTGGGTTAATAACCTGTTAACCAATCATTGTTCTCGATTTTTTTAGCTATTATATTAGCGATTATTCGTTATTTATTATATTAAAATTATTGGTTAAAAAGTGTAAATTTGTGATGAAAAACAAAAATATGTAAACTAAAGTAAAAAAAAAAACAAAAGTCAACTTTAGAAAATTGAGAGCTGTGATTGAATGATAAGTTATTAGAGCAACAGTGTTTTAGTATTTTAAAAAGAAAAGATTAAATGAATACGTGAGCCTTTTGCGTCTAACGATTTACTACTGGTATGTTTTGGGCTGTTTTTATTATGGGCTTCAGCTATAATCTATAAAGACCTAAATATATACATATTCACAGGACTAAAATTTTGAAGCCCAATATAGGTGTAAGTCATGTACGGTTGAGAAGCCCATATAAACTCATCACTGGTTGACTGATTCCACAGAGTGCAGACAAAGAGAGTTTAAATTAATGAACTTTTCTCTTCTTTTTTTGAGTTTTTTTTTTTTTAGTTTTTTGATTTGAGCTACCGCCTTCTTCAGACATGGTAGTTTTTGATTTGAGCTACCGCCTTCTTCAGACATGGTAGTTTTTGATTTGAGCTACCGCCTTCTTCAGACATGGTAGTTTTTGATTTGGGCTACCGCCTTCTTCAGACATGGTAGTTTTTGATTTGAACTACCGCCTTCTTCAGACATGGTAGTTTTTGATTTGGCTACCGCCTTCTTCAGACATGGTAGTTTTTGATTTGAACTACCGCCTTCTTCAGACATGGTAGTTTTTGATTTGGGCTACCGCCTTCTTCAGACATGGTAGTTTTTGATTTGGGCTACCGCCTTCTTCAGACATGGTAGTTTTTGATTTGAAGCTACCGCCTTCTTCAGACATGGTAGTTTTTGATTTGAACTACCGCCTTCTTCAGACATGGTAGTTTTTGATTTGGGCTACCGCCTTCTTCAGACATGGTAGTTTTTGATTTGGGCTACCGCCTTCTTCAGACATGGTAGTTTTTGATTTGGGCTACCGCCTTCTTCAGACATGGTAGTTTTTGATTTGAACTACCGCCTTCTTCAGACATGGTAGTTTTTGATTTGGCTACCGCCTTCTTCAGACATGGTAGTTTTTGATTTGAACTACCGCCTTCTTCAGACATGGTAGTTTTTGATTTGGGCTACCGCCTTCTTCAGACATGGTAGTTTTTGATTTGGGCTACCGCCTTCTTCAGACATGGTAGTTTTTGATTTGGGCTACCGCCTTCTTCAGACATGGTAGTTTTTGATTTGAGCTACCGCCTTCTTCAGACATGGTAGTTTTTTATTTGAGCTACCGCCTTCTTCAGACATGGTAGACTTGATTTGAGATACCGTCTTCAACATAGTAATCTCACAATTTTGTTTGAGATACCGTCTTCAGACATGGTAGTTTTTGATTTGGGCTACCGCCTTCTTCAGACATGGTAGTTTTTGATTTGGGGTACCGCCTTCTTCATGGTAGCCTTTTTTTGTTTTATTGTTGAGCTACCGCCTTCGGGCATGGTAGCCTTTGGTTTGATTGACTGAGCCACCGTCGTTAGACATGGTGGCTTGATTTGTGTGGTGGTTTGATATATGAGCCTATACTCCCCCTAAAAAAATATAGGAGGGTATTGGGGATTTAGATTATTTATTAGGGTTTTATGGCTCTGATACCATGTTAACAATTGATATAGAAAAATAGAAAAATTATTATTATTAGATAGAAGATAATAAGGCTTTGAATAGCATTTAAAGAACACATATTGATATAGGACTACATTGTTGTAAATTGGTTGTATTATTCAATTGATTAATTACAATTGAGAGTTTAATTTTCTATTTATATAGAAAACAATTACCTAAATAAAGTAATAAGTCTAGGCTAAGGAAACCACAAGGAAACCCCTAACCCTAATTCTTGATCGATTCTAGTTCTTGGACTTGGACCCTTTCTGGACCGATTCTCTTGTTACGGGCTTTGAGCTTTCCACACTTTCTAACAGTTATCACTAGACTAATCTCAAGAGCTAACTCGTTTTTGTGAGCCAGAGTCAAAGCAGGTGCTTAAACCTTTATGGCCATTAGGATATTTGTTTTCAAAAAAACAGAAATTAAACATTTGACCTTCAAGGAGTTTAACCTTTTTAGAGAGACACAAGCCAAACTATTAGACCACCATCCTAGTGGTTTTAATTTAATGACGTTGAAACGCTTTCGAGCGGTCTATGATTTTTATGTGTGACGGTAGTCTAAACGGATATGTTTCGAATATCATGAGAAATATTGATACACTGTATATTGATGTAATTTAAACTTTTGTTAAGTTTTGACGTTTTTATGTAATCTTTTTATGTAATCGTTTTTATGTAATCGTTTTTATGTAATCGTTTTTATGTAATCGTTTTTATGTAATCGTTTTTATGTAATCGTTTTTATGTAATCGTTTTTATGTAATCGTTTTTATGTAATCGTTTTTATGTAATCGTTTTTATGTAATCGTTTTTATGTAATCGTTTTTATGTAATCGTTTTTATGTAATCGTTTTTATGTAATCGTTTTTATGTAATCGTTTTTATGTAATCGTTTTTATGTAATCGTTTTTATGTAATCGTTTTTATGTAATCGTTTTTATGTAATCGTTTTTATGTAATCGTTTTTATGTAATCGTTTTTATGTAATCGTTTTTATGTAATCGTTTTTATGTAATCGTTTTTATGTAATCGTTTTTAT
Source organism: Erigeron breviscapus (assembly GCA_034093135.1). Lineage (NCBI taxonomy): Eukaryota > Viridiplantae > Streptophyta > Magnoliopsida > Asterales > Asteraceae > Erigeron > Erigeron breviscapus. The sequence goes on from CM067171.1 coordinate 101,680,401, forward strand.
GTAATCGTTTTTATGTAATCGTTTTTATGTAATCGTTTTTATGTAATCGTTTTTATGTAATCGTTTTTATGTAATCGTTTTTATGTAATCGTTTTTATGTAATCGTTTTTATGTAATCGTTTTTATGTAATCGTTTTTATGTAATCGTTTTTATGTAATCGTTTTTATGTAATCGTTTTTATGTAATCGTTTTTATGTAATCGTTTTTATGTAATCGTTTTTATGTAATCGTTTTTATGTAATCGTTTTTATGTAATCGTTTTTATGTAATCGTTTTTATGTAATCGTTTTTATGTAATCGTTTTTATGTAATCGTTTTTATGTAATCGTTTTTATGTAATCGTTTTTATGTAATCGTTTTTATGTAATCGTTTTTATGTAATCGTTTTTATGTAATCGTTTTTATGTAATCGTTTTTATGTAATCGTTTTTATGTAATCGTTTTTATGTAATCGTTTTTATGTAATCGTTTTTATGTAATCGTTTTTATGTAATCGTTTTTATGTAATCGTTTTTATGTAATCGTTTTTATGTAATCGTTTTTATGTAATCGTTTTTATGTAATCGTTTTTATGTAATCGTTTTTATGTAATCGTTTTTATGTAATCGTTTTTATGTAATCGTTTTTATGTAATCGTTTTTATGTAATCGTTTTTATGTAATCGTTTTTATGTAATCGTTTTTATGTAATCGTTTTTATGTAATCGTTTTTATGTAATCGTTTTTATGTAATCGTTTTTATGTAATCGTTTTTATGTAATCGTTTTTATGTAATCGTTTTTATGTAATCGTTTTTATGTAATCGTTTTTATGTAATCGTTTTTATGTAATCGTTTTTATGTAATCGTTTTTATGTAATCGTTTTTATGTAATCGTTTTTATGTAATCGTTTTTATGTAATCGTTTTTATGTAATCGTTTTTATGTAATCGTTTTTATGTAATCGTTTTTATGTAATCGTTTTTATGTAATCGTTTTTATGTAATCGTTTTTATGTAATCGTTTTTATGTAATCGTTTTTATGTAATCGTTTTTATGTAATCGTTTTTATGTAATCGTTTTTATGTAATCGTTTTTATGTAATCGTTTTTATGTAATCGTTTTTATGTAATCGTTTTTATGTAATCGTTTTTATGTAATCGTTTTTATGTAATCGTTTTTATGTAATCGTTTTTATGTAATCGTTTTTATGTAATCGTTTTTATGTAATCGTTTTTATGTAATCGTTTTTATGTAATCGTTTTTATGTAATCGTTTTTATGTAATCGTTTTTATGTAATCGTTTTTATGTAATCGTTTTTATGTAATCGTTTTTATGTAATCGTTTTTATGTAATCGTTTTTATGTAATCGTTTTTATGTAATCGTTTTTATGTAATCGTTTTTATGTAATCGTTTTTATGTAATCGTTTTTATGTAATCGTTTTTATGTAATCGTTTTTATGTAATCGTTTTTATGTAATCGTTTTTATGTAATCGTTTTTATGTAATCGTTTTTATGTAATCGTTTTTATGTAATCGTTTTTATGTAATCGTTTTTATGTAATCGTTTTTATGTAATCGTTTTTATGTAATCGTTTTTATGTAATCGTTTTTATGTAATCGTTTTTATGTAATCGTTTTTATGTAATCGTTTTTATGTAATCGTTTTTATGTAATCGTTTTTATGTAATCGTTTTTATGTAATCGTTTTTATGTAATCGTTTTTATGTAATCGTTTTTATGTAATCGTTTTTATGTAATCGTTTTTATGTAATCGTTTTTATGTAATCGTTTTTATGTAATCGTTTTTATGTAATCGTTTTTATGTAATCGTTTTTATGTAATCGTTTTTATGTAATCGTTTTTATGTAATCGTTTTTATGTAATCGTTTTTATGTAATCGTTTTTATGTAATCGTTTTTATGTAATCGTTTTTATGTAATCGTTTTTATGTAATCGTTTTTATGTAATCGTTTTTATGTAATCGTTTTTATGTAATCGTTTTTATGTAATCGTTTTTATGTAATCGTTTTTATGTAATCGTTTTATGTAATCGTTTTTATGTAATCGTTTCGGTTTTAAATAATGTAAGTTGTTTCGCCATATATGTTTTTTATTAGAGTTAATTACAGAAATCGTTCTTGTCGTCGACCTCCACTTGCAGCTTTCATCCCTAAGTTTCAAAAGTTACAGTTTTAGTCCAAATAAGTTTGCTCCGTCAACAATTTTGGTCCAAATTTCAAGCGGACGTTAAATTACCCATCACGTGACCTGCACATGATGGGTATTTCAGTCTTTTCTTTCTCATATGGACCAAAACTGTAACTAACTTAATAAATCCCACCCTACCCTTTCCTCTTCCAGACACTTTTCATACTTTTTCTTCCAACTTTTGCTCCATTACCAGATCTTTATATGCATCATCAACAACAATAATTAAAAAGTAAATTCACACAAATCGTCTATTTCACTATGTATCAAACACGAAACCCAACATTCAAAATTTGTATGTATCAAACAATTTCTCTATGCAATTCTATATACACATCACAAAATTGAAACCCAAAATCCAAAATCAATAAAAACAAGTCTATGTATACATACATATACTTAATCACGTTTTTTCAACGGTACGTATCACTATTCGTTTTTTCGGCTCTGGTGTACCACTCGTAGTTTTCCCGACACACCTTGGTAAACCGTTTTTTCGGTAAAGGGTGGTGATACGGCGACATTACTATGAAGATCTAGGATGGTGGTGGTCGAATATAACGTCGTAGTGGCGGTAGCAGATCCAGAATGGTGGTGGTTAGCTAGATATTGTTGGTATGGATGGTGGTTCGATCTTTGCTACGATTTTCTTTTTCAAGATCGAAAATGACATAGAATAAATATAGATACAGTAGAAAGCTTTTAAATGTGAAAATCAAATCTTAAATGTGAAGACCGAAAAGGACCAGAGATCGGTACTACCAAATACCAATAATGAGAAAGCTCTTAAATATGAAGATTTAAATGGAGCTTGTGGGGAGTTTGTGTACGTCAAATCTTTACTTTTCTGTACTATATATATATATATCAATATCAATGGAATTAATTTACATTTATATATAAACTTTAAACTTTAATGTATAAATTTTTGTGTTTGATTTGTGGGTTATGTTTAAAAAAGATGGAATGAAAGATTTGTTGATGAATGATAATTATGTATTTTATTTTGATGATGTTGATGATCTGGGTTTAAGTGAAATCTTGAAAAACAATATTTTTCTTTTGTTGGGTGTAATGATGATGATAATAGATATACATTGTGATGATGGATGATGATGGTTGTTGATGATGAAATCTGAAAAGAAAAAATTTGGACTAAAAGTGTAATGAATGAAAGAAGGAAAATGACGAAAATACCCATCACGTGGTTGTCACGTGATGGGTTTTTAAACGGACATTACTACCTAGGACCAAAACTGTTGACGGGGTAAAGTTTTTTGGACTAAAACTGTAATTTATTAAACTTAGGGAAGAAAGCTGCAAGTATAGGTTCACGAGAAGGACGATTTCTGTAATTAACTCTTTTTATTATAAAGTGACAAGGATACCTAATAAGAAAAAACAAACATAAATTTGATATTGAAAGTTGTCATGTTACATGAAAACACCTAGGAATTCAGGAAAAAAACGGATTAAAACAACACACACAAAAACGGAAACATATAAGCGACAAGATTATTGCCATATTCAAAGTTGAGTGCATGTCTTCCTATTATGACCCAATCCGTTGCAAATGCCACATCTAGCTTGTTGTCTTGAGGTTGAAGATCTGCTGGTAGAACTCTCATCCATCTCGTTCCTGTACCGTCTGGTGCGTCTCCTACCCCTATGCGTGACCAGTTTTGTCAGGTCTCCCTGGATCTTCCAATCTACTTCCGCCCAGTAATGCACGTCTCGGAGGGGAGCAAGTGCAACATTATACTGATTTATCCACGTCCTAATTGTGTACCTCTTACTAGGAAGATTAGCAGCTCTCTCCTGTCTATATCTGCAAACAGCAATGGCATGAGAACATGGAAACCTTTGATGCTGCCAAGCTCCACAAGAACATTTTTTCCTATTCTCCGCCATGACAACATTGTATGTGTACTCTCCTTGTGCATTTCTTTGGTTTGTTCTGACCGTGTAATTTCCTGTTCGTTCATCATACACTTCCACCCTATGGCTTGTTGAGGCTCTTTCACGCATCTGAAAAACCTCCCACATTTTGCGAGCTAGTGGTGGGTTCCAATTGGTGGCCTTTCGGTATTGCTTGACAAAATGGTCTCTTGTCCAAGTAAAAGTCGCCTCAATTAAAGCTCTAATAGGTAGCATACGAGCCTTTCCAAGGATATTGTTTTGGCATTCGGCAATGTTTGTCGTTAAGTTACCCCAACGACGAAGTCCCGAGTCGTGCTTTAGAGTCCACTTATCCAAACCAATGTTTCTCAAATACGGCCAAACCCCCTCTACTTCACCTCTGACTTCATCCACCGCCCAAGAATACTTGGATTGTTGGGATATGGAACCGATAACCCAAGCCAAGTTTTTGATTTTCTTGTCCTTGAAGTGCGAGTTGACATTGCTACAAACGTGCCTCAAACAATACCTATGATGCCACCCAATTTCGTTCACTACATTAATTATGCCTTTATAACGGTCTGAAATGATACACAAATCACCCTGCCGCTGCGATCCGACATGCTCTTAAAAGAGATTTAAAAACCATCCCCAACTTTCATTAGACTCTTCATCAACCAAGGCAAAAGCGACAGGCAATAATTGTCCATTGGCGTTCTTCGTCACTACAGTTAGCAACTTACCCTTGTAGCTAACCTTTCAAATGAGTGCCATCGACAAAGATTACTGGAATACAACGTTGGAATGCCCTAATTGCCGGTCCAAATGCCCAAAATACAAACTTGAATGTTTGTATATGGCTTGAACTGGTTGGAGAATGGAGCCATTCTACAACAGTGTCTGGATTAGCACGTTGTAATTCAGCAATATACTTGGGCAATGCATCAAAGTTACTCGGCCAAGTTCCATACAACCTTTCAATTGCGATCCTTCTTGCATTCCATGCCTTGGTGTAGGTGACATCGACATTGAAAGTTGTTTTTACTTGCGCCTGGATGTGTCTGACTTTATAAGTTAAATCCTCCCGCACCTGGTCCAAAATTTCAGAAGCTATCATACTTGCTGTCATACATCGGTTGTTGTTATTAGTCACTTCTCCATAGCAATTGTGACTCTCCACCCACTTTGTGATTTGAAACAATCCTAAACTGTTTCTGCTAGATCCAACTACAACCCACCTACACGGGACCCGGTCCATAACACCACGATAATTCTTCCCCCTGGTCATGCACTGTGCTTTCCAAAACTGTGGCCTCGTATCTTGAACAATAAGTTCTCTGTTTTCTCTTATGTTCCAAAGCCTAACAGCGTATACAAGTTCCGCCTTGCTTTGACTTTTTCTATCACATTTCTTTCTTTCGACCAAAATACCACATCTTCTTGAACTTCATTGAATGGCATTATACGATCTTCATCATCATCGTCAAGATTAAGATGTTGTTGCTGCTCCAAAGGACCTTGTACATGTGCCCCTTCATCATCTTCATCTCCAGATACATCACCATCAACGCTATATCCGTCGATGGTATCATCGCTTGTATAAGGTGCCTCATCGCTAGATCCATTAACCATTGGTGCAATTTCATCATCTTCAACATGTTCATCGTCTTCATCGTCTTCATTGTCTTCATCATCCTCATTGTCTTCATGTCTTCATCGTCATTGTCTTCATCATCTTCATTATCTTGTGACTGGTTACCCGCTTGAAAAAAACATTGACTTTGAGTCAAGCTTAACAGGTTTGTAAAAGTAGGCTCGAACTTCACTTCAAATTGCGCTTCACCCAGATGATAAATCATTGCCAAAGTATTATCATCCGTAATTAAATTTCTAAAAGGAACACTCTTAAATTCATACCATAAATATAATTGCAATTTGAAAGCTTGTTTTGAAACACCAAAACAACTGTAAGTGGCATCACAAATTTCAACATAACTCATTACGTGAAAAAGAGGAAAACTTCTTCTTTTTGATGGATCTGCATTTTGAAGAATCCCATTTACGAATGATACACAATCATCCCATATTAACTGAACCACAATTGGTTTGAATGATGAAGATGCCATTTTTTTTGGAAATATAGTTGAGTGTAATATTATCTAAAAGTATTTGTTATGATACTGATAATGGCTAAAGATAACATCAATATCAATACTACATATATATATATTAGGTTTACAAAACAAAACTAGGGTTTCACCACGAGTCGCCACGTGTCTAGGGTTACGGCCGAACCCGGTATTGGCAAAACCGGGTTCAGGCTGTTTTGTCTTTACACTATTCCAGTCAAAGATTCCCTGCGCAAACGTCAAATCACACTGAAACCGGTAATGCGAGAACCGGGTTCGTTCGACTTTTTCTGAAACCGGTATTGGGAGAACCGGGTTCGGGTCAAAAATTCCAAACCGGTACTCCCAGTACCGGTTTACCCATTTGCACAAAAAAAATTTCCTGAAAATTTGTTTGATAAAACACTCTTGAAAAACGACTGTTTCAAAAAAAAATTCGTATATCACGCTAGATTGTTAAAATATAACCTGATTTTGTAGAAAAAATAATTATATCGTTATAACCTGATGAGGTACTTTTTTTATTAGAGTGTTAGAATATTTCTTTTATACTATTTGTTTTCTTTAATTAATTGAGTATAATTTTGGGATATAGTGGATATATATTAATTAAATTTGAAGTGGATAAGTTAAGGATAAAAAGTGAAAATGATGGTGGTGATAAGATGATGTGAAAGGATAAAGTGTAAGCGAATGAATTAAAGGTTAAACATAAATGAGTCAAGACAATTAGTCAATTAATATCCAGTCGATATTTTTATATATGTTAGTTAATTTTTTTGGCAAACGATGCATAAATGCTTTCCAATTTGTAAAGTGAGTTTTTTGGGTAAAAAATTGTAAAACCCGTATATCCTGTCGGGTTCATCCGAATCACCTCAAAGCTGATAATAGCAGTGCTGGTTTCACCTTAATTTTGGATACAAAATCATACAAGTGTCAAACCCGACAATGCCTATGCTGACTTTAACTCCGATTATTGGCATGAGTTTGTGGATTTAAGCTCGATTTCTTTGTTAATCTTTGAACTCGTCACCGCTGTTGTACGTCTGGTATATACGGAGATCTTACAAAAAATTCTCTCCCAAAAACTTTGCTTTGCAAATTGGAAGGCATTTATGCCTACTTTACCAAAATGTTTTATAAATTAGTCCATTGAGTTGTAATCGATCATATTCAGATTTCAATCATTAAAAGTCCTTTGTTTTCTTCCATATATTATCGGCATTATTTTTCATACACCTCTAAGAAATGTTCTTGGTTTCGTGCCAAAAATATAAAAAAACTGTCGTGACGTGCGCTCTTGGACTTTAGTGATAGATTGCACGTACACTATGACACTAAATTACTATTTCCTTGCAAGTTATAACGTATGCTTCCAATTAAATGAACGACTTTTTGAATGAATCAATCCTAAGCCTTTATCTTAGGCACGTACTACCACATTCTTAATTTGAGACTAGAAAAAAAAAAGACAAATTGTTAAATTCAACCCTTACACGTGCATAAAAAAGTGTACAACTATTTAATACATCTACTGTAGCCTTAAGGGGTATGCTTAACAAAACATGTATCTTAATTATCTTTATTGAAATTCCCCCCCCCCCCCCCCCCCCCCCCCCCCAAAAATAAAAATAAAAATAAAAATAAAAATAAAAATAAAAATAAAAATAAAAATGTCTACAACATTTTAAAGTTTTTGATTTATTTGGTCAATTCGGAACTTTTTGTTTCTGAAATTGTACGTGCTGAATATCATAAAAGAAGCATATCGCCCTCGATCATACGCTAATTAAAGAACATATGCTATCCCATTAATACGGTTGACATGACTACTTAAGCTTATGATACAATGACATGACTATCTTCATTATTACTTTTTATTTATCTTGTATACAAAGAATCACAAAACAATATACATGTATATATATATTGCAATTGCAATTTGGTTTAGTGTTAAAGTCGAGCTAAATGCCTAATATCATATGGAGATGCATCCTTGGGTAAGAGTCTAATGTATGACCTTGTTCCAATAACTGTGTTTGCAGTTTCTGAAGGGTGAAAACCATCATAAAACACAGACAAAACCCGAAGAAGACAAGGAGATGAGTTCGGAACGCATTGTCCAAATTGCGTTACTTGACAACAAGGAGCACTTGGTATCGGTAGATCTACAAGAATTTGTCAAAAAAAAAAAAGACGTTAAAACTTAAATCAACATGCACCATAAATTCTGGGCGTGATCAGTTCACAAAATATTTAATGAAATCTGTGAAAGGAATTAAATTTTGAAGAAATGTTTATTATTTTTATTTGGAGATTCAATAGAGGAAAAATGAATTCCATCCAAGACACTAAAGAATAGGGATTCCACCAAATGAGATTCTTTATTTCCTTACAACAAAACCAACTAAGAAATAAAATTCAATTCCAATTTCATCAGATTTTATCAAAATCTATGAACCAAATGTGACTTAAATCTTTTGTACGTATTTGTGCTTAATTTACCTCCTTGTGGTGCTGAAATGCTAGTAAGGTTGATGAAAGTGAATCTTGCAGTAGAGTAATCACTATTGAGCTCATCAACAAGACTCTTAAGCTTGTCATTAAATAACTTAACCGCGTCATTAATCCATGATACGCATGGCTTCCCATCGGTGCCAAAATTCGCTATCTCAGCTGGGGTGCATCCTATCTGACCCAGACCAAAAACAGCAATTTTCCTAGCTCCCAAATTGTACAACGTCTATCACAGAATCAAATTGAAGTTTTAGGGTCCACCGATTCACATGCGCTTGTAATTATAAGATCTAAAATATTAGAAAAAAAGATTGATCGACATATACACAAGTACAATAATTGTGACAACATTGTTATGAAACAGATAATATAGTACAAATATATGTACGCGTATATATATATATATACCTTTAGCTGTTGAGAGTATTGTCCCACAAGGACTGCTGCGTATTGTTCAACGCTATACATGTTGCTGGTCGGGTAAATGTTAGGTATCAAGTAATTGTTAATGTAATCGTTGCTTCCTATATTTGACAAGTAAATGCATTTTTGTAAATATTCATCAGTATATGTCTTGTTATTCTGGAACGTTGTAACACGTGAAATTGTTGTTTGATGATTAAGTAATTGCCTGTCCAAGCTGATCCGATCGCCCTGAAATGATGTAATGCTACCAAAAAAATTAGTACTTTGCTTCATATATGTAGATACGAAAGATGGAGAACGAATCAAAATTGATCGATTTGAAACCTTTTTTACTGATAATTAAAAACTCAAAAACTTAATGATGTTGTAGGTAATACATGAAACAATTACATATATATGCATAATCGTTCATTATTAGAAATGTCTTTGAATTTTAGACCTTTTATTCAACGTTAATTTCACAAAGGAAAAGTTGATTCGCCATCTATTGTTTTACAGTATAAAAGAACTGAAAAACAAATCCATGGCAGGTTAGAGTATAACGAGGACATGTCCTTGCAATAGAACTATAGCGAGGACTTTTATTAAGTCCTCGCTAAAGGCCCTTTTATGATATAGTGCCAAGTTAGAATCAATTCATGGAGTGTGGTTACCAAATGACTTCCGGATTCCTCTCGAATACCAGCACTTCCGCTACCATAGTTTACACCTGTGCTTATCTCTTGGTCTGTTGCCGTAGAAATCGTAGAATAAGGTGGAATGAACTTTGGAAAGCCTAGAAGTTGACCTGAAATCATATCATTAAAATAGTTATAATTAGTTAATTACCTGATCAAGATTATTAAGTTCATTTCTTGTGTATATATATATGCAAAATTGTGGTGATGCATGATGTAAAACTGTTTATGATAACGTGTAAATACTTGCATTTCGTAAGAATATATATAGTTGACTTGATAATAAAAGATATACGAGTATATACGATAAGAGAATGGAAAATGTCGTGTACCAAAACTGAAAAGCTACCAGTTCGTTTCATACTTTTAGTTTTGTTATTTTGTACGGAGTATTCAGTTAGCCACATAATATAAATTATATAGTATTATATTATATAATATTGATAAACATAAACGTGAAGCACCAAAAACAAAACATAATAATGCTAATGCCACCTAGCAACAAAACTTGTAAAGATTATTGAAAACAAATGCTTTCGAATGTAATTAGTACTTATATACAGTATAAAAATCTTGAGAGACAAACCGATAATGTCTGCGGCTGTTCGGCCATTGGTAAATCTTCCGGTTACGCCTTGTGGAAAGTCAATCCCGTAAGGTGGATAGTTGGCTTTAGCCCCGGTCGCGAGTCCATTGTTGTTCCCACTATCGACCAACGAGTCTCCAAATATGAAGTAACACGGGACTTGTGGTTCACCCGAAACCACCACAATTAATAATGTTTGAACTTGAATTACGACTATTATAAATATCAACACCTTGAGCTCACGAATCATGTTTAATTTGTTTGACTAGCTAGAAAAAGATGGATGTGATTTATTTTGAATGCAAGTTTCATACTACTTATAGACAACGGTTACGCGTGGGCAAATGGGAATGTAATCATTTATCATAAAAGTCAATTAGAATCAAGTATTATTTTATTAATGATTTAATCCCTTGCTTTTGGCAGATACTTGTTATCTATCTATGCCATGTGGCTTTTGAAGCAAAGCTCTAATTTGTTTATTAGCGATTGTTCGCTCCTGAATGGCCTATATATATATATGTTCTTTGATTACGATGACGTACTTTTGAATCATATGATTACGATATTATGTTAAAATAATGGGATTTGCTTATATAGCCAAATCTGCCAGCTTATTGATTGTTATAGTTTATTTATTACTCTTAAAATTGACTTGATTTGTTTAGTGCAGGAATGACACGTTGTGATTGTAGGAGGTGAATGAATGAAAAATACGGAGAGTACGTATGCAAAAAGTCTTGCAGATGGCGGACTGAAATTATCAAATTAATGAAACTAGCTCAAGGGCCTAAAGAGAAACAAATGAAGTGTAAAAACTTGTAGAGTTAAGGTTTAATTTATTTTTCGTTTTTTTCTCTCTCTACATCTTTTTATACATATATCTAGTACGTCTTCTATTTTTGCTAGAAAATCCATTTCTTCTGTTTTACTAGAAAATGCATTTCTCTTCATCTCACATCTTTTCCAAACTTACTTTTTAATTACTTTTTCTTTTAAATATGAATAGTTCATTAAATTATAATAAAGTGAATACAAAACAAAACTCGAAATGAATAGTTTTGAAATATTGAAATTTGAAAGGGAGATGGGCATCATCCAAGCCCAATCTTCCAACTTGATACCACTAGAGGGCGGTTACCACATCCATCTTCCGTGCCGGT
>CM067171.1:101704491-101715272 GCA_034093135.1 Erigeron breviscapus
AGAAAAATATTAAAACCATTTGAATATGTATATCTATATTCTATACACATATAAATTTGTTTATCTAAAAGTCTATACACATATAAATAGTTCTATGCACATATAAACTCAGTTAAATTTATACCTCACGTCTCACACCCCACCTACTTAATCAACAACAGCCGCACAAAGCTCCTTTTTTTAACCCAACCCACCTGCGATTGTTCCCCCAAGTATAGAACTTCTCATCTTCCTTGACGATATCTGACTTTGTAGCAAAAATGAAGCATGCGGTTGAGGTACGGTCTATTGTATATGTTGTTTTATGTTCATTTAGTTTAACATTTAATTTATCTGTTGATTGTGAAAGTTTGTGAAGTTGAAAACATACCATGTTGATTTAGGTTTTGATATTTTATAAATAAAACCGATTTTCATTAGTTTAATGATTAATTTGTTTGGATCATCCTGCATGTTTTTGTATATATATATATATATATATAGGGATCTGAATATATATATATAGGGATGTGAAATACAAAATTGATATCACTGGTCTTCCAAGACCAAGAGCATATGATTTGGATGATGAAGATGAGTCAGAAGAGCCACTCAAGAAGAAGAGGAAAAGAAATGTTAGGCTCGAAGCTCCTGAAGGTGATCACACAGACTTCCTCAGAAATTTGAACCCTTCAGAGTTTCTTGGGTTACTATCTACTGATGCTCTAGACAGACTTCTAAGTCATCTTAATCTGTCTCTACCCGCTGGAGTGGAAAATGCAAGAAGTGGAATGCACATTACTGAACCTGAACATGGCATGTATTTCGTTGATACAAAAGGGAATCTTGTATTCCAAAGGACTGCTGAGCTAAAAGAGGTACCAACTATGCACCTTTTTACCTTGTACAGATTTTGTGTTGCTTTCAGTGAACAAGGTAATGGGTATGAGCAGTTCCTTATTAATGAAGGACTAGATAGGAAGGTAGATGTGACGATTGCTCCATCTTTTGAAGTTAAACAAGAAACTGTAGAGTTAATTGGGGAATAGAGTATTATTGTAACACTTTGTATTTCTCTAAATATACAAGTAGTTGTACAAATTCAGTTGTCTTGTTAGAATTTCATATCAGATTGAAAAGAACCCAAAAGATTCAAAGGGTCACAAGCTGTTAGTCATATTTTTCTTTGATTCTTTGTAAGCTGATAGTTAGAAGTGTAGTTGAGTTTTGTCATCATCAAATAGGGGGAGATTGTTGAGTCCCAATGTTTGTTGTAAATTTAATGATGACAAATCTGACCTATAAACACTTAGTAATCTTTTGGTTCTTGTAATCGGATCTGGGTCAGACTAAGCTGACACAGCTTGCGATAGGTAACTGACCCAGATCACGCTTCATGATTCGTAATTATAATACTATATGGAAGCAAGTGTTATTCAAGCTGCATCAACAATATTAAAGCATTCAATCCAAGTCGAAGAGGAGGATTGAAGATAGAGGACCAAACTGTTAGTGGAAGACAGATTGGAACTAGCAGTCAGCTTGGAACACTTAGGCAGATTGGTGCCGTGACAAACCGCCCAATCTGTGTCAACAATCAAAGTGAAGATAACAACCTGGATTGAAGATAAGGACTATGACGTGACTAGGAATATTCCTAGTATCCAGGTTGGTGGTTGTTTACATATGCGTGTCCATACTCTTATTGGACGATGAAGAATGTGCTGCAGTACGTGGGGGACCACAAGTACGATGAAGGCACGATCGATTATTCTTTTGATCGTCCAATACAAGAAGACTACGTGGTTGATTTGGATACCAAGTGACGAGGAGCTTTCGCCTATAAAAGCAACACTCCTTGTATGCATATGCATGGGCATTTCCTGAGAATCATTCTTCACACAAAGTTTCTCTGCTCTTACACACAGCTTAGTCTGTACGAGATCAGCTTGGGCTGAGTCTCTTGAGCTGAAACTTATTGATTGTTGTTTGTCATTTCATAGGGTTGTTTAGATACTTGTAGGCTATCTTTATTCCGCAACAACCCTGTAATTCTTTGTATAGATTATTTCTTAATAAAGAGTTACATTTGAAAATCACAATCTGTGTTCAAGAATGCTTTTATCCTTTACTGCTTTACTGTTTTAATGATTCTTGTTCTTTACATGCATTAAGTATTTTGAGTCTTAAAACGTTGCTTAAAAGGTTTGTAAAGTTCGAGAAAAGTTGTATTCACCCCCCTCTACAACTATCCTGTGTACAATATACTTTGGTATATTGATACACCTTTGGACGTAACAATTGGTATCAGAGCGGTGGTTGAGAATTAACTTGACTTGATCCTTACATATTTTCATTTATAGTAAAGCGTAATGTCATCTTATATTGATAATGGTTCTTCAACCCGACCACCCATGTTTGACAAAGATGATTTCAGTGGGTGGAAAGGTCGAATGTCTATGTTCCTTGAATCCATCGATAACAATATGCCTGACATCCTTCAGGATGGTCCTTATGTTCCTACTCAGACTGTAGTGGTTGAAGCTGTGGTTAGGGAAGGTCATCCAACCATTCCTGCCACAGTTAAATCCATAGTAAAGGATAGGGCAGATTGGGGGGATGAGGATAGGAGAATGGCTAACTTGGACGTGAAGGCCAGAAATTTCATTGTCCAGCTGTGCCCAAAGACCTTTATCATTCAATAAAAATGTGTTCTACAGCAAAGAAAATGTGGGGTACATTGACTGTCATGTTTGAGGGTTGTTCTACTTCCATGGAGTCCACCATAACTACCTTAACTAGGAAGTATGAGAGATTCTTCTCTTTGAGAAATGAATCCTTAACTGACACTCATACCCGCTTTAATGCTTTGGTTAATGATTTAGCTGCTGTTGGAATTAATAAGAGTAATAGTGTTTTAAAGAGCAAATTTCTTGATTCTTTACCTCCTAAATGGAACAATTATATTTCATCTGTTAAATTAAGTGCTGTCTACCATGATCTTGATCTCCCTGGACTCTTTGGTTTGCTTCATAACCAAGAATGTTCAGAGGCAGAAAAATTAATAGCTATGGGTGATTCTTATAATCAGCCTGCTGCTGCATTTGTTGCTTCCATGACTGAACACCCTAGTTCTATTAGCAATGAGATCATTCCATATGTAAATGATGATATTCCTGTGATGTCTAACCATAACTCTGTTTGTGTTGAATCTGAATGTGAGGAATCTGATGGTGATGAACTGGCTAATGAGGTAGCTATGTTGGCTGAAAGGATCAGAAGGAGATCCTTGTTATAACACGATTTCAGCTCTGAATTCAATCTAACAATGGCGGTTTTCAGTGTGTGTTCTTGGTGTGTGTGTGTGTGTTTTGAGAGAGAATGATCGATATATCTGAAAGATTGGGATTAAATGTGTGTAATGAATGAATTGTTGGTTTGTGTTAGTTATGATTTCTAAGGTATGAGGGCTATATATAGTCTAACAATACAACTATGCTAATTATCACAATTAGCCCCTCAACCTTAGTAATCATTTATCTATGACTTAACAACAAGAATGTCTTCTAATCTTAATTACAATTTATCACTATTTTTGGATTTCTAACATTCTCCCCCTTAGTGATTGATTGTAATGAATGAAGTACGTGTTATCTTGTCTTGTAGGAATGAAATTGATGAGCCCGGTGGTGAAGACAATTGGGGTGTTGAAACAAGTCTTCAAAGCTTTCTCTTTTGTCTTTGGAGAACTTGATTCAGTCTTGATCTTGGACTTCTTGAAGTTAAATCATATGAAGATTCTCAATGTTCTTTTTGAACAGAGAATAATGAAAGCATGTTTGGCTTGAATCTTCGATAATTGATGAATCATGAATCAGAGTTGTCTTTTGAAGTGCAGAAGAGATGAATCTTGGTTTTGATTCTTCAATCTTCGATTCTTGAGTGAAATTCAACTTTATGATTCTTCGGTTTTAATTCTTGAGAGAATCTCATCTTCTTGAAATGAAGTTTCATGAATATGAACTCTCCCCCTTGATTTATGCATTGGAGTTTCTTGATAAAATGTTGTTGTATGACTTGAAGATCTTGGATGAAGTGTGTTTGATGAAGACTCGTTTGAAGCTTTACTTCTTTGACTTGAATCTTCTAACAAATCTTTCAACCTTTTTGAAGCTTTGATCTTTGTCACATCAACTCGAACACTTTGGAGAGTTAGCAATTGAATGAAGTTTAGATGAAATTCTTATGAAGTAATCATGCTCCCCCTCAATCCATGAGTAAACATCCTTTGGAGCATCTTTGAATTGTTGAAGTGTCTTGAGTGAAAATCTTTTCATCTTCGGTTTCATTCTTATCTCTAAAATCAATTCAGATTCCCCTTAAAATCAAAATCTTAATCAACTAAAGTCTAGAGAAAATCTGAACCTATTGACACATCATGAACAATTTTCTCCCTCTATACACAAGCTTTGATAAGCCTAAATCCATTTGAAACAACCAATTAAAAAAATTTCTCAACATAGACTCTCATTCCATTTCTATCATCAACTATGCCTTTGAAAAGGATAGAGAGAAGGTACTTTCAGAAGACAAATATTGATGGAACAAAGACTCTTATTCCATTCTTGACATTTGAAGACAATACCAAGACAATACCAAATTCATCTCCGAAGCAAAAGCTCAGTTGACAAAGACTATGAATCAATCATAATATTTTCTCCCCCTCATAATGACAAAATTGTGAATCAATGTCATTATGTACACATTTGATTGATTAAATGTCTCAAGGAATAAGAAAACATGGAGAAATGTCAACCATCAAAACATCAACCCAAACTAGTAGCCCAACCCAAGAAATCCTATGGGTGACTAAAATGTAGGATTGAAGTTGTTGGTACAGACGTTATATCATGGTGTTGGTGGTTTCTGTGTTTGTGTGAAGAGAAATGAAACCAGATAAGAATGATCCGTTTGCATGTTCAAAAATCGAAAGGATTAATGAAATGACCGATAGAAATGTATAACATTTTTCGGATTTCCTATGTATCATTGAGATATGCACAAAACAAGTCTCTAACATAGTTCGGTCTGCGGCTTTGCAACCACGAGATTGCTTCAAAGAATATAAATCATGGTTAACACTACCGAAGCATTTGATAACCACAATTTTATCCTTAAAGACTTTTAGGGATAACCAAGGTCACTTAGACTTCTTGTTAACTCAATAATCACATAAATGTAATTATGAGACCTACGGTCAACGTTGGAAAAGATGTTAGCATTGGTAGGATTTCCATTCGATCATCGTGGAATATCAATTAAGATATCACTACGAATGTTCCGGCTATATCACAAAGATATGACTCGAATGTGTCCTATATAGACAATGAATAATGATCAAAATAATGACCAAGCAATATAGCTCTAGACACAGTGAACAAATGAAGTCGGGGACTGGAGCAGAATGTCGCCCTTTTTCAATATCAACATCTTCCAAAAGAAGAGTCAATAGAAATGTGAAAATCTCCGTGAGAAATGAAACAAGTATTTGTTAAGAAACACTTGAGTGGTTAGGAATGATGTGCATTGCTTCACTGGGTCCATGAAGACTTCTTCAATATCAAGATATCAACAAATGACATCTGATAGAAACTTGTTTTACCCGGCTTTTGAGAATTCTGGGAAGGGTATCATTTCTTTTATCCCTTTTCTCACAACAAATTACCGTAACCTCTCACTTTCGACTTTACTCCCTCCATTCTAGTTGCACGAAATCAACATCACTCAAAATACCCTCACTATCTAATGAAAGAAGTGAATACTCCGGGTTAGAACTCATCGGCGATGATGAAATTCATGGAGTAAATTTTGAGAAATACCTATCGCTCATGTGCAAACTAATCACCGAACTCCATTTGATTAAAAATCATTGGAAAAGCATCAAATGTGTGCATGAAAAAGTTTGAAACACATTTGAAGTTTGAGAATTTTTGAAATCACAAACTCCTCCTTAATCTATGCAAGAATATATCAAAAATGGTTTTCATAGAAAGGTGGAGCAAAAATTGTTTTGTGAAATCAAAAAGAAACACAAAGTTTTGCTTCAACAACAATGTTGGTAGTAAGATAGCTAAGGAGTACACAAAGGCGTTCAATCCGTCGCATCTTACAACAACATGTTGGAGGCAATTAAAAACATTTAAGTAAAGTGAAAATCCAATCAATTAGTACAATATGAGAGAACAAGGGAGTACACAAAGGCGTTCGATCCTTCGTTTCCCATATCACTAATTGAGAGTTTGAAAAGTTTGTTTGAATAAAAAATTTGATTGCTATTACACATACATATTCATATAAGAATACTTGGAAGTACACAAAGGCGTTCGATTCCTTGTTTTCTTATATCAATTTATATGTATAATAACAATGCGTTTAAAAATAAATATATCATTTAAGAACGGGTTGCATACATAGTATATGCAAGCCATTAAAAATCTTTTTGTTAATTTTTGTAATTTTTCAATTTTGTATTTTTGTTTTCTGAAATGTATCAAGAATTCCTTCAAATGAAAAGATTAAGGTTTAAGATTTAACATACCAAGCTTGGAGATCAGAAAATTAAACCTCTTTTCGTCCAATGGTTTTGTGAACAAATCTGCGAGTTGAAATTCAGTTCCCACAAAGTAGAGTTCGATGTCACCTTTCTCAATATGATCTTTGAGAAAATGATATCTAACATCAATATGCTTTTGATCGAGAGTGGTTTACTGAGTTGACTGCAATGGCAATGCACTCTGAGAATCACAATAGATAGGAATATGATCATATGTCAGACCATAATCAGTCAGTTGAGTCTTCATCCATAAGACTTGAGCACAACAACTAGCCGCAGCCACATATTCTGCTTCAGCAGTTGATAGTGAAACACAGTTCTGTTTCTTGGAAGACCAACTCACAATTTTATCTCCTAAAAATTGTAAAGTACCGGAAGTGCTCTTGCGATCAAGTTTACAACCTGCATGATCTGCATCTGAATAAGCAGTTAGATTGAATCCAGTATCCCTTGGATACCAGAGACCTAAATCGGGTGTACCCTTCAGATAACGAAATATTCGTTTCACAGCTTGATAATGTAAATCAGTTGGAGCAGCTTGATATCTAGCACACATACATGTTGCAAACATTATATCTGGGCGAGATGCTGTTAGGTACAACAATGAACCAATCATACTTCTATATCTCTTTTGGTCAATGGTTTCCCATTTGTATCAGTATTAATGGTTGTTCGAGCAGCCATTGGGGTAGAAATTGAAGAACATGAAGTCATATCAAACTTTTTCAACATGTCATTATGTATTTACCTTGTGATATAAAAATACCAGTTGGTAATTGTTTGATTTGAAGACCCAAAAAGTAATTCATTTCCCCAATCATGCTCATTTCAAAATGATTGACCATTAGAGATGAAAAGTTTCGGCAAAATGTTGACTGGTCGACCCAAATATAATGTCATCAACATATATTTGAACTAGTAGAACATGCTTTCCTTGTTTGCGAATGAACAAGGTAGGGTCAATTATGCCTTTGGTAAATCCTCCTTTAAGTAAGAAAGTAGTTAAAGAATCATACCATGCTCGGGGTGCTTGCTTAAGACCGTAGAGAGCCTTGTCTAACCTGTAGACATGGTTTGGTCTTTGAGGATCAACAAAACCTTCAGGTTGATCAACATAAACTTCTTCTTTGAGGTCACCATTCAGAAAAGCAGTCTTCACATCCATTTGAAACACAGTGAAGTTTCGGAATGCGGCATAAGCTAAGAAAATTCGAATGGCCTCCATTCTTGCTACTGGAGCAAAAGTTTCGTCGAAATCAACACCAGGTTGTTGGCAATAACCCTTAGCAACAAGTCGAGCTTTATTTCTTACTACCACTCCATTCTCATCCTTTTTGTTTTTGAATATCCACTTTGTTCCGATTGGATCATCTTTTCTAGGATTTGGAACTAATCTCCATACCTTCAGTCTTTCAAATTGTGCGAGTTCCTCTTGCATTGCTTAACCCATTCTGGATCTCGAAGAGCTTCAGATACTGTTTTGGGTTCGATATTGCTAAGAGAAAGTGCAACAAGACATTCATTCACTGAAGTACGAGTAGTTACTCCTGCTTGTGGATCTCCAATTATTTGATCAGTAGGATGATTTTCTGCATGCGAATCCACTTGTGAGCATGAGGAAGAGGATCTTGTTGTTGAAGATCAACATCACCATCATTGAAACTTGAAGTTTGTTGAGAGATGGAATCATAACTTGGTATAACCCTTTCCTCATATGCTGGATGATCAAAGTCAAGTGGTACATACACATTCGGAGTGTTCAGGGGATTAGTTGTCTGAGTGAATTGAGAAGGTTGTTCTTGAACATTCACTTGAGAAGAATTCTCAGGAGAGGATGGTGGAATAGAATCATTTGAAGATGATTTTTGCTCAGAAGAATTTGATGACGATTCATGAGTGTTGTTAGGAACTGGATCGTTGTTATGAAGAGGTTCATTGCTTTGAATTGGTTCAACGATGTCTGGAGGTTCTTGATCATGAATCGGTTTTGACTTATAGAATTCTTCAAAAAGAATATCTAATTCATCACTGGTTGGAGTTGGAAACTTCTTGAATTTAGAAGCTAAGGAGGAATTCCTTGTAGAAGTACTTGAAGTACTTGAATCCATACTTGTTGGTAGCAAGCTTTCTTGCTCAAAAATCATGCCTGACATCTCATCGAACCAAACATTCATCGTCTCTTGAATTGTGTTTGTTCGACGATTATAGATTCGGTAGGCAATAGATGTTTTGGAATAACCAACAAAATATCCTTCATCACCTTTCTTCTCGAATTTTCCAAGATTCTCCCGATCATTCAACGTGTAACAAACACACCCAAATATGTGGAAGTAGTTGATGTTGGGTTCCGTTTGTTAACAACCTCATAAGGAGTCTTTTCGAAACGCTGATTGATAATGGACCGATTCTGAGTGTGACAAGCAGTGTCAACAGCTTCAGCCCACAAATTGGATGGCAATTTGGAATAAGCAAGCATTGTCCTTGCTGCTTCCACCAGCGATCGATTTCTCCTTTCAACAACACCGTTTTGTTGTGGGGTGCGAACTGCTGAGAATTGATGAGTAATACCTTTGGATTTGCAGAATTCATCAAAAAACAGCATTCTTGAATTCAGTACCGTTATCCGAACGGATGTAACGAACTGGAAGTTGAAGATTTACTTGAGTAATGGTGATGAAATCTATCAACATCTGAGTTGTTTCATCTTTGGATGCTAGAACTTAACCCAAGTATATCTTGAATAATCATCAACAATAACCAGGATGTATTTCTTCCCATTTCGGCTTTGAACTTTCATCGGCCCACAAAGATCCATGTGAAGCAAATGAAGAGGTGCCAAAGAATTTGGAGATTTCTTCGGTTTATGAGAAACTCTCTTAATCTTCCCAACAGCACAAGAAGGACAGACATGCTCACTTTCATACTTATAGTCAGGTAAGCCTTCAACAAGATGCTTGTTGACTAAAGTATTGATTGTTTGGAAATTCAGATGAGAGAGCCTTCTATGCCATAACCAAGAATTCTTTGAAGTAGCCTTTGAAATGAGACAGATATTGTCGGTTGGTTGGTTATCATCGAGATTGACGGTAAAAAGGTTATCGTCACGATCGCCACAAAGAATATCAACTCCATCTAAGGTTTGGACTTTGCAAAGAGATTTTCGAAAAAGAACTTGAAGATTGTTATCACATAATTGTCCAACACTGAACAAGTTGTGACTTAAACCTTCAACATAGTGAACTTTCTTGATTATAATCCCATTTCGTTCAATGTCCCCATAACCTAAGATAGGAGCGAAATTGTTGTTTCCAAAGCGAACAGTTCCCATGAATCGTTCAACAAAGTTCTTCAGCAAAGACTTATTTCCAGTCATGTGCTTCGAACACCCGGAATCGAGTATCCAAACACAGATGGTTATTTCCTGCAATCAAAGAAATTTAACCGTTTTTAGGTACCCACTTGAAAACGGGTCCTTTTTGGTTAGATAAAACAGGCAGGTTATATAACTTAGGATGCGCATTCAAACATGTTATTGAATCAACATAAGCATCAACAAGCATATTATCAACAAACATATTTGAATAAAATGTACGAACATTCACACGAGAATTAAAAGTAACATGTCTACAAGCATTCATATCAACCACACAAGTATTAAAATTGTTTACAAGCTCACAAGGCCTTGCCTTGGCACATTCAACATTTATTAACAAAGATGAATTGTTTTGTTTAACAAAAGCACTTTTCTTCTTCTTAACAGCATTTCTCCTCCTCCTTTTCTTCATTTTCTCAACATTCTTTTGATTACTAGTGATCTTAGGTACTAAAGTTTTAGCAACCCATTTAGCACCACTAGTTAAGCTCTTTCCACCTGTTGAATTGAAACTTTGAAGATTAGAACTAGGAGTTTTAAACACTTTCATCTTTTTGGAATCTTTTGAGAGGTGAGGAAACTTCTTGCTTCTTTGGTTTATCATGAGAAAACCACCCATATCTATCTCTATATCTAGTTGAACCATTTGATGTATCTTTAGTTAGCGAAACTGAGCTAGACTTAGACACCTTAGGTATAAAGCTAGATTGAGAGCTAGATTTAGAAGCATTTGAACAGTCTTTTGGAAGTTTCACTTTGGTGTACTTTGTTTTGTGTGGGATCTCAGCTTGTTCTTCTATGACATGTTTCACAGGT
>CM067171.1:101716272-101794151 GCA_034093135.1 Erigeron breviscapus
CTCACTTAGAACCCAAAGAAAGTTGGAGAACTTGATAAGGTCGTTTGCCCAAGACGAAGATGAAGATGTTGTTGATGCGTGGATCCGATTTAAAGAGATGTTGAGAAATTGCCCGGGTCACAATATGACTAAGAGAGCAATATGTCGAGCTATTCTTTGATGGGCTCGATAAGAAGTCCAAACGTGAGCTAGGTTATGCTTTTGGTGGTGGGTTCAACAAGATCACACCAAATGAGGGTTTCGAAATCTTAGAGTCCATGGCCAAGGATAATGCCAACATGGATGATGATCGGTTTTTAAAGAATGAAAGAAGGTTGAAGAAGGGTACTAGCCAAGGCCGAGTTGCAAAGGTCGAAGCTAGTCATGATTCGGGGATGATAGGAGAGATTAGAGCGCTATCGAAGCGCATGGAAAAGGGCTTTGCTATGCAAGAGAGTCGATTTGGGGCCATTGAAAGGGATGTGAAGGTTGTTGCCGATGGATGTGACCATTGTGGAAATATGCATTATTCGGAAGATTGTCCAAGTCGGGGACCCGAAGATGTTAGTTACATCCAAAACCAACAACAAGGGAGCTATCAACGCAATTCCGGTTACCAAAACCGTCCCTCAGGTAATACTTCCTACAACTCTAATTTTCCTACTAATAATGCTCGTTTTTCAGGTAACAGGTGTCAAGAAGATCATTATCAGAATCAGCCTAAGCAGCAGACACACCAAGGCCAAGGATCTGGATCTTCTAACACCGATCCAAATGACGAGTTGAGGGAGATGATGAAGCAAATGATGAGCAATCAGATTGAAACAAATACAAGTATTAAGATGATTCGGGATGATACGAAGGCATTGCATGAGAGGTTGGATAGGATAGATGAGAAGGTTGAGATGAATGCCAAGAATGCGGGGTTGAACTTTAAGGATCTCGAGAGTAGGATGGCAGCTTTAGCTAGGCCTCCAGGTACTCTACCGAGCACTACCCAACAGAATCCAAAGCCTCAATCGAGTAATCAAGGATCATGGAGAAAGGATGCCCAGCCCAATGTCAGAAATGAGCACGTGAATGCTATCACCACGAGGGCAGGTAACACTTATGATTCAGCTAAATCTTCACCTAATAATTTGTTTCAATCCGTGCAGGTTGATGAAGAGGAGGAGCAAGTTGATGACAAGATTGAGATGGAACCGGAACTAGCCGTGCCGACACCGGCCGTTCCACCCCAACCCGTTGCTAAACCTGTTGAGATGCCCGCTGAGGAACCAACTGTTAAGACATATAAGCCGAAGGTTCCATTTCCCCAGCGATTGGTGAAAAATAAGCTAAAGGAACAAATGGATAAATTTGTAAGTCACCTCAGAAAATTGCATATCAATATTCCATTTTTAGATGCAATTGTGCAGATGCCAGGATATGCAAAGTGCTTGAAGCAGATTTTGATGAATAAGAAGCATCTGGATGGTGTGGCTACTACAGTGCTAGAGGAAGTTTGCTCAGCAGCTGTAACAGGTAAGTTGCCCGAAAAACGAGGAGATCCAGGTAGTTTTACTATTCCTTGTAAGATAGGTAACTTAACGGTAAAAAAGGCTTTAAATGATT
Source organism: Erigeron breviscapus (assembly GCA_034093135.1). Classification (NCBI taxonomy): domain Eukaryota; kingdom Viridiplantae; phylum Streptophyta; class Magnoliopsida; order Asterales; family Asteraceae; genus Erigeron; species Erigeron breviscapus. Next base: position 101,717,866 of record CM067171.1, read on the forward strand.
CGGGTGCAAGTATTAACCTTATGCCTTCTTCTCTTTACTCCAAGCTGAACTTAGGAACACCTAAACCTATTAACATGAAAATCAATTTGGCCGATAAGTCTGAAATAAGACCTATTGGAATATTAGAAGATGTGTTAATTCAGGTGGGAGGTTTGATTTTTCCTGTAGATTTTGTGATTATTGAAGCTGACGAGGCATTAAATGTGCCTCTTATCTTAGGGAGACCATTCCTTGCCACGGCCGATGCCAAACTTGAAGTTGGTCGTGGTAAGTTGACATTGAGAGCCGGGGATGAATCCGTTACATTTTCGAACACATGTTCTGTTTCTTTACCTAATGTTGCTAACTTTGTTGAAACTGCTTGTGTTAGTTCTTTGGATTCACAGATTGATAAATGGTTGGATGAGAAGTTAGAGGAGAAAGTGGTTGAATTGAAGTCAGCAGCAGTACCTGGTTCTAAACCGACGGATGGCCCTTGTGCTAAAATCCGTAAGCTTTATAGTCGTGTGAGGTCCGCTATTTCTCATGGGAATATTAAGTTATCCAAAGAACTGTGCTCTAATTTATCAACAAATGAGAAAGCTGAGTTAATGATGGTTGTTGATATTTCTGACGAAGCAAATGATTGGATATGTAACAAGGTTAAAGGTAACTGTTTCTCTCCTTTTAAAAGTAGACCGCCCAACACTTCAAGTGTGGGGGCGTCGGGGTCCCAATGTTGGTGATTATGAGAGGTTCGAGTCTAGCTAAAGACTCGTAAATAAATTAAGCGCTTCTCGGGAGGCAACCCGTGTTATTTTTGTTGCATTTTATTTTCATTTTACTAGTTAGTTGATTTTGTTTTATTGTCAAGAAAGTGCAGGTGAAATTTTGGTGTGAATGGGATTGAGGATTGTTGATGGCTATAGTGAAGCTCAAGTGTGGGGGGGAACCCACTGGATTCTCTCCCAATCTCTATTCTATGGAATCAATTGATTAATTGTGTGATGTCAGGTACATATGTTGGCAGTAAGTTCAGTGCATTATTTTTGATTGGCATCTTTCTTGATACTGTTTCACACACATCCGGTATGTGCTCTAATTCTTTTTGTCTATTGTCGCTTACCCCTATTTACCTTAGTTTTGACCGATATGGACATTGAGGGCATTGTCCATCTTAAGTGTGGGGGGGATGGCAAATAGGTTTAAGCTGCCGGGTACTATCACGTTTGTTGTTTTGCCATTGAGATTTCTACCGGTTTTGTTGATGTGTCCCTCTCGTAGGCCTTTGGATTTTATCTAAGGGTAGGAGTTCTATTTTGAGCTCTTCACTGTGATGTGCACGTTTGGAATCGGTGTTTTCAATCTGGTGGAATAATAGAAGTTGATATGATTTTTGAACTTGTGTTGAGCTTGTCCTTGTGGTAAATTGCTTTTGGTCACTTAATTCATATCTTAATAAGCAATTTTACTACAAACTGTTTCCTTGGCAAAATTTTTAACCGGCGAAATGTGTTCTGAACGATTATTTGGCTAGTCCCTCGGGATTGATATCATTACTTGTGCACTCAAATATATCCCTAACACCAAATTGTGAGATTTCATCATTTTGTATAGTTGTGTTAGGTTACGGTTTTGGTTTGATTGCCTTGTAAATACGTCCCTCTCTTAGGCTCTTGGATTTATTCGGGAGTAAGGGTTTTCATTTTGATGCCCTGCACTAAGATGTGCGTGTTTGAGGTTAATCCATTCCATTTCCGGGTTCTTCTCTTGATAAGAGTGTGCCGGTGATGTGTTGATTCTAGAACTTGGCCTGGTGATCGTGACTAAGTACATCGGATGACGAATTGGCATTTAGGTTTGACCATACTTTTTCTTTCTTTCTTTCTTTTCACTTTCCTTTTGTACATTTATACCTTACTATACACACCCTTATACAACCTTTATACATATATATATATACATTTTCACCTTTCTTTGTACATTTTTGATACACATATACATCCCATATAATTTAGCCTTCACTCTTGTATAAATTCACCCTTATATACTTCACCTCATTTTTCCGATAGTCTAATCTTGGTGGGCCGTTGATTGCTATTGGTTTGTTGGATGGTTTGGGGAGTTTAGGTGGATTGGCTAGCGGAAGTTTCTTGTCTATAAGAATACATAAATTGGTTGAGTTAAGGAGGAGTATCTGGGATTGTTCAAAGAAAGTATGTTTGTTAGACATTGTTCATCATTGTAAGAGGGTACCTTCTAGTAGAGTAAAAGTGGTTCAGTAGAAAAAAATATATAGAAAAAAGTGAAAAAAAAAAAAAAAAAGAACTTGGGCTACTAGGAGGTACATCTCATTTTTATATGTCTAGTGTTGTGATGTGTCATTATGAATGGAGAGTTTGGTGGATTTTAAGTTGTTTGATGTTAATACACCACTATGGTGTCGGGTTTTGCTTGGTGACGTTGGGGGTGCGTTCTCGGGATGATATCTTTTGGGTTAGCGGTTTGTCGGCAATCAATGGTACGGGTTGATTAGACTATTTTGTTCATTTGTACATATCCATATACTTTGACTTTTCTTTTCTTAATTAACCTATATTCCCATTCATTCGTTGTAAATATCCATCATATATACCTTAGTTTAACTATACAACCTACCTTTATGCCTATTTTGGATGATGTACTTGGTGCTTGCGCCGTGTTGGTGGAGCAATGATCCTTGTTCAAGCCTATGGTAAAATAGCATACATCACGACCGTGCTATGAGTGATTCTTCATATATATTCAACCCCAAGAGTAAGTTTGTTGGAGTAGAATGATATTGATAGGTTCGGTTGTTTCACTTGTGCTTGGTTGTGTTATCGTGGCTTGCGGATTGTTCAGGTATTGTCAAACATTTCGGATTTTCAATTAAGATTAAAACTGCTTCACCCAACCTTTTTGTCATTTGACATGCTTGGTGTGGCTTCTTTTTGATACTCGTCATTGTTTATTTTGCTCCATTGTCAAGGATTACTTTATGCTTTAATTCCGGATTTGCTTGAGGGCAAGCAATGCTCAAGTGTGGGGGGATTTGATGTGTCATATTCTATACCATTTCCCACGTGAATTTAGAACCATTTATTCGTCGTTTTTACAGTTTTATTTCCAACTTTCGATGCTTTGAGGTATGTTTAGTGTTTTCAGGTTGGAAAATGATTATGCGGATGAATTGGTCGATTTTGATGACTTATGGAGGACTCGGGAGAAAGATTCGGTTGAAACCAAGTGAAAGATGAAGAAAACGTATTCTGGAGGTCCTAACGGCCGTCACAAGGTGACGGGCGTTAGGGACCTAGGTCAAGTTTGAACGGGCGTCACAAGGGTGACGGCCGTTATGGTTGAAAATTCGCGAGTTACTGTAACGGGTTCCTTACGGCCGTAAGCTTTTCAATGAATATGTAACGGGCGTCACAAATGTGACGGCAGTCATGGGTTTCGATGGTTCGTAACGGGCGTTACCATTCGTAACGGGCGTTACGCGTCTCATTCATATAAATAGCTGGCCAGGTTTCTGCATTATGGACGACTTTTGGGAGATTTTTCCTTAGGGTTTTTGAGAACTTTATTCTTTCCAGGAGCTGCTCTATTAGGGTTCTATCAGGTTTCCAAGCAAGATTTCTTAGGCGGATCCACTGAAGATTCACGAGCACCCATCTGGATCGTATCTACTTATTGTCTTGCAATTTTCTATTTATTCAAACGATTGGTACAATATGTTTTATTATTATTTCTTTTATCAATTTCAATTTAGCATGATTGGCTAGATCTATTATCATCCACCTTGATGTAACTAAACGAATGATGTGATTGCTATGTTTTAATTCAAAGAGTTGATTTCAATTATCGTTGTGTCGTGATCTTGATGATTTAATTCCTTTATTTGTATTAATTTGATATTGGTGGCATGTGTGTTCTTCGTTAGTGGTACTAGTCGAATGCATATGTGATTTTCTAACGGTCGCTTGTCTATGAGCGATTATCACTAGTTCATGGTATGATAGTGAATGTCAAATTAATAAAAGGAGTCATTTTGTCAACGTGTTTAGAAACGGTTGGTGGTACCACGTTTTAATTCACATAGGCATAATTGGTAATTTGGTAATCAAACAAACTATTTGTTGGTAAGGTTGTCTAGGCTTTGGTGGTACCGGCTTGGGTAATTAGACTAGCAACTTAGGTGTTTGGGTGATTTGTGAGCGGTTGGTGGTACCACGTGAGCATCTTCATCTTTGCACGGTTATCTTGTCAACTCTAAACGAATTTGGTCTTATTTGAAAGCAATCATGTTAGAAGTCTAGTGAAGTCAAGGTGGATGATCCTTATTATTATTGTTTGAGCTCTTCTTTATTTTCAAGTATTTTGTCATCTAAATTTACTTCAATTTAATCGTCAAAGTGTTCCACCCTTTTTCCAAACCCCTTTACTAAACAATTAATTCAACCAATCCCCGTGAACGAACCTGGACTTACCTCTTAACTATATTGCATACGATCGGGTCCACTGCCCGATAGTGTGTAGTAGTGAGTTTTTAGGTATTTCTAGTTTATAAAATTTAAACTCGATTTAGCACATCAAACACCTACAAGTTTTTTTTTTGCTCTCAAATCAAATACCTGGAAGAGAGAAATCAAAGGGGTAATCATATTTCAATAATAATTTAGGGTTTTGGCATCATCATCATCTTAATCTTCACCATCTTCATCAAATTCTTCAAGAACACAAATTTTGGTAAGTCTAAATCATCCCTTTTGCGCCTAATTATGTTTACTTACTCGTTTCTAGTCATTCCAAGTTTTTACATGTCCTATAACAACATAAATTGGAATTAGGGTTTAAATAGGGTTTTGATTTGATTTGATCATTTCGGAAGATTCAATGATGTTATGGATGAAATTATGGGTGGGGTTAAGTGTATTTATGGTTTATAATGTTTAGTTATGCTTCAAATTGAGTTACAAACTCTTACAAATCATTTCGGGTTGTTTTGGGTCAAGTTTGAAGAGTTTTGGGTTGGTTTTCCTGCATAAAACTGCAGCTACTGCCTTTTGGTCCAGAACTTGGCCACTGCGGCGCAGTGGCTAGGGGCTATTTGATCGTGGTTAGCCACTGCGGCGCAGTGGCTAGGGCCTGTTTGGTCGTGGTTAGCTCACTGCGGCGCAGTGAGCTTGGCAATGGCTCACTGCGGCGCAGTGGATACCTTCTGGAAATTTTTGCGCATCAATTTTCAAATGTTAATAACTTTTGATCCGTAACTCCAAATAAGTCGCATGACCTATCGTTGGAATCGTAAGAGATTCTAGTTACGAGTAATAACCCTCTTTTTGTATGAATCTTCTCCCATTTCTAAAAATGTCGAGTCAAATGCGTCTTGTTCACACTCATTTAAGTTGTAAACGTGTTTAGAGACTTATGACTTGACTATATCATGCTAAATCAACTTGTTTGAGGTTGTAGGGTTGGCATAGTGGTATTTTATACCACTTTATAATGACTATGTTATTGATTTTACCAACTAAAGGTAAATAAAACGAAAGTTTGGAACACGTTCTCGGTTAAGGCATTCTAGGGTCTATAGCTAATTAGTTGTACGTAGGATACTCGTCGTCAAGAGATTTGATCCTCATTATTGGTAATGATATCATAGGTTTTGGATAACCAGGAGAATTGACTGTGGATCTTCTCGAGCTACATTATACCTTTTAGCACTTAGATCGCTAAGGTGAGTTTATGGCGCCCTTTTCCTTTTACTTTGGGCCTGAAAAGCATGTACTGTTGTATACACTATTTGTTAAATAAATGATTGTTTTGTGAGTATGCCATGTGATTTGGATACTTAGATCATTTGACTTAAATTTTCCATGTTGACGGCTGTCGAAAACGTGTATACGTGTCATTTATTAAATGTTGGATAAAATGACGTTGAATTGTCGTGTGATGGCTGATTAAGATGTTTCTTTGTGTTTGACAAACTAAAATATTTCCCCCTTGGTTAAATTGTCGGATGTTGTATTCTGACTGTCTTGGTTAAATTGTCGGATGTTGTATTATGACTGTCTTGGTTAAATTGTCGGATGTTGTATTCTGACTGTCTTGGTAAACTTGTCGGATGTTGTATTCTGACCGTATTGATAAACTTGTCGGATGTTGTATTCTGACTGTCTTGGTAAATTGTCGGATGTTGTATTCTGACTGTCTTGGTTAAGGTCCGCACCCACTTAGAACGGAAACCTGTGCGAGGCATATTGGCTGATACTGTCGGATGTTGTATTCTGACTGTCATATGCTGTCAGATGTGGTATTCTGACTATCTTGTAATAAAAGTATTGTTAGATGTAGTATTCTAACTGTCTGGTCATTTATAACTACAGGTCATTGTGTTGTATCAATGACGACTAAACTTTTGGTCAAACACACTGTAAGCTCACCAACTATTTCGATAGTTGATCCTCTCAAATTTCATGCTTTTCAGGTAACCAACAGTAAGTATTGGAAGCGTTTGTGGCATTTTGAAGCCATCTTTTGAACATCGGACGTACAATTAGCGTCAGACCTCTGAGGACTATCGTTTATTTAGTCCTAATTGTACTTAGTAGTCCAGATGTTATTTTTGTATTAAGTGGACCCATTTCCTTTTGAGGATAGTTTGTATCCGTGTTTTGGGATCCACATCTGAACGATTATACTTGGAATAGTCTTGTATTTGGATTAATAGATGTAATCTCTATTTACCTTCTGATATGTACGCAATTTCTTTGTTAACCCTATATTTCCGCTATAATGGGGTGTGACAAAAATTGGTATCAGAGACAAGGTTATAGTGAATACGGAGTTATTCCTCGTGAATAACTCAATCTATAGCCATGGTCGCTTCAAATAAGAAATCTAAGTCTTTAAAGTTTAGGATAGTTATCTCGAGAGTTATACTATTTGTCAATAATTAGACCTAACCCGATCAACTACGTCCCGATTATGTAAAATAGTATAAGGCTCGAAGTAAATATCTTAAATTGTGTATATACGTGTTAGTTGAATTATATTCACAACATACTGTAAATGTGGTGGGAAGGCTGCGGGTGACCCTATACATAAGCATTGAAGGTATGTTAGGAATAGAAACTCAACTCGTATGTGTATACATAAGGCTTATATACGTGATAGTTTGGATTATATTAACAACATATTGAAAATGTGGTGGGAAGGCTGCGGGTGACCCTATATATAAGCATTGGAGATATGTTGCTAATAGAAACCCAAATCGAATGTGTATAATCTAGACAAAGATCTCTTTGAAACTCTTGTTGCGTACTGTCTCATTCAATTGATTCGAATTGTCTTATCCATCAGACTTATATGGATTCTTTGACTATCCTTTCAGAATAGTCATGTCGGACGGAGTTAGCTCTAATGCTGTTGTACCTAGTACACCTCCAGTTCCAGTTGTGGCAAACTCCATTCCTTGTGTTCCTGACTCATATGAAGAGGAACCTATGGAGGAATCGGGTAATGAATCTCGCCCTATCAATTTGATATCAACATCCAGCGAATCTGGAGTAGAACATGTGTCTATCCATGTTCAATCATCTGTAACACCGGTATCTCCATATCAGAGGAGGACTACCGAGGGAGCTCGTATACCTTATGCTCCTAGAGACCCTTATGCTCCTGGTCCTTCTGCACCAGTTCAGGGCAACTGTGGACTTGGTCTTTCATTCTTTCAGGGAGATCCGTATGCTGCGGGTCCCTCCAGAGTGCCTGTCTACAATCCAAGTGCCGTTATGCCAGTTGCATCTGCAGCTGATAGGTTGGAATATTATCGCCGACAATTGTCAAGGATGAACAATTCCCTCATCTGCACTAGAGAGAAGATAGAGAATCAAGCTCAGGCGTTGACTGAAGCTTATCATCAGGCGGCTGAGGCTATGACTGTTGCTAGAGAAGGGAAGGAAGCTATTGGGAGGATGATCTGGATACTGTCAGTCGTGGTGGTCTTGGTGGTGGCGTTGCTTGTGGTAGTTCTTTTTAGGATGTAATCAGTAGTTGTAATGGTAACGTATTGTAAGCCTTAGAACATTTGACAACTCATACTTCTGTATTTGAGTTGTAATCTTTTTGGTGGATGTATTTCCCACGTATTTCGGATAGTATCGTTCTGACTGTGTAATGTATCATCGTGGATGTTGTTCCCACATGATTTGGTTTGTGGAAGTAGTTTTCCCACAAGATTTTGGAAATGTACAAGTCAGATTTTGTAAAAAGTTTTAGTATAAATGAAATATGATCGTCTTTTGGCTTACGTACTTGTTAAGACTACGTTACTTGCTCATTTCAATTCTGGAAATGTAGCGTTCTATATTTCTTGTCTTGTTTAGATAATGAGTTCAAGTAAGTCAGTAAATTTTGAACTGTGTTTGGTATCCTCTTACATCTTGAAAAGCTACATTCTGTGTTATTCTTACGAGAAAACCTCTAAATGACATTTTTGTTCATGTCATAGACTTATGGCTCCCAAGACACGAGGCAAGGTCCAGAAGAAGGCTGCTCCCAAGAGAGTTACTCGATCAACTCCTAAATCCAATACCGCTGAACAGGAAGAACCTGTGATCCAGCAAGAACCAGAAACTGCTGCTGCAAATGTGAACACTGGTCTTGGATCTACCCCACATGCTGACGGGGAAAATAATATGGCAGCGTTTGTGACACAACAACTGTTGGCCGCCATGCCTACTTTAGTTGCTCAGATCACGGCAAGCATGAACGCCAATAATAATCATCATACTGATAATAGTAACAACGTTGAACCTACTGCTGAACGAGTTATTCCTCGAGTTCATCTGCACGGGACTGACTACAAGACCTTCACCTATTGTAAACCAAAAGAATTTAATGGTACCGAGGGTCCGGTAGGTCTAATCAACTGGTTAGAGAGTATAGAGGCGGTGCTTCATATCAGCCGTTGTGCTGAAGAAAACAAAGTGGAGTATGCAGCTTCTCAGTTTCAAAAGCACGCTTTGTCATGGTGGAACGAACAGATTAGGACTCGTGGCCGAGAGCCGGCATATAGCATACCTTGGTTGAACTTTAAAAGGATGCTCATGGAGAAGTACTGTCCTAGGGAGGAAGTACAGAAAATGGAAAACGAATTTTGGAATCATACTATGGTGGGGTTGGACAACGAGAAATACACTACTCGTTTTCACGAACTGACAAGGCTAGTTCCTCGTATGGTGGATACGGAGGAGAAGTTAGTTGAAAGATACTGCTATGGATTGTCACCTGACATCCGAAGATTGGTAGCCGCTTTTAACCCCATGACTCTTCAAGCGGCAGTTAGTGCAACCAATCGGATGGTAATAGATTTGAGAAGAACCACCGTTTCTTCTGTTGGGACTGAGGTGATCAAGAGAAGAAATGATCAAGCCTCTGGTAGTGGTTTTGGAAATGGTGGGAATGGCAAGAGGTTTAAAGCTGCCAGAAATTTTGCAGTGGTCCCACAAGATATCAAGAGGTACCCCGGCGTAGACACAAGATGCAACAAGTGTGGTCTCCATCACCTGGGAAATTGTCCTACTTGCCACCGTTGTAAAAGAACGGGACATCAGGCAAAGTTCTGTAGGGAAAAGATACCAAATCAGTGCTACGAGTGTGGAAGCGAGAATCATATGCGACCCGCGTGTCCACGACTTAATCAAGCCCCGAACAACAATGCTATAGTTCCCGTGAGGAACAATGCGGGGAACAATCAAGCTAGGAATCAAGGAGGACGAGGCAGAGGTCGAGTGTTTGCTTTGGATGCTGCTGATGCACGACGTGATCCCAACGTTGTGATAGGTACATTCATACTCAATAATCATTACGTATTTGTGCTATTCGACTCTGGTGCTGATAAAAGTTTCATATCCTTAGAATTTAAGTCTCGTTTTGGCGTAATAGCTATCCCCATGAAAGACACTTATATTGTCGAATATGCAAACGGTCAAAAGTATATTGCTAGAGATCATTTAGTAGATTGCAGTTTGGTATTAGCCGGTAAGACTTTTAAAATTGACCTAATCCCCATAGAACTAAGCAGTTTTGATGTGATTGTTGGTATGGACTGGTTATCTAAGGTTAGAGCTAATATAAGTTGTTATGAGAAAATTGTTAGAATACCTCTACAGAATAACGAAACCCTAGAAGTGCAAGGAGACAAGGCAGGAAAGAAATTGATCTTAGTATCGGCAATAAAAGCTAATAAATATTTACAAAAAGAACACCCTGCTTTCTTAGCATTAGTAGTAGAAAGAAAACCAAAGGGTAAAGAAATTCAAGATATTCCAGTAGTTAGAGATTTTCCGGAGGTGTTTCCTGAAGATTTGACGGGACTTCCACCTCACAGACCGGTAGAGTTTGGAATAGATTTGGTCCCTGGAGCTGCACCCGTGGCCAAGGCACCCTATCGTCTTGCGCCATCAGAAATGCAAGAATTGTCCGAACAACTTCAAGAGTTGTTATCTAAAGGACTAATTCGTCCAAGTTCATCACCTTGGGGAGCTCCAATCCTATTTGTGAAGAAGAAAGACGGCTCTATGCGTATGTGTATTGATTACAGAGAACTGAACAAGTTGACTGTCAAGAACAGGTACCCTTTACCTCGTATTGACGACTTGTTTGACCAATTGGAAGGTGCATCACACTTTTCCAAGATTGATCTCAGATCTGGGTATCATCAACTCAGAGTCAGAGAGACGGACATTCCTAAAACAGCCTTCAGAACTCGTTACGGACATTATGAGTTTTTGGTTATGCCGTTTGGCTTAACCAATGCACCTGCTGTGTTTATGGACTTAATGAATCGAGTGTGTCGGCCGTATCTTGACAAGTTTGTCATTGTATTCATTGACGACATACTGATATACTCAAGGAATAAAGACGAACATGAAGGTCATCTGAGAACCATTCTGCAACTGCTCAAGGATCAAAAGTTGTACGCGAAATTCTCAAAATGTGAATTCTGGATTAGGGAAGTACACTTCTTGGGTCATGTAGTGAACAGAGATGGGATCCACGTAGATCCATCTAAGATTGAAGCAATAAAGAAGTGGGAAGCCCCTAAGACTCCGACAGAAATCCGCCAGTTCCTTGGATTGGCTGGATATTATAGGAGATTTATTGAGAACTTCTCAAAGGTTGCTCAACCTTTGACGTTGTTGACTCAAAAGGCCAAGGAATTTATTTGGCAGGATGCCCAGGAAGAAGCATTTCAAACATTGAAAGACAAGCTATGTAATGCTCCTATTTTAACGTTACCGAATGGAATTGAAAACTTCGTGGTATACTGTGACGCATCACATCAGGGAATGGGATGTGTACTTATGCAGGAGGGTAAGGTCATTGCTTACGCTTCCAGACAACTCAAAACCCACGAAAAGAATTACACAACCCACGATCTTGAACTCGGAGCGGTTGTATTTGCCTTAAAGATTTGGAGGCACTATTTGTATGGTACAAAGTGTACGGTATTCACAGATCACAAAAGTCTTCAGCATATCTTCGATCAGAAAATGCTGAATATGAGACAAAGGCGATGGGTAGAATTACTCAGTGATTATGATTGTGAACTCAAATATCATCCCGGTAAAGCAAATGTTGTTGCTGACGCGCTAAGTCGAAAGGATAGAATTTCACTATCTGTCATAACAAGAGCAAGTTCTTACCTTGGCTCATCATTAAGGGATAGAGTTTTAGATGATCAGAATGAGGCCTTACAACCAGGGCGTATCGAGAAGGAAGCATTGTGGAATGCCGAACGGTTATTTGAATTGGATAGCGATGGGATCCGACACGTCAAGGGCAGAGTGTGGATTCCCAAGTATAATGGACTTAGAGAACTCTTGATGAACGAGAGTCATCGATCTAAGTATTCAATCCATCCTGGTGCTGACAAAATGTACCATGGGTTAAAGGATTTTTATTGGTGGCCTGGTATGAAAAGAGATATCGCCACGTATGTTTCAAAGTGTTTAAATTGTTCAATGGTTAAGGCAGAGCACCAAAAGCTTCTGGGCTGCTCCAGCAACCCCAAATTCCTGACTGGAAATGGGAACAGATTACTATGGACTTCATTACGAAGTTGCCTCGAACCTTGAAGGGTTACGATACTATTTGGGTCATTGTTGACCGATTGACGAAGTCTGCACACTTCATTCCCATACGGGAGAATTGGAAAATAAAGAAATTGTCTCAATTATATATTGAGAAGATCGTGTCACTTCATGGCGTTCCTGTGTCTATTATCTCGGACCGTGATGGTCGTTTTACTTCTCAATCATGGAGATATTTTCAAGACGCTTTGGGCACTCAGTTGAAATTGAGTACGGCTTACCATCCACAGACGGACGGGCAAAGTGAGCGTACCATTCAGACGTTAGAAGACATGCTTCGGGCATGTGTTATCGATTTCAAAGGTAGCTGGGATACCTTTTTGCCGTTAGCTGAATTTTCATATAATAACAGCTATCACACAAGCATAAAGTGTGCGCCTTTTGAAGCTTTGTATGGGCGGAAATGTAGATCGCCTGTTTGTTGGCTTGATGCTGGTGAGCGTCGTTTGTACAAGTATGGACTGGTTCAGAAGACTACTGACCAGATTGTTGAAATTAGGGCACGGCTGAAGGCGGCTCAGGATCGCCAGAAGAGCTATGCAGATCGTAGAAGGAAACCCCTTGAGTTTCAAGTGGGTGATAAAGTTATGTTAAAAGTGTCACCTTGGAAAGGCACTGCGCGCTTTGGCGTGAGAGGAAAACTTAGTCCCCGTTATATCGGACCATTCGAAATTGTTCGAAGGATTGGTTCCGTGGCATATAAGCTCAATTTACCCCAAGAGCTTGAACATGTTCATCCCACATTTCATATATCAAATCTTAAGAAATGTCTGACCGATGAAACATTGGTTGTACCAGTGGAAGAGTTGCAAGTGAATGACTCTCTTCAATTCGTTGAGGAACCTGTTGAAATTTTGGATCAACACCTTAAGCAAACTAGACGAAGTCGCGTCAAGTTGGTCAAAGTTCGATGGAACTCAAAACACGGACCGGATTTGACTTGGGAACGTGAGGACTTTATAAGGGATAAGTATCCTCATCTTTTTACTAAGCAAGACTTGATTTCGGGACGAAATCCTTAGAAGTCGGGGATGCTGTGACAACTCGTAATTTATTTACAACGGGTTAGTCCTAATCTCGATCATTATTATAATTTCGTCTAATTTAGAGATTATGACGGGAAAATTATTAGTTAATTGAACATTTGATATAGTTCAATTAGACGTATCCTTATGATGTAGACTATTAGCTATTTAGACGAATGCCGAGTCTTAAAATAACGTTAAATAAAGATTTAAATCTTAATTGAACGCAGTGAATAGACTGTCTAAACTAAATATTTCTAAAAGTTTAGTTTATTTAATTTTATTTACTAGTTTTAATTAAATTGAGACGAGGGAAAATACCTTTACTTTACATTTTAAACTTTTAGTCAAACGGTATTTAATCGTAAGCATTTTACCAAATTAAGGGTATTGGAAATATATCAAATTAGGCCACATGGGCCGTTCCTTTTATTGTGGTCAGAAACAAAACACCAAAAATCTTTCCCTCCTTCTTTCTTTTGCTACTGTCGACACCCACACACCCACATAGAACACCTACAAGTTTTTGCTCTCAAATCAAATACCTGGAAGAGAGAAATCAAAGGGGTAATCATATTTCAATAATAATTTAGGGTTTTGGCATCATCATCATCTTAATCTTCACCATCTTCATCAAATTCTTCAAGAACACAAATTTTGGTAAGTCTAAATCATCCCTTTTGCGCCTAATTATGTTTACTTACTCGTTTCTAGTCATTCCAAGTTTTTACATGTCCTATAACAACATAAATTGGAATTAGGGTTTAAATAGGGTTTTGATTTGATTTGATCATTTCGGAAGATTCAATGATGTTATGGATGAAATTATGGGTGGGGTTAAGTGTATTTATGGTTTATAATGTTTAGTTATGCTTCAAATTGAGTTACAAACTCTTACAAATCATTTCGGGTTGTTTTGGGTCAAGTTTGAAGAGTTTTGGGTTGGTTTTCCTGCATAAAACTGCAGCTACTGCTTTTGGTCCAGAACTTGGCCACTGCGGCGCAGTGGCATGGGTTAGCCCCACTGCGGCGCAGTGGCTAGGGGCTGTTTGGTCGTGGTTAGCTCACTGCGGCGCAGTGAGCTTGGCAATGGCTCACTGCGGCGCAGTGGATACCTTCTGGAAATTTTTGCGCATCAATTTTCAAATGTTAATAACTTTTGATCCGTAACTCCAAATAAGTCGCATGACCTATCGTTGGAATCGTAAGAGATTCTAGTTACGAGTAATAACCCTCTTTTTGTATGAATCTTTCCCCATTTTTAAAAATGTCGAGTCAAATGCGTCTTGTTCACACTCATTTAAGTTATAAACGTGTTTAGAGACTTATGACTTGACTATATCATGCTAAATCAACTTGTTTGAGGTTGTAGGGTTGGCATAGTGGTATTTTATACCACTTTATAATGACTATGTTATTGATTTTACCAACTAAAGGTAAATAAAACGAAAGTTTGGAACACGTTCTCGGTTAAGGCATTCTAGGGTCTATAGCTAATTAGTTGTACGTAGGATACTCGTCGTCAAGAGATTTGATCCTCATTATTGGTAATGATATCATAGGTTTTGGATAACCAGGAGAATTGACTGTGGATCTTCTCGAGCTACATTATACCTTTTAGCACTTAGATCGCTAAGGTGAGTTTATGGCGCCCTTTTCCTTTTACTTTGGGCCTGAAAAGCATGTACTGTTGTATACACTATTTGTTAAATAAATGATTGTTTTGTGAGTATGCCATGTGATTTGGATACTTAGATCATTTGACTTAAATTTTCCATGTTGACGGCTGTCGAAAACGTGTATACGTGTCATTTATTAAATGTTGGATAAAATGACGTTGAATTGCCGTGTGATGGCTGATTAAGATGTTTCTTTGTGTTTGACAAACTAAAATATTTCCCCCTTGGTCAAATTGTCGGATGTTGTATTATGACTGTCTTGGTTAAATTGTCGGATGTTGTATTCTGACTGTCTTGGTAAACTTGTCGGATGTTGTATTCTGACCGTATTGATAAACTTGTCGGATGTTGTATTCTGACTGTCTTGGTTAAGGTCCGCACCCACTTAGAACGGAAACCTGTGCGAGGCATATTGGCTGATACTGTCGGATGTTGTATTCTGACTGTCATATGCTGTCAGATGTGGTATTCTGACTATCTTGTAATAAAAGTATTGTTAGATGTAGTATTCTAACTGTCTGGTCATTTATAACTACAGGTCATTGTGTTGTATCAATGACGACTAAACTTTTGGTCAAACACACTGTAAGCTCACCAACTATTTCGATAGTTGATCCTCTCAAATTTCATGCTTTTCAGGTAACCAACAGTAAGTATTGGAAGCGTTTGTGGCATTTTGAAGCCATCTTTTGAACATCGGACGTACAATTAGCGTCAGACCTCTGAGGACTATCGTTTATTTAGTCCTAATTGTACTTAGTAGTCCAGATGTTATTTTTGTATTAAGTGGACCCATTTCCTTTTGAGGATAGTTTGTATCCGTGTTTTGGGATCCACATCTGAACGATTATACTTGTAATAGACTTGTATTTGGATTAATAGATGTAATCTCTATTTACCTTCTGATAAGTACGCAATTTCTTTGTTAACCCTATATTTCCGCTATAATGGGGTGTGACACTAAGTATGACCTAAACTTATCAAAAGCAAATACTACAACAAGCAACTCTTTTTCAGTGGTTGTATAATTCTGTTGAGCATTATTTAGAGTCTTGCTAGCAAAGTAAATAGGACGGAAATGGTTACCTTCTCTTTGTCCTAAAACAGCCCCTACGGCATAATCACTTGCATCACACATCAATTCAAAAGGTTGGGACCAATCGGGTGAAACCATGATGGGTGAATGCGTCAAACGATCCTTAAGAAGTTCAAATGCCTTAAGACAATCCGAGTTGAACTCGAACGGCACATCCTTCTCAAGCAAATGGGTCATGGGTCGGGTAATCTTAGAAAAGTCTTTAATAAATCTACGGTAGAACCCGGCATGCCCTAAAAAACTCCTAACGGCCTTTACATTTGTAGGTGGAGGCAATTTGGCAATAACATCAATCTTGGCTTTATCTACCTCAATCCCTAATTTAGACACCTTATGTCCTAAAACAATGCCCTCTCTAACCATAAAGTGGCATTTCTCCCAATTAAGTACAAGGTGTGCCCGCTCACATCGCTCTAACATCTTATCCAAGTTGGAAAGACATGTATCAAAAGAATCACCAAAAACAGAAAAATCATCCATGAAAACTTCCATGGATGTCTCTAACATGTCTTGGAAAATCGCGATCATACACCTTTGAAAGGTGGCGGGTGCATTACACAATCCAAATGGCATCCTACGATAAGCATAAGTACCAAAGGGACATGTAAAGGTCGTTTTCTCTTGATCATTGGTGTCAACCGGAGAAACCATCAAGAAAACAAAAATACTCGTTACCGGCTAACCGTTCGAGCATTTGGTCAATAAAGGGTAAAGGAAAGTGATCCTTCCGGGTTGCATCATTTAACTTCCTATAGTCAATACAAACACGCCACCCGGTAACCGTTCTAGTAGGCACTAATTCATTACGGTCATTGGTCACAACGGTCATTCCCCCCTTCTTCGGTACACAATGTACCGGACTCACCCATGGACTGTCAGAGATAGGATAAATAATTCCAGCATCTAAAAGTTTAATTATCTCTTTCTTGACTACATCTTTCATATTAGGATTAAGCCTCCGTTGTCTTTGAACAACCGGTTTAAGATTCTCATTTAAATTAATCTTATGTTTGCAAAATTCGGGGCTTATTCCGGGTATGTCCGATGTACGCCAAGCAAAAGGCCCTTTTATGGGACCTAAGGACAGTCATTAACTTATTCTTTTCATCATCCGAAAGTGATGATGATATAACAATAGGAAGAAGAGACTTACCTTCGAGGAATGCATATTCCAAGTGCACGGGAAGTGGCTTGAGCTCCAAATCGGTTGGTGGATTCTCCACCGAAGTTTCAATCTTCAATCCATCCCGTTCTATCTCCTCAAAAGTTTCATCTTCCGGTGGTGACTCATCAATGCTTAGAGCCATGATTTCTTGCACCATTTCTTCAACTAAAACTTGCTCTTCTCCACTGCAAGCAAGCAAAGCTTCACCTTCATCCGTGTCCAAAAAGTCCATCAACTCCATCTCCAAAGCATCTTCTTCTTCAACAACATCAATCCTGAAACAAGTATCATCATTTGAATAAGAATGCTTCAAGGCTTTATCAATGGAAAAACTAATTCTATCATTTCCAATTCCTAGTGAAATGACTTTGTCCTTAACACGAATTATGGCATCGGCCGTATACAAGAAAGGTCGGCCTAAAATAAGAGGCACCTTGGTGTCCTCTTCCATCTCAAGAATCACAAAATCGGCCAAAAAGACAATATGGCCTACTTTAACACATAAATTTTCAGCAATCCCCATGGGATACTGAAATGAATGATCGGCGAGCCTAATGCTCATCCGAGTTGGCTTCAATGCCGCTAAAGATATCTTTCTATAAACTGAAAATGGCATCAAATTTATGCTAGCCCCTATATCGGCTAAAGCATCACAACAAAACTTTGCATCTAAAGAACAAGTAATCAGAAAACTCCCTGGATCCTCTAACTTAGGAGGAATCTGATTTCTGATGATGGTCGAGCATTCCGCGTTGAGGAAAGTAGCCTTAGCTTCCTCTAGCTTCCTTTTATCCGTCAAAAGATCCTTAATAAACTTAGCATAGTTCGGCATACCTGCAAGTAGATCAACAAAAGGCACATTAATATTCACAGATTTAATCAAATCAATAAACTTACTATATTGCTCTTTGATTTTCTCCTTCCTCAAGCGTTGAGGGAATGGTATCTTCGGTTTGTAAGCCTTCACTTCGGGCTCAACAACCGCCGGTTTTTCAACCGGTGCAAGTGGAACAACCGGTGTCTTCACGGCTTGGTTCGGCTCCACTTTAATCTCCTCATCAACTTGCTCCTCATCTTCATCAACCTGCATAAATGGAGATGAATCATTAGGTAAAGTATTAACGGAATCATAAGTCTTACCTGCCCTCGTTGTGATAGCATTCACATGCTCATTTCTGGCATTAGGCGGGGTATACTTCTGCCCTGATCCTTGATTGCTTGATTGAGGCTTAGGGTTCTGCTGAGTGTTGCTCGGTAGTGTACCGGGCTGCCTATTTGAGCTTCCTAGCCTCTCAATCCTTCCTTCTAAATCCTTAATGGTAGCTTGTTGATTCTTTGCTCCTTGATCCAACTTGTGCCCCAATCCATCTAAGCGAGTAGTCAAAGCGTCCAAAACAGAAATAACCTTCTTGGACTCTTCTGCAACTTGTTCATTAGTTGCCTTCTGGGCACCAATGAAATCCTTCACTATGTCTCTTAGTTCTGGATCCGAGCCTCGTTGATTGTTGAACCTACTAAACCTGTTACCACCATAACCAGAACTGTTAGCATTAAAAGAAGAAGTAGGGTAAGAACTACCTGATGGCCGGTTTTGATAACCGGTATTTTGGTTGAAATTCCCTTGATTCTGAACATAACTAACATCTTGCACTGGTTTATCCGAGCAATCCTCCGTATAATGCAAGTCTCCACAATGCTCACAACCGTCAGCCATAACCTTAACATCTCTCTCAAGGCTCTTGAATCTATTATCTTGACTATCAAATCTCTCATTCATTTGCTTCGAGAGAGCCTTGACTTCGTAATAAGCTTAGAGTCCTCACTACTTTCCACCTTGGCCACAGTACTTCTACTAGATCTCTTGTCTCGATCCTCATCTCTTGTTGAATACTCCTTAGCCATATCCTCGAGAATCTTATATCCTTCATTTGGGGAAATGTTATTGAGACTTCCCCCAAATGCATAACCGAGCTCCCTTTTGGTTTTTCTATCCAAACCATCATAGAAAATCTCAAAGCTTTCTTCGGTACCCATACTATGTCCAAGGCAATTTCTTAACATTTCCTTGAACCTTTTCCATGCATCAACAACATCTTCGGCGGATTCTTGAGAAAAACCTCTGATTTTATTTTCTAATTGCCTTTGAGTTCTCACAGAATAAAACTCATCAATAAATCCTTCTCGAAGTTCGGCCCAAGTGGTAAATGAGTTATCGGGTAACTCCTTAAACCATGCTGCTGCATCTCCAATGAGAGTTAAAGGAAATAGTTCCAACTTTACAGCCTCAGCTTGCCCTGTTCCATACTGATACAACCTACAGATCTTCTCAAACCTCTCAAGATGTGCATATGGGTCATTTCTTCGAATCCCATCAAACTTATCCTCTTCCACACTCTTGAGGTGATTCCCTTTCAAAGAGAAATATACTGAAATAGCCGGAGGGCGAATAGCTGTGCCCCGGTCCGCCGGTATATTTCTTCTTCTCTCCCCGTAAGGACGGGCATTCGGATCTACCGGTTGTTCATCACCCATTCTTCTACCCCTTGGTTGTTGGTTAATATTAAGGTTAACCCGAGGGAATACAAGTACACTCGGTTCAGGTGTTTGAACTTTCTCTTCTTCTTCTGAATCTGAATCTTCACCTGTTTTGAAAAACTCCGATGATTTATTCAATTGATCGGCCAACTGATTAACCAACTGATCTTCCAAGTTCTGGGTGGGTGGAATACTGGTTTCGGTTTCTAAATCTATTTTGACTGGTGTGGATGGTTCCCGGTTATCTCTTGACACAAGTCGACGTCTGACTTTCCCTGGATTAGACAATGGGCTAAGCAAAGGTCGGCCAGAAGCTCTGTGTTCATCAACTAACAAGAACCTGCACACTCACCACAAACAAACCGTCAACCGCACCTGTGGTATAATTGAAATGAAATAAAATACAAACTAATCTAGTAAAGCAATAACTTTCTCACAAATGAATGTGAAAAAGGATCGAACTACAAAATAAACAACTACTTAAAATTAAGTCCCCGGCAACGGCGCCAAAAACTTGATGTGTAAAATCGAGTTTAATAATTTAAAACAAGAAATACCCCAAAACTGACTACTACACACTCTCGGGCAGTGGACCCGTTCGTATATAGTATAGCTAAAAGGTAAGTCCAGGATCGAACACAGGGACTAAAACTAAGTAATTGTTGACATTAAGTAATTCAAGTAAATAGGGGGGTTGTGACCGAATTGTCACGTTGCAAAAGTTAGTAAATAATTAGTAATCCCAAAGGATTAATCGAAAGAGAATTTTGTTGTTTAAAACAAGAATTTAAAGGATCATCTACCTCGACTCCATGACACATTTCATTTTGGTTGCATTAAAGTTAATACCAATTCAAATATGTTGATTTTAATAACTAAGTTTAGACAAGGAACTCACTAGTTGGCCACCTAGCTTATTACCCTATCCGAACCCATTAACCAATTAATTCAATCCTAAAGATCCGGCTACCACCGCCTCTATTAAGATCTACCTAATTGACCAATTTGTTTTGTTATTATTAAACAATTCCATCTATCGATTCTACCAAACCGTTAACACGTTGAATTCTCTTACCTATTGTTGTTTATCAACTCGCTACCACGAATTAATACCTATTGATTCTACCAAATCAACTAGAACAATGAATTCCTGGACTTAGCTACCACTAAAACCATTCATACATCATCAACAAACAATAGAATAAATAATAAGAATTCAATATATTAAGATCTCGATGAAACGTTTAATTATCAACTTGAATTCAAAATAATATGCAACCATATTCATTGTGTCACTTCATCTCAGTAGATGACGAAGTATTTAGCTACTCATAATCATAATCATCAAAATAAAGAAATAGAAAACATCTTGTACCAAAGTGAAGAAAACAATCGAAAAGCTAGAAATACGATGTTTGAATGCCTTGGATCTCACGAGCAATCCTATGATCTTCAAAGATGTAAAAACTGCTTGAAAAGTCTCCAAAGAACCCTAAATTCGTCTGGTGGTAAAAGTCTCTCGAAAAATGGGGTTTTGGACTTGTATTTATAGTCCAAAAATAAAGGGTTTCTGCCGACCTAGTTTGTGCGCCGCATGGACATTCTGTGCGCCGCACAAAACCAAGTTTCCAAAAATTATGAGCCGCACAAAATACTTGTGCGCCGCACAAACTCCATCTTAAAATTCTTGTCTGCCCGTTATGCGCCGCACACCAATTCTGTGCGCCGCACAAACACTTTTCCTCAAATTTGCCAAAGTTTCTGCCCAAAATTCACTCCATCTGTGCGCCGCACAAAGGATCCATGCGCCGCATAAATCATCAAACTTCACAAAACTTGTATTTTTCAATCCGTCTTCACACGAACTCGTCCAGGAACCATCCTAATGCATCTTTTAACCTTCCAAATGCCATTTCTAACCATCGTACCTGTTCTAAGCCTGAAATCACTAACAATACCATCAAAGCATCGAATATATATGTAATTTACACACAATTAAGCTTAAAATGACTTAGAAACGATATGGGAATATATATATAAATGGACATATCACTTTCCCTGCGTTTGTAAGTTATATTTTATGTATTGTATTATTTAATTGGGTTCTTGCCATTAGTTTTCTTATATTTATATATATATATCTATATAATATCTATATATATATAGTCCTCCTTATGGTAATAATGTTATACTTTTTTTCTTTTTATATTTGTAGATTTCTTGGAATAATACAAGACCTTACAAGTAATCGCAATTAGATGCTATGGTTCCTTTTTAGAGAAGTTCAATTCCGGTTCCAAAAACTAAAGTATGGACTTTGGAACTTTAACTTTGTATAGTTTTTGGAACATGTTTAGTTTTCTATATCTATCTAGTGGTTTGATTGAGTAGTAGTTTGATTGAGCATTGAGCACTAGGTTTTAGAAGTTGGGATTTGATATTGTGCAACAAGCAACTTTGATTTTGGTATTAGTAGTTTGGATTTGGATTTTATTATTGAGATTTGAGCATCAAGTTTTGTTTCAGTATTAATTGATGAACACCAAGTTTGTTTGGGTGTTTTGTTATTGGTATGAATGTTGAGCATAACAAGTTTTGTTTTGGGGTGTTTTTTGTATGTATTTTGAGAGAGTGTCAGGTTTTGGTATAAAATTACTAGCATGTTTTGGTATAAAATTGCTAGCAGCAGCATGTTTGGTATAATAGTGCTGCAGATTTTTTTTATTAAAATAAAAGAATAGAAAGCGGTTACTATATAAAAAACAGGTCTCTATGTCTTGACGGAAGATATTATATAAGCGGGAATAAAGAATAGAGACCATCTATTTTGAATTGAACCGGTCTATTATACTAGATGAAGACCAGTAACCGGTCTCTATGGCCCATTTGACCGGTCTCTATAGTCCATTTTTGTACTAGTGTAAACATATCTTGTTTTATACAGTATTTTAGTTTTAAGAAGTCAACATGTAAATAGTCCCTTTCTATTTCCAAATATTTAAAGACTTTCATCATCAATAAATCTTATTTAGTGTACCTAGTTCGTACATAGTATAGCTAAAAAATAAGTCCAGGATCGAACATAAAAACTGGTTATTCAAAATTTTGCGAGTTTAATTTGATTCTAAATAGTTAGCTTAATAACTCAACTGTCATTTTGTAATTATAGACTATACTAAATTCAAAGAAAAAAAATCGGTAACGACCGGAGCAAGATTAATCTGAAAACAAAAGTGAAATTAATTAAATTATATATTGAAACACATAACTAAAAGGTTATCTAACTCGAATCTATTCAACAACAAGTTCGGTTCACTGGGTTGATAGCCCAGTGGCCAGCCACTTCCTTTGAAGCCGGGTCCACATTCCCCTTTCCTTGATACAAAAACTGATAGGCGAGGGTTCGATCCTCAATGGGGGTGTGGATACTCGGGGGAGGAACTTTTCTGGGATATAGGTTGTGTGGCCTGTCTATATGGTACCAAATGCGGTACCCGGGATTAAGGTGTTCCCGCCTAAATACACTTTTGATACAAAAAAACATTCATTGCACTTTTATTCATCTATGGGCATGTTTGACAGTTTTTCAAGAGCTTTTTGGAAGCTTTAGGTTTTAATTTTGAACAAAATTTTTTTATTGTGTTAAAATCTTTGTTTGGAAGCAACTAGCTTTGACTTTTATCTCGAAAAAAAAACTCTAAAATGAAACGTTACTTGAACTTTTAGTTTGAATGAAGCTTTTAATATTTAAAATTTACACAAATACCTTTTAAAATTGCAGCTACAACTACAATTATCATGTCAAACACCTTTAAAAAATAAAATCTCTCTTTCAACATACAGTTACCCTAAGTCCAAATTCAATAAAATTGATAATGATCACCATCAGTCCATCAACATATTAAGACCATTAAAACATTTATTTAGAGTAATGTTACGTACGAATGAGTATAAATTCATTAAATTGCAATGTCAAACCGACCCATTGTAACTAGGGGTTAGGGTTTCGTATTCATTTAATTTTTTCTATATAGAAACAAATCAATAGGTTTTCCGTTTTCAATCATCAAGTTTTCACTCTCCGTCAATCAATCGATATATATATTTTGGCACAGAAGAGGATGGACACGAACAATGCATCTCAGGTTGAGGATAAGTTTGCCAAGATGTGTCTCGATCATCGCATAAGACATGAGTTTTATAAGGAAATTGGGATCGGACCGCAACTTCCACCGGTTTTATATGATCGCGTTAAGAGAGTAGTTGATTGCGTCGAGCTATTGGAGAAGAATCCAGATGACATGGCTGCCCAGGGAAAATTGGCAGTTGCCGAGGCTCATATTAAGGTGCTTGTTAGGTACTACGGACAGAATCTGCCGAGGGGATGGAAATACGACCGTGCCAATGCTCTTGCCCTTTAGGTCTAGAGCATATCTCAACACTATCGAACCTGGAATCCATTGTCAATCGTTCCTTTTAGTTGGCGGGTAAGGTTTCCTACCCACTGGCTACAATGCTACATATGTGGAAGCTAAGAGCAAATTTCATGTCTACTTTTGTATCTTTTTATGCTAAAACAATTGATATATGTTCTTTTATCTACCTTAAATCTTGTTAACATTATAGATTCTGCCACGTTTCAAGAAAGCATATTTGTGACACTTATGTTTCATGTATGTAATTTGGAAGAAGACAAATTAAAGAAGTGAGGAATTCGTGGCTGTCATGTACCTACCTTATATAGACTTTGGGAAAATGATTTATGATGTTAGCATCATCTGATGTTGCTCTCACATACTCACTAACATCAATTTTACACATGTCAAAAAGCCCCCCATGATTTTTATGGTTTGTGAGAGCAACATCATCTAACAAAGATGATGTTAACATCATCTAAGTTATCCCCATATATTTTTAATCCATAAAAAACATAAGTCAATCATTTATCTAACAAGGTGCTAAATTATTTTATGGAGAAACAAGAGCCGTTAAATGAGTTCAAACTTTTAGTTTCAACCTTTAGATCAAAATAATAGTATCATTACCAAATTTATTATTAAGTAAATACAACATTAGTCCTTCTACTTTACATATGTAAATTTATTATTGATACTAAATATTGCTATTTAAGGTTATAATTAAATGAGAGATTCCCTTATATTGATATTTACAATTTACAACTATAAAATAATAATTAATACAACATACATAAACTAAAACATAAGTTCGTTATATATATAAGTTCGTTACTGGATATACAAATCGGAATTTTCATGTATATAAAATACTTTGAACTAAAACTTTTTTATATTTTTTTAGAACGTCATTCTAATCTACTTCTACTCCTAAATTACACGCATGCCTGGGATGAAACTCAGGACTCTCGAAAAATCCCTATTAATCCACCCCCACAAATGTGAGAAGTGAGACTCGAACCCAGATGGATCCCCCAAGGTCAAAGACCTTACCAATGGGCCACCAACCCCATTGGCTTTTAAAAAATAATTAGTTATATAACTATTTATATTAGTAAATTTTTCACACATTTGTTTTAGTTATCTAATCGAATCTTCTTTATATTAACTTTTTTTAATATTAAAAGATAACTAATATAACTATTAATTAACATATCATAACTCTTCATTCCTCCGAATTAGACACGACTTATGTCATATTTTATACTACCAAATACACGGGGTTTACGATATTTTCAAAATAAAATAAATTTTATTTTATATATATATATATTTAAAATCATCAAATTTTAAAATATACAAAAAATTTTTTTTGTAAAGTTAGTTTCGATTCAGACGTGCTGGAGACAATTTTAACCAGCGATTTGCTGGACCTCCAACCCCCTCCTCATGAAAAATACCTTGAGATGAGAAACCCAAGACTCGAACCCGAGACCTTGGGAAAAACTCACCTCCGGGGCCCACATAGTGGATTTAGAAGATACCCCTGACCAACCCACCTAAGTATTATAAATTTAAATATAAAAAATGTAAGTTAATCAAAGTTAATATATTCTAATTTATTTTTAAAAAAGTTATTAATATTAGTGAGCGGAAAAAAAGTTCTATAGTTATAATTTTATTAAACGTCAAAAAATATAAATTGGTGATGGAAAATTAAAAGATAAAAAAATATAAATTGTCACTAACATATATTAAATAGAGTTCAATAATAGATTTCGATGGCTCCCGTAGTCTTACATGTCAATGGTAACTTAATTGAGATATAGTTTAATTTGAATATATTGAAATATTGCATACATACACTTCACATTGAGTGACTAATAGAAACAAATCTTTAGCCACAAAAAAAGCTAAACATTTTCTTTTAATTAATGATTATATGATCATATGAACCTACAAATGAAATCGATATGTTATAGGTTTGAAACTTAACAAAGCCAAGTAAATTATATTTTGTGATCCATGTGTGAAAATTGTGATTCATCGGGAATGAATTATATGTTGTGTACGCTCTCGATACTAAGACGGTACAAGAGAGCAGAGAGTTCTTACACACTTACCTTTTTTTGAATATTAAGACAAACTGGACGTAATGTTTGTTTTAATATTAACAATTATACATATATGTCAAAAATAAGCATTGCGGTGCCATATATCATAAAATTGCATACATATCATTACGTTAATAGGTGTTCATTGAGCACTGTACTAATTTTGAAGTATATAATGGAAAAACTATGACACTCCTTAATAATATTTGTTTCATTTATTTTAAATTAATTTCACTTTTGTAATCCAAAAAACTCAAAAAATTGAAAATTAAATTGTGGTTCAATACAACAAAGCTATATAAAACCTACAATTGGAAATACTCTAAGATACTAACGATGTGTAACTATGAAACGAATATTTATTAAATTATATGACAAAAATATTATTTATAAATTTATAAACTGATAATGATGTAACTATGAAACGAATATTTATTAAATTATATGACAAAAATATTATTTATAAATTTATAAACTGATAATATGATAATAATGTATTGCATTAAGAAAAAGAAATTTATGAAGAAACAAAAAGATAAAAAAAATTGATTCTAGGAAAAAAAAATGATATGAAACTTAAGAAATATTATTTTCCATAACTATATATAACATCATTGAAGTATTTTAATGGTTAAAAATCATATAAAATTTCATTTAAACAAAAACATTTATGTAAAAAACTTTCAAAAGTTCAAAATTAAGTAAAATAATGAATTTTAGAAAGACATGATGAAAAGTTTAAAATCTACAAACCTATAGGTTTTGAATTAGACCTATTCTTGATTATTTCATTTCAACTTTAACTTTTAAAAGGTTTTGTCGTTTGAGGCAAAACTTTGATTAATAAATATTCTTACACATAATTTTTTATAAAAAAACCCTATAGTATTAAAAATCCACTAATGCTTACAATAATGGAAAGAAAATAAAAGAACACTAAAATGATAACATCATTATTTTTTAACACCCTTCATATATATTAGTCAACTTAACATTTAATAAAAACTTAACATTTTATAAAAACTATAATTTAATATGTCATTAACAACATATGTTTTCTCTTACACATAATTTTTTACAAAAAAAACTATAACATTAAAAATCCACTATTAAACTATATGCATATAATGCTTACAATAATGGGGAAAAATAAAAGAACACTAAAATGATAACATCACTATTTTTTAACACCCTTCATATATATTAGTCAACTTAACATTTAATAAAAACTTAACATTTTATAAAAACTATAATTTAATATGTCATTAACAACATATGTTTCTCGCGTATTACACTAACATTTAATAAAAACTTAACATTTTATAAAAACTATAATTTAATATGTCATTAACAAAATTCTCCTCCTTCCTCCTCCTCCTTCAATCTTCCGGCCACCACCACCAAAAAATCCGGCCAATTCTAAAAACCCTAATTCATATTTCTCAATCAATCAAATAAAATGTCTTCTCAATAATCAATTCCACTACACCACCAAATCAATATACATACAAATCTAATATATAAACCTCTAAATCTTCTTTTGCCCTCATCAAATCCAAATCGATATACATACATTTTTCGCATTTTCGGCTTCTTTTTTTTTGGTATTCCCAGGAACCCAGGCATCCCGGATCTCCACCCAGGGATATAGTTGGCCCAACCCCACAATCAGAAGAAACCCCGCAGTGGCTTTTCGCGGCGGCGCGGCGGTGGTTTTAAACAATTGAAGATTTATCGACCAGACAAAGAAAGGTATAGATATAGAACTATCGATAGGTATGATACATATACATATACTTATATATAATTACAGATGCATATACCTACTTATACAGATACAAAAGCGTTTTTCCGGCGGTGGTTCGCGTTTTCCCGGCGAACCAAAAAAGAAGTAAAGGAGAAAAAAGGAAAGAAGAAAGGAGAGAAATAATAAAATAAAAAGGGGAAGAACCAGATTGAAGGATGTTTGTATATTCTCCGGTGATAGAATAGCGGCCGACTCCGACGGCGGTGAGTTATTCCGGCCACCGTGTGTTTATGAGAGGATATGGCTTTTTAAGATCCCAATTACATAGATAATAGATAGATATAGATGTTTTTTTTATAAAAAAAAAAAAGATAGATATAGATACCCGGTGATTGCAAATTCACAATTTGAGAGCATATGGTTTAAGATCCCAATTTCACAGATAATTGATAGACATGGATATACCCTGTGGCTGAAAATTTGATATATTATATATATAATTGTGAAAATGAGTAACCTACCGTGGTTTGCAAAATTGATATGGATTTCCTAAAAACTAATATATATGGCAATGTTTTCATAACAGGACCGGAAGGCGAACCGGTCTCCTTACTGGTCACTGGTCGGATCGTCGGATCGGTTAGACCGGATTAGAGAACCGGTAGTGTTGTAAAATTATATTAAAAAATACTTAAAAAATATATTAAAAAATACTTAATAATATTAATTATTAAATAACACACTTACAAATTAAATTTAGTAACTCAAAGTATAATACGGTAATAGTATAAAAAATATTATGTCCAGTCGTTTTACTTCATTACACTTACACTAACATAAATTTAATTACTTAAATATATACCATATACATATACTATTATATAAAAAAGAAGAGCTAGTCAAACTTACACACACACAAAGTCACAAACCTTATCCCTTTCATCAGTCTTCTTCCCCACTACTCATTTAAACAAACACTTCCATCAATGTTCTCTCTTATCTATCTTCTTCTCCACCTTCCATTATCTTCTTTCTCAAAAACAAATATGTACAAAGTATTATTGCTTGATCGTTGTTGCCATAAACAAAAGGTATGAGCGGCGGGACATGGTGGTTCACGGCAACCATTTTTATTGATCCTTTTTCTTTTAGTTTCTCACGTTTAAAGGGTTGATTTGTGCTCCAAGCTTTTCTTGAAATCCCCGCTGGGTTTTATTTCCAAGTTTTCATGGTATTTTCAAGTTTTATCTCCGGCAAAATCAAATGAAGCCATCCCAGTACACAATGCTACTAGTAAATATTAGTACAAAAATACAAGAAAACACTACAAAAGGGCTGGTTAAAATCAACAATCAAACAGGTACCCGCTTGTACAGATTGTTTGGCAATCGGGGTGTTGCGACTGCTTGAAGTGGGGTGCGCATGTAAGTAACCATTCCTGGGTTCTCGGTCAAGTCCACTTCTTCGGGCTTCACTCCGGCTGGTGGCGTCCACTCAAAATGGTGCAAAAGGTGGCCCAACATAGACGTGACCAGGTTGATTGCAAGTTGTGCTCCTGGGCATACCCTTCTTCCGGCTCCAAAGGGCAGAAGCCGGAAATCGTGACCCTTAACATCTACATCCTCCTCAAAGAAACGTTCGGGCCTGAACTCATCAGGGTCCTTCCAGATAGTCGGATCACGTGCTATGGCCCAAACGTTCACATGGACAATACCACCTTTTGGGACATCATATCCTCCGAGTTTCACGTTTGAATTAGCCTTGTGTGGGAGCATTAATGGAGTTGGTGGGTGCAACCGTAAGGCTTCTTTGGCTATGGATTGGAGGTAAGGGAGCTTTGAGAAGTCTGTTTCTGACATGATACGGTCGGTCCCTATTACTCGATCGAGCTCTTCTTGAGCCTTTTGTTGTACACGTGGGTTCTTAACTAACTCGGCCATTGCCCATTCCACTGAGATTGAAGTGGTGTCCATTCCAGCAGTGATCATGTCCTGGCAAAGCCCATCAATAACTAATTTAGTCAAAGTAATTACATAAAAAGAATCATGGAAACTAGAGGTGACAATTTCAACCTATTACTAATGAATGGGTCAATTTGGGTTTTGTAACTCTAACGACACATATGGGTATAAGAAAGATGAACACTTTAAACTGGAACATGTCAATGGGATGAATGTGTCAAATAGGTTGAAAGTGGCCCATAGTCTTCTTTAATGCAGAAAATCTCTTATAGATCATTTTATTCAAAAAGCTTAAGTTAATTTAAAAATAAAATTTAACTTTTGTAATCATACTTGTCGCGCTATTTATAATATGTTAAGGTCAACCCAACCCGTTCTGACCACTAAGAAATCCATATTTTCCAGTAAGAAAATCTCTAGGCCGGTTACCCAATCCATCCTATATTTCCATCTCCAATTATAGAATCTCACAAAACTAAGCAACAATTACAATCAACATACCCAAAGAAGGCCAATAATGGTGTCGTCACTAAGATCATACTTCTGTTGAAGTGTATGCAATGCATCGATGAAATGCTCTTGGGCACCACCAGTTTTCTTGCGTGCAAGATCATGTTCTGCCATGATAGCTTTTGTAAGTCGGTCTCTACGTTGTTCATGCTTCAAAAGTATCTCATTTTCACCAGCAAACAACCATCGTAGCCATGGAATGCTCTCAGCCATGAAAACTTTACCACCGATCTTAATCCCATTAGATACAATGCCTTTGAACTCCTTACCTTGCTCATCCATTCCACCATCGGATGTCACAAATCGTTTACCAAATGTCAATCTTGTGATATTGTTGAATGCAACCGAACCCAAATAACCCCTCATTACT
Source organism: Erigeron breviscapus (assembly GCA_034093135.1). NCBI lineage: Eukaryota > Viridiplantae > Streptophyta > Magnoliopsida > Asterales > Asteraceae > Erigeron > Erigeron breviscapus. The sequence continues at coordinate 101,748,644 of CM067171.1, forward strand.
AAGGCTTTTCCTCTGGTATCTGCATACACATTTGAAATATAAGCCAATTTGGTTTAACACTTATCCATAGGGGATCAAACTCGCTACCTTTGAAAATTATATGAAAGGAAAACACTTTAAATAGTTGAACTCTTTCAACAAGACACCCAAATAGTCATTATACCTTATTTTAGAAGCCAATTAATCACACTTCTAAACCATCTAATATTACATTGATTGTCTCAAGCGAGACTTGACCCACAAACTCTTGACCAATGGGTGACATCCAGTACCTCTAGACTATGTTTATAAAAAACGTGAAGTACACTTATAAGTTTTGAAATATTGTGGTGAAGTAGACATAAAAATTGTTAGACATGTCGTGTCAACCCAACTCGACCAGGTCCATATCAGTCTCTCACTCTGTCACATATAAACAGATGCCTATGTACAATTATAAAAGCAAGGACCATATCACATGGAGCCCGGTCAGTTTCAGCCGATGGCTAATGTTTATGTGGTTTTTCATGTTCTAAAATTGACTTTAACTCAGTCTCTTTTGAACAATGTTTAAACGATCAAGTAAGTACACCTAACATGACTACTATTTGTTTTTATTTTGGCACGCCTGTTAGGTAGCGAATTGTATTTGAAGTCAACTTTAATAATTTAAACCACGTGATTTGTCCTAACAAATAAGTTACATACACTCGATCTAAATAAAAGCCTTCACAAAGATATAAATAGGTAGCAAAAATTTTAATATTTCTAGAAGAAATACATATAAAAACTACCTTTATTTGATTCAAAGCAAAATTGGTACTAGTCACCTTCAGATAATAGAATTCAAATTGTACACCTCACTTTCAAAATTAGTCACTCAATGACTCAAATGTAATTGATATATGAATACAACATTGACAGTCTATACAAATTCATTGATAACTTATATAATGTTAAGATCATATATCATATGATGTTCCCCTCACAAACCAGGGAGGTGAAAATTGGTGTGACTGTAGCACCGTGATATTAACATCATATTAACAGATCTTAATATCATATGATATTCATATTAATATCTATCATATGATATTAATATTAACATCATATTAATATCATATAACATTTTCCCTTGAACAAAACGGGTAAACAGATCTTGCAAGGTGTTTTCTTTTTCTTTTTTTTTTTGCAATAAACATTGGATCACTTAAGAAAAGAAAATTTCTTTTTCTTTTTTTAACCGGCCATAGCCCATTACCCATAGCATCTACTAATATAATATAATAATAACAATATAATAAAATATAAGATCATTTCATCAAATAAAAAAATATATATATAAATCATAGATCTAACATACATACCAGGATCAGAAGAATCATTAAAGATAGATTCAACCATAGCAGTAACTTCATCTTCTCTAATGGGTCTCAAAGCTTCAAGTCTTTTAGGTGAAAATAATTCAAGATTACAAACTTTTCTAACTTTAACATAATGAGGCCCATAATCAGCCCAAATCAAATCTTGACCACCTCTACTAAAAGACATAGTTGCCCTGTTCCTATGTCTGTCAGCCAACATTTGATCATTCTCTTTCAAAACTTCCTTTGCCAACTCCGAACTGTTTACTATTACATTCAGTTTAGAATCCAAATACACCGAAAATATCGGACCATATGTTCTAGCCCATTCAGCATAACATCTAAACTTGACTGGTTTGACATCGTACATGTTTCCTATTATGGGAAGTGGACGTGGGCCAGGTGGAAGTTTGAACCTTAGACGTGTGTAAAGAAATTGGAAGATGGAGTATAGGATTGGGGTGATCACGGCGGCTATCACGCCGGTGGCTAGAAGGAGGAGGATGGCCATGGTGTGTGTGGTTGGAGAGGGGAAATGGGTTAGGTGTATGTATATATGGTTTTGGTTGACTAGTCGGTGGTGTTTTTGAAGTCCACGTGAAAGGATTGATTTGTAATTGTGTGTTATATTGAGAGGAGGGGGGTAGGTGGGTATTCAAAGTTGTTTTTTGCAACCTACTACCAAAAGCTTCTATTAAAAAATTCATAATATTAATGAAAAATGTTTTCATTTATTATATGGAATTTTTATACTCCCTCCGTCCCACTAAATGTGTCCTATTTTGAATATTCAAAGTCTTCTTTTATAAACTTTGACCTTAAATATTTTGATTTGTGTTATATAATATTTGATGAAAGTTATATGAATTGATTGAGTTTTAAATGTATTTTTTATTGGTATAATTTTCATCAAATATTATATAACACAAATCAAAATATTTAATGTCAAAGTTTATAAAGAAGACTTTGAATTCAAATAGCACACATTTAGTGGGACGGAGGGAGTATTAATTATTATCATAGATACACGATTTTAGATAGTCAAAATACTACATCTTATTCTAGTATAGTTGTATATGAACCTTTTAATTATTGGGATGATATATTAGTAATATAAGTTTTTATTAGGCTATCATACGTATTACCTTACAGTGTATAAGAATCTATGATACAAATATATTTTCTATTTTCACACTCATAAATATAAAAATGTGTTATGATTCATTTGATTTTTCCATTGTTGGAAAACGTTAGATCTTATTCACATTTTCAAATGTAACTGAGTTGACAAACTATTTTATGTTTTCTAAAAATGTGAAAAAAACTAAGTGTGTGTTGTGAAACAACAACCTAATAGCCCTTAATATATAATAGTAATAGAGAATAGAGATTCAATATACAACACAATTGTAACTTAGAGAATAGAGAACAATTCCATTGATGTATATATCTTATGATTACAAATGAGATCACTATATATAGATTAAGAGTTTGGAATGTGGATAGCCACATAATAATGGATTCATAATACTCCCCTTGGCTATCCACTGGTCAAAAGAATATGCCTCGTTAAAACCTTACTAGGAAAAACTCAATGGGACAAAAACCTAGTGAAGGAAAAAGAGTACATAGTTCTTTCGATACGCTTGGGGATGTTGCCTCATTAAAAACCTTGCCAGGAAAACCCAATGGGACAAAACCATGGCCAAGGGAAAAAGAGTGCAACGCGTATCTTCTCCCCCTCATGATCACATCACTTGAACTCTTGAGTCGTTAGTATCACGAACAAGCTTCATTGATATACAATCCCAAATATTTGAAAACTCCATGATGCATTATCTTCATGTTTATCATCTTTTATAGCATAAACTTGATGTCAACACTTATAAATACATATGTGTTTGTAATGGACCATCCTGCATTACCAAATCAAATAAAAACTTCTTTGATGGGTTAGTATAATATAAATTTATATACCTTTATCGCCTCGTGGGTAATATGTTTTACCCATTCTAATACATTCTCATGAGATAAGATCTATATCTTTACTAGAAGAACGAAAAACAATATATTGGAATATACGTTAATAGTGACCCGATGCTACTCAAATATAGTATTTTGAATCAGGAATTTATCTTCACCTTTAAGGAATGAAAGTGATCTTTATCGATACCATTTTTCTCAATGCCAAGTGATCTTTATCAATATCAAAAGACCATATATACAAACGATTTAGTATACTCAACAAATAGATATATTCCATAAAACATTTCTATCATCATATAATTTCTTTATAAATAACCATTCATCACTAGAATGTTTGATTTTGATCTTTTGAGATTTTTCATCTCGCATCTTCATATATAAAATTACCGTAGATACCCAAAACATTCAAGTTTACATATATTTAATATCCTTTGGACAAATATTTTATAGCTTCAAGCTTAATGCTCAAAGAGACTTTACAAAATGTCCAATATTTTATTGAGACATATACAAAGTATGCTACCTTTTCTTAAGTGTTTTTTTTTCATGAACTTTTCATCCATGTTTCTCGCAATTTGGGTCATTAGATATGTTTCATGTCATATACTACAAGTAATCTTGAAATTTAACGAATAAGGCATACTTTATGTATTATATATCCTCTCAGGAATAACAATATCAAATGAGCTCGAAGTTATCCATAAGACGCTATTTAATTTTTATATTACCAGACTTAAAAGATATCAGTAGTTGCATCCACCATATTAGAATATGTCTCATCGTAATTAAGTGTAAATCTTTGCGAAAAATCCTTATTTCATAATTAATTTCATAATGACCCAATTGTATTAGGCATCCACTATATAATTATTAGTAATACTCCTCATTGGATGTCCATTGCTTAAAGATTATGCCTTTTGTATCATACATGCAATTTTCTAATTTAATTTTTCGCACGCGATAATTATATTATAGAGCTTTAGACTTTCAAGTGGACTCAAGGTCCCAATTTTTTATTTCGCGTCTTTCCCTTTGGCCAATCATCTATATTTTAGTACATATTTTCATGCATGAATTCAAGATCATCCTCACCATTATTCATAAAACAAACTTAGCGCTATATCATATACAATAATTCAAGATGTCGTTTTTATTTCTTTTCGATCCCATAACTCTCTAGAACTGATATTGTTTATTGAGATCTCAATGTTTAATATTCACTTTTTCAGGTACCCGAGGTTTCTCTAAAACCTTCACGTCTAGTTGCATCAATAATCTTTAATGGGGTCTTTCACACCTCGAATTTGACCATCTTATTTTTCTTGCTCCTTTTCTTTCGAGGATTTTATTTGGAATCGACTCATGTACTATGCTTCTAACATATGTATACTCATTACCATTCGGAGCATTAGCAGCTGATATATATGATTTGATCACTCTCTTTTTGATTAGTTAACTTATTTGGCAATTCCTAAATGTAAGATATGAATTATCCCATGAACATCATATTTTCATTTTATTTGATGTGAGGATCTTTGATAATTCATTTCAAGCTGCTTTTCATACATCCATAATGTTGGGAACATCTCCCCCTAATGTTGGGAAATCCAAATCATATTTATGGGAAACTTAAACCATAAACAGATATCCCAATAATGGCTTATTGATTACATACACATCTTTCATGTTTCAACTCATACCCAAAACAGTCATACTAGTGTCTAGTTAATCAGACATTTTCGAACTGAATCAAAGCATGAGACTACACATTTTCAATGCGTGTCTATTTTCCCAACATTATTTCCAACATTCTTTGAAGTCTCATCTTTGTGCATTGTGGTGGAGCAACTTAATTATATATTGCACATTCAAAACTCTTATATGAGACATACGTGGTTTCTGACCATAAACCAATTTCAATGGGGAGGAAATACGTTAAACTATTGGCATGATGCAAATTATTGCATGTTAAATAACATGGCCCCAAACTATAAGTCATTCCTTTTGGTCTCAAATGATCATTATAAAATTACTCATTATTGCCAATACAATATGGAACATGCTCGCAATCTTATAAGATGAGCAATTAATAACGCAAACTTCATGTTGCGACTTTAGTAACCATTTAGACGATGCATCGATTTTAAACACTAAATGGTCTTTTGGACGATGTATAGGCCTACTTACATCTCCTTTGCATATGTTTCATTTAAGTATTTAATCCTTGTATTTGGCACATAGATTCTTATAGAGGAAATAACCACAATTTAGATAACCATTTTCAGGAATTTCTTAACTCTTATATACATAAACTTCGCATCATCATTGACCAGAGATGGTCTATCCGGTCATGCCACTTAATCAAATAATCTTGATTCATAAACCTCTAGTTTATGACCACATGTGTTTAGATTGAAGAATTTAGTACAATGATACTTTAAAACTCTAATTTCTCCTTTAACTTGATTTCAACTTCTTTTGAGCTTTCGCACAGTTCAATGTAATTTATATTATAACGGTAGAATGACAAACCGTGCCTATAACAATCAATGAAGTATCTTATAAAGCATATAAAATACATACAATATATGCAAAACTTAAAACTGATCCAACTAAGAAAATTTTTTTTTCTCGTATTTTATATCTGTCATTTTTAACAATCTTCATCATAATGAATATACACATATTTTTTTCTTTATTCATGATCCAACATTTAGACAAATGTAATTTTCTTATGCATGGCCATAATATGTATTTAGTGACATTTTTACCTTTTACAATGTTACTAGCATTTGATCTTTTCATAGCTAATAACATCTCGTTTTATCATTTTAACCATGACAATAATCAAATAATCAAAGTACATAAAATATAATGTATGCCGTAATATCAAAATTTTAGTGTCTCGACACCCTCTCATGATAATTATATTAGTTCCCCTAGAACCTTCAGATAGCAATTTAATTAACATATTCAATTATAATATTTTATTGACCTATAGTCTTCAAGTTGCACATCAATTAATAGCACATACCAAAACAATTTCTATCGATAACAAATATAAAATATATCAAACGGCCGGTACTTATACTCCAAATTTACATTAAAGTTGATATTTGGTTAACCGAAGATACTACCATTTGCAAATGTTATCAACCTACGGCTATTGATGTAAAATTTTTCGAAGTTACCAACTTGCTATCATGCTTTCAAACCCAATGGACATTTAGTAAACAAATTTTAGAAAGTTATATATACTACGAGATTCATACATATATACTACTCGTAATAATATTAATCAAAGCATTTACGCAATTATTTTGTAAAGGAGCAGACTACACTTGCTTCGTAATTAACACATGAGTTCTTGTCTAATTCAATTCGATCTCAAACAAAACTAATTTTCAAATTATTGCAAATCCATACATCAAATCCAAAAACATTTTGTATATCACTATATATTTATGGAAAATGATAAATCCTCAATTAGTCTAAAAATCCTCCTAAAACTATAAGAATGTGACATGTGGCATCCACTAATTCTCTTTCCTAATCTTGCCCCCTGATTTTTCCACTTGTCACAATCTCATGGTTAGGAGGATTATTAGGCCGTTTAGTTAGGAGGATTAATCATTTCCCTGTATTTATAGATGATAGATTTATCACTATAATGTGTCGGACTCATTTATGGTTTTATGGATTCAAGACTTTGAGACTTTGAGTAATTAATTACACCGATGATTACAATTTCAAAGTTTACATTGTATCTAACCAGATAATTAAAATTGACAGCACTAAACAATCCTACTTTTATTTAGTGTTATAAAACACATGGATATATCATCAAAATCTACTGGATACATAGAATGCATATAATTATATTAATATTAAATTCATCATTCAATATCTATGTACTTGTTGCCATTGGGTGTAATATATCCGAATTATCTAACATGCATGCGTTATATATCAGAAGGCATTGAACATGAATGTGAAATTTATGATCAAGTAATTAACATTAAATAATCTAAGATGCGTTATATTTCATAAAGCTTTTAATTAACATTAATATTAATGATCAAGGAAACACTAAATAGCTAGATCGACATAGGAATAGGAAACGTAAAATACACTTTCAAAACGATTTTTCTCAAGGTGCATCAAATTGAAAACTATATGATCAAGTAAGCAATATATATTATCAGAATGTGTGTATATAACAAATCATGCAAACAACCAGTATATTTTTAGAGTTTTTTCATTGAGTTTGAAACAAGTCATGGCACAATTAAACATTTAATAATCAAGAAACTAATTAACATATATATGCATTATGATGACATAATGGCAAACGCCAACCTACAATTTTAAGTTGTATGTAAATAAAGAATCTGCAATAATCGCCTACTCAAAGTTATGTTACATGCAAACGTACGATCGGTCCATATATAACTATTGTTGAGAAAATCAATCATACAATTTACGTGCAATAATCGCCTACTCAAAGTTATGTTACATGCAAACGTACGATCGGTCCATATATAACTATTGTTGAGAAAATCAATCATACAATTTACGTAATTCTCTGTTAGTACAATAAATTATATTGGACCCTTGGGTTCATTAGATTATATCAGTAAAACACTTACGAATAAATATAATATGCCAAATTATATTTTGATTCCATATATATTTGTACTAGATCAATAAGCTTAAGTTCTATAAATATAATATGCCAAAATCAATTGTTATCGATCACCTGAGCAAATAGATAACACTATCTTTAATAATATGAATCGAAACCTATAACACGAACACAATAACATATTAGCATTCGATCATCACGTAATAGAGCACAATAAGAACATGTGTAAGTGTATAACCATCTACCAATAAACTAAAATAGGATTGAGATGTTCTTGAAATGACACGTGGCGTAATCCTTGATCGACACGTGTCTTTTTAATTTATTTATTTTATTAAATTAGCTTTTTTGTAACATTTTAAATAAATGATTAGGTCTTCATGTTTTTTATGTACTAAAAATTAGAATGTGAGACATTTTTTACCTAACTTAGATGCGTAACAACCTCATATTCACTTCCTTTTTTCACGACATGCAAATTTTTTAGAATTAACTCTTCACCCAAAAACATCTCCAACGTACTCACTATACACAACACCAAATTTGATGTAAAAAACATACTAAGAGAATATACCTACAACAAACTTAATTCATCTCCAATATATACAACAAATTTTCACACCAAGTTCATAAATAATTTTCATGTGATATCTTTATGTTGTTCTTAATGGATAGTTGATGACTGACCTTGATAGAACTCCAATTTGAGGTTGACTTCTTATTGGACCTCTCTATTTTCAATGTGGGCTTGTAGGTGCTAGTTAGCTCTTGTTAGTTTTTGGTCCAAAAGCCCACTATCCAAACCTTCTATCAAGGTCAGTCATCAACTATCCATTAAGAACAACATAAAGATATCACATGAAAATTATTTATGAACTTGGTGTGAAAATTTGTTGTATATATTGGAGATGAATTAAGTTTGTTGTAGGTATATTCTCTTAGTATGTGCATTTAATTATTTAAAGATTTCATCTTATTAAACTCCATTGATTACCTATTCGAGATATAGTAGTTATGCAAGAAATACTTTCATTTATAATTCGGTACTTTAAGATTCCTTACAAAGTTAAAGACCACATTCTCCTCATTTGTTCATTCACACATTCACACATTCATTTGTTCATTCACACCTCCTATTTTTTTTACTGTAACATTTTAAATTCACACATTCACACATTCATTTGTTCATTCACACCTCCTATTTTTTTTACTGTAACATTCACACATTCACACATTCATTTGTTCATTCACACCTCCTATTTTTTTTACTGTAACATTTTAACATTCACACATTCACACATTCATTTGTTCATTCACACCTCCTATTTTTTTTACTGTAACATTTGTTCATTCACACATTCACACATTCATTTGTTCATTCACACCTCCTATTTTTTTTACTGTAACATTTTAAATTCACACATTCATTTGTTCATTCACACTTCCACATTCACCATTCATTTGTTCATTCACACATTCACACATTCATTTGTTCATTCACACCCACATTCCCATTCATTTGTTCATTCACACATTCACACATTCATTTGTTCATTCACACCTCCTATTTTTTTTACTGTAACATTTTAAATTCACACATTCATTTGTTCATTCACACTCACACATTCACACATTCATTTGTTCATTCACACCTCCTATTTTTTTTACTGTCATTTTAAATAAATGATTAGGTCTTCATTTGTTCATTCACACATTCACACATTCATTTGTTCATTCACACCTCCTATTTTTTTTACTGTAACATTTTTTTAACATTCACACATTCACACATTCATTTGTTCATTCACACCTCCTATTTTTTTTACTGTAACATTTTTTACAATTCACACATTCACACATTCATTTGTTCATTCACACTTCCACATTCACCATTCATTTGTTCATTCACACATTCACACATTCATTTGTTCATTCACACCTCCTATTTTTTTTACTGTAACATTTTTTACAATAACATTCACACATTCACACATTCATTTGTTCATTCACACCTCCTATTTTTTTTACTGTAACATTTTAAATTCACACATTCATTTGTTCATTCACACTTCCACATTCACCATTCATTTGTTCATTCACACATTCACACATTCATTTGTTCATTCACACCTCCTATTTTTTTTACAACATTTTAAATAAATGATTAGGTCACATTCACACATTCACACATTCACACATTCATTTGTTCATTCACACATCATTTGTTCATTCACACATTCACACATTCATTTGTTCATTCACACATCCTATTTTTATTACACATTCATTTGTTCATTCACACATTCACACATTCATTTGTTCATTCACACCTCCTATTTTTTTTACTGTAACATTTTTAAATTAACATTCATTTGTTCATTCACACATTCATTTGTTCATTCACACATTCACACATTCATTTGTTCATTCACACTCACACATTCACACATTCATTTGTTCATTCACACCTCCTATTTTTTTTACAACATTCACACATTCACACATTCATTTGTTCATTCACACCTCCTATTTTTTTTACTGTAACATTTTAACATTCACACATTCACACATTCATTTGTTCATTCACACCTCCTATTTTTTTTACTGTAACATTTTTAAATTAACATTCAGTAGTTATGCAAGAAATACTTTCATTTATAATTCGGTACTTTAAGATTCCTTACAAAGTTAAAGACCACATTCTCCTCATTTGTTCATTCACACATTCACACATTCATTTGTTCATTCACACCTCCTATTTGTTGACTTCTTATTGGACCTCTCTATTTTCAATGTGGGCTTGTAGGTGCTAGTTAGCTCTTGTTAGTTTTTGGTCCAAAAGCCACTATCCAAACCTTCTATCTAGTTTCTTTTTTTAACAGCAACTTTGGAAAGTCAAATGTCAACCAAAACGTACAAGTGAAGTCCAAAACCATATCAACAAAGTAAGCACAATAACGAAAATAAGATCAGACAAACCAAACCTTACAACCAAAACACTCAAAACAGGAAGCCCAAACTCAAGCCCTCTAGTTTCTAGCAAGTAGGAAGCATAAAGGATGGCTCAATTTGATAAGGACAACATCAAACTTAATTTATTTTTTTTAGAAGCAAAAACATCAACCATGTACTATGATACTCATATTATTTACACCTTTCTATCCAAATTGTAGTGAAGCTTTCTGTACTAGTTAGTTACAAATGATGTTATTGATGTTAAATACACGTTTTTTTAATTGTTTGTTAATTTCTTAACACTTGATAGTGTAACAATTTAGATCAAACACAAAATACCCCAAACAACTCAGACTTTTATTAATCAAACACCTAAATCAACTAATACAGACTCAATGATGAATCGTCCACAATCGTGTGCGATTCTAAAGGACTGGGATCATCCACAAACGTGTGTGATCCTAAATACAATCAACAAAACAAATACAGACTCAAGAAACCTAATATCAACTCAAAGTTGATAATAATCGAACAAATAAGACAGAGAGAAAAATACAGATCAAAAGAATGAATACAGATATGAAATTATATATCGAAAGAGAGAAAGAGGGGTATTTATACAACCCTAATCTTCAAGTTACCAAGAGGCCCCTGCACAATATCAAACATACAAAACAAGTATAATAAAAACATTTACCTTTTAGACCCTGCAGAATAAAAGAGTTATAAAATGAACCTTAATATTTATAACATCCTCCCTCAGTTTTATAACTCATAATTCCAAATCAGGATCCTTTCTTAAACATATCAACAATATTAAGTTTTTTACATAACAAATCATGTTGATTACTTGTAAGACCTTTAGTAAGAATATCTGCAACCTGCTCTTTAGAATCAACTTTAACAGGTTTAATCATTCCAGAAGCTACTTTCTCTCTAACAAAATGAACATCAATTTCAAAATGTTTGGATTTCTCATGAAAGACAGGATTTCCTGCTATTTGTATAGCAGAACTATTATCACAATACAGATTTACTGGAATAAGATTATCAATACCAAGACTGTGTAACAAGTTAGTAATCCAAATAGTTTCACAGGTAACTGAAGCCATGCATCTATATTCAGCTTCAGTTGAAGATCTGGATATAGTTGCTTGCTTCTTACTTTTCCAGGAAACAAGAGAACTACCCAGAAAAATACAGAACCCAGATACAGATTTTCTGGTTTTAGAACACTTAGCCCAATCTGCATCACCATACATACTCAACTTAAGATCACAGTTCTTATTGAACTGAATACCAGAACTGGGAGATTTCTGTAAATACCTTAAAACCCTTAAAGCAGTTTTAAAGTGAGACTGTAAAGGAGCATGCATGTGTTGACTTAAACAATGAACTGCATATGAAATATCAGGTCTAGTATGAGTTAGATAAATCAATTTTCCTACAAGTTGTTGATAACTGGAAATGTTCTTTATAAACTTGTCATTTTCACTTTCTTCAGTTTTCATAATCTCGTTTACAACTAAAGGAGTATCAACAGGTTTAGCAGCTAATAGACCATATTCATAAAGCAATTCTAAACAATACTTTCTTTGTGTCATACACACACCTTGTTTATTTTCTAAAACTTCAATACCTAAAAAATACTTCAGAACACCCAAGTCTTTGATTAAAAACTTTTTACTTAAAAATTGTTTTAACTTATCAATCTCCTCCTTATTATTCCCAGTGATGACTATATCATCAACATAAACTAAGAGAGCAACAAACACACCTTCAGACTGTTTCACATACAAAGAATAATCAAACTTGCTTTGAACAAAGCTATGCTCACTCAAGGCATTGGTAAGCTTAGCATTCCATTGCCTTGGGGCTTGCTTTAGACCATATAAAGATTTTACCAATTTATAAACTTTAGTGCTATCATCAACTTGACAACCAAGAGGAACAGTCATATATACATCTTCATCTAAATCACCATATAAAAATGCATTGTTAATGTCAAGTTAATACATAGGCCAACCTTTGCAAACAACAATGCTCATAAGACATCTCATAGTGACCATTTTAACCTCAGGACTAAAAGTCTCTTCATAATCCAAACCTACTCTTTGACTATACCCTTTTGCTACAAGTCTAGCCTTGTATCTCTCAACCTCACCAGTAGATTTGTATTTATTTTTAAATATCCACTTACATCCTATGGGTTGTCTATCAACAGGTAAATCAGTTATTATCCAAGTGTTGTTTCTATACAAAGCCTCAATTTCATTATTCATAGCCTCAACCCATTTAGGGTCTTTAATAGCTTCTTCATAACAAGAAGGTTCACTATTCTTATTTAGATTAGTGGTAAAACAGTAATTCACATTGTTCAAACAAGCATAACTAACAAATTTATCAATACCATATCTCACATTTGAATCAAGAATATAATCATTTAATCTTACAGATGGTTTAGTTATTCTATTAGACCTTCTTAATTCAGGAATACCCTCATTAGTAACAATGTTTTCTCCCAAATTCTCAATACCAGGCTGTTCATTTAAAACAATACCCTCAGGTGAGTTTGTATCATTTATAGAAGTTGCACTGCCATCAATACTTTGAGAAGTAGAGGCTGTACCATCATCATAAAATGTACCTCTCCCTTCATCATTGGGATTTAAAGAAGTTATGGTATTTAAATCAGAATTATCAAAGAAATGTACTTGTTCAGACTCAGTTGAGTTAACTAAATCTGGACAAATATCATTAGCAGATTTCATTTTAAAAGGAAAAATAGTTTCATTAAATTTTACATCTCCGGAATACAAAACAGAATTATTATCAAGACTATAAAGTTTATAAGCTTTTTTAACAGAAGAAAAACCAATTAAGACACACTTTTCATATCTTTGAGAAAACTTATCCATATTATTCAAAACAGTTGAATAGCAAAGACAGCCATAACTTCTAATATGAGAGAGGTTTGGTTTTCTTTTATAGATTTTTTCAAAAGGAGAAGAACCATTTTACACATAAGAGGGTAACATGTTAATAAGATAGACATCAGTTAGAATACAATCAGACCAGAATTTGAGAGGCATTCCTCCCTGAAACCTAATACTTCTTGCAACATTCAATAAATGTCTATGTTTTCTCTCAGCAATCCCATTCTGCTGAGGAGTATAACTTACAGAAGTTTGGTGTAAAATCCCTTTGTTATTTAATAAAGTATTCATGTTTCTATTCACAAATTATGTACCATTGTCAGACCTAATAACCTTAATTTTTGAATCAAACTGAGTTTCAAGTAAACTTGTAAAGGATACAAACATATCATACACTTCATCTTTAGATTTCAATAATTATACCCAAACTGCCCTTGGAAAGTCATCAACAATAGTTAAAAAATATTTAAACCCTTCTCTACTAGTTACTCTATAAGGACCCCATATATCCAGATGTATTAACTCACCTAACTGACAAGTTTTATGCTCACTAATAGGAAAAGGTTCTCTAGTTTGTTTAGCCTTATGACAAATATCACAAGGTGACACATAAATATTCTTTTCTAAATTTAGATCATCTTTTAAAACAGCAAGAACAGGATCAGCAGTATGTCCTAATCTACTATGCCATAAAGATTTAGAAGCATGAAAAGCAACAGGTAAGACCATATTACACTTACCAACAACAGACTTAGGCTCATTAAACAATACAATCCATTTGATTCACTACTAGTCCCCAAAATATTCTTTCTTTTCAAATCCTGAATATAACAATTAGACTCATCAAAACCAACATACAGTTTACTATCTTTGATTAACTTGTGAACAGACATAAGACTAACACAATAATTAGGAACAACAAGAACATCATATAAAACCACATTGTTTGTTAACCTTAAATTTCCAATTTGAGTAATTTTGGCTAAAGTCCCATTTGGGTGACCAACAGTAAGGTTTAAATCAGACACATCAATTACATCAAACATATTTTGAGAAGAAACAGTCATATGTTGGTTGGCACCTGAATCAATTATCCAAGCAAGTAGAATTTTTGCAACTTTTTTACTCACATTTGCACAGAAAAACTTAGAAAAATTTGAGTTAAACAGAAAACTATTGTTATAAGCATGAGGTATACCTGCCATATTTGCTTGAGTAGAGCTATTACTGGTATCACTTATTAAAGAAATGAGTTTATGCACTTGATCATTAGGGAATGGCATAGAAGAAGAAGAAGCAGTTTAAACAAAAGAAGAAGTAGAAGCATGACCAGAATGACCAGAATAACCAGATAACATTTTAGCATCACAATTAGCATTGAAACCTTGTTTATAACCATGATTTTGTCTAATAGGATTAGGGTGTTTCTTAAAACCAGGAGGATATCCAACAATCTCATAACATCTTTCTATAGTATGACCAATCATATTACAATGTTTGCATACAAGATTAGGATTAGGTCCCTTATTGTTTGGAAATTTTCTTTTTGATTCAAAAGTTTTTGCAGCAAAAGAAGTTATCTGTGGTTTATTATCAGTATTTGCAGACAGATTATTTCCTCTATGTGATTCCTCCCTAGACAAGATAGCAAAAGCAACTTTAACATCAGGTAAAGGATCTTTGGTCAACAAAGTGCTTCTAATGGGTTGATACACATCATCAAGACTCATCAAAAATTGCATCAATTTTATCAACTTATCATGAGTACCAAGTTCTTCTCTAGCATCACAAGTACGGGCAGGTAGTTTAGTCACAGAATCAAATTCTCTCCATAAGGAGTTAAGTTTATGATAGTGTTCAGACAAAGAGATTCCATTATGTTTAATAGTGTTAATTTTATACATCAAATTATACACAATTGAACCATCAAGTTTATCATATGTTTCTTTTAACTCATTCCATACAGCAGTAGCATTCTCAGAGAAAACAAGACCCAAATACACATCTTGAGATACAGAACTTAACAGCCAAGACAAGACAATAACATTGCATCTATCCCATTGCTGGGACAAAACAGGACTAGTAGCATAAGCAGTTTTAAGCACAGAACCATCAATAAAACCAAGTTTAGTTTTAGTTTGTAAAGCAAATTTTATAGCACTAGCCCATATACGATAATTTTCAGTACCAGTCAATTTTATAGACACAATAGGCACACCAGTAGTATCATTAGCATGCAGATACAAAGGACTACCAATATCAAGACCACTAACAGTAGCAACATCACCCATTGTAAACAAAAAACAAATAATATTCAAATACACACAAAAGATAACACAAAAATAGCACCAAGTAAATCAAGCAAATTATCTGGAGTTTTGTAGACCAACACAAGACTCAATATAGTTTGCCGATAGAACTACTACCAGGATTCCACACTTCTCAAGAAGAGGGTCAAGGCAGCCGTAATATCATGTATATCGAATCAAGGCAATCCACCAGATAATGGAATAGAAGACTTACAGTGCTATAATAGGAGAAGGAGTTGAAGTAGAAGAAAGTATCACAATAGATACTTAGCGGAAGCAGCAACAACAATCTTCATTTTAAATAGGGTTTTAATAGAAAACCCTAATTAACAAACCCTAGATCCACCTAAACCCTAGATCTTTAATCGCTCACCAACCAAATCGAAACCACGAACAATCTGATCAAAAAACCCTAATTGATTGAAACCCTAATTTACGGAACTTGGCTTTGATACCATGTAACAATTTTAGATCAAACACAAAATACCCCAAACAACTCAGACTTTTATTAATCAAACACCTAAATCAACTAATACAGACTCAATGATGAATCGTCCACAATCGTGTGCGATTCTAAAGGACTGGGATCATCCACAAACGTGTGTGATCCTAAATACAATCAACAAAACAAATACAGACTCAAGAAACCTAATATCAACTCAAAGTTGATAATAATCGAACAAATAAGACAGAGAGAAAAATACAGATCAAAAGAATGAATACAGATATGAAATTATATATCGAAAGAGAGAAAGAGGGGTATTTATACAACCCTAATCTTCAAGTTACCAAGAGGCCCCTGCACAATATCAAACATACAAAACAAGTATAATAAAAACATTTACCTTTTAGACCCTGCAGAATAAAAGAGTTATAAAATGAACCTTAATATTTATAACAGATATATAACACAAACACATAGGCATGTAGTTAAAGAATTTCAATATTATTTTATACTTTTTCCTCGGGTAAGAAAAGACTCAGTCACTCAGGCTTCAGCAGAGAACTTAAATAGGGGGCTTTCTAGGTCTATAAGATAAAGCCCATACACAATCTTGATTTGAAGCTTTCTAGGTCTATAAGATAAAGCCCATACACAATCTTGATTTGAAGAGGTATCAAATCATATCATATTAGAATATGGTCAACTCACTACAAGTGTCATAAACTACATATATATTTACTTCCACAAATTCACATTCTGGGTCATGATATGTTTATGATATGCAACTGCAAGGATATTTTTGGTTTGTGGCAGAGGGATGATTTTTAAGAAAATGACAAACCATACGAACGATTCGTTAAAATTACTTCAAGGAACAGGTGAAAAGACATCTATACGCTCATAGGTGACGCACATGGGGGCTTAACGGAAAATTAACGGTGGCATAAGTGTTTTTAAAATGAGCACAGGGATGTTTACTAATAGGAAAAAACGTATAAGAAAACGAGAGAAAGGTACCCGCGCGTTGCGGCGATGATGGCGGGGTGGTGATGTAATGGCGGTGGCGGTGATGGGGTGATCTACCGACGGGCTCCGCCCTCGGATTTAAAAATTCGTCGAAAGTATATCGAATGACCTCTCTAATGAAAGAGCATTAAATTTTAAGAACACCCATATAATTTTTATAATTTATCGATGTACGGTTTTTGAGATAAAAGATTTTGAATGAATTAGAGGAATAAAATGATTTATGGAGGAGAGAGAAAAAAAATGAGTGGTTGAAATTTGAGGAGAGAGAAAGTATTATAGTTATTTTAGGTAAATATAAAATAGATAGAAGGGGTATTTTGGGGAAGTAAATGATAAAACTTAAAATTTTAGACATAAGCTATTTGCTTTATAATATAGTATAGATAATGAACTACACTAACGTTTGTGATAACAAACCTAAAGTTTAAACTCGAATAAACAAAGACATGAGGACATGTCACAAGTTGAATCTTATTAGTTCTCCATCATACATAAAGTTGATTATTTGCACTTGGTGCAGTGGGACGAAAATGCATAGTCAACATAATATGAATAATTATCCATTAAGGACAATATAAGATATCAACATAATGCAGCAAATATCCATAAATAAGTTAAAATATTGTTTAAAAGGCTAATAATTTTCCACTTGGTGGGATGATGGATGCATAAATAACTTAAACAAATATGTTGTGGTTCAAAAAATCTGATAGTTATCCATAAGTGCAACATAAAAAGTATTTGTTCATAAATTTATATTTCTTTTAGTTGTGTTGATGCCACTTTTGCAAGCATAAGAGAAAGCTATTACTAATCTTCCCCAAGTCTTCTAAATTAACATTTTAAAATTTGGCATGACATTATCCACTTGTTTTGGGCTAGAAGCTAATTTCATATCCAATTTATGGTCTATATCTAAGCTATATAATTGTAATTTACAAACCTTAAATGTGATGTTTCTAAGAAAGAAAAGAAAAACAAGTTGTGATACCAAAACATTAAGCCAATGTACAATAATTACAATATGTATCCCGATCAATTTATTAATTATACTTTTCTTATTCATTTTAGTCAAACTTCTTTTATTTATACAATTACAATTTAAATTATTATAACTTATATTTTATAATTTTTAATTATGAAAAATACTAATAAACTATTTTTTTTGTTACTATGCGGGTACCTAATTAATGAGATTTATAGAGAGGAGGGCTGTTTGTAGAGACAAGAAATGGGCTTGACTTTTTATGGATAATGATGGGCTTATTGGGGGAGGCCCAGTAAGATAGCAGGCAGTGCTTCAATGATTAGTCATTAGATCACAAGATTACATTACAACACAGATTTTATTATATTTATTATTATTATATTTTTGCCACAAATTACTAAAATTAGCTTTAAGGCATGACGTAAAGCCAGAAGTTGATTCTTATTAGTTCTCCAACATAAATAAATAAAATTAAAATCGAATTGGTGGAGATGATGAAAGCATATTATTATAATATAACAATTTAAGTTTGAAAAACTACAGTATACTTTTTCTTTTTTTAAATGTTACCACAAAAGTTTAAGGATTCTTTGTTTTTTCCCAACAAACTTTACCTTTGTTCACATTTGGTCCTTAAATGTACAAATAGGGATGCATAAGGTACAACAACAAAACTTGGATTGTTTCACAAATCTGCCACGAACTTTTAACCTTTTTACTTTTTATCACATAACTTTAATTTCGTTTACTTTTGGCACAAAAGTTTTGTTTATTTTGTTTTTAAACTTTCGTTTTTCTAATTTTTGCCACGAAACTTCATTCTTTTTACTTTTTATCACAGAAACTTTTAAACTTTTACTTTTTGTCACATAACTTTAATTTCTTTTACTTTTGGCACGATATTTTTGTTTTATTTACTTTTTTAACTTTCTTTTCTATCTTTTGCCACGAAAGTTTCATTCTCTTTATTTTTTATCACATAAATTTACTAAAGTTTTCGCCCTTTTACTTTTTGTTACATAACTTTAATTTCTTTTACTTTTAGCACGAAAGTTTGGTTTTATTTAACTTTTAAACATATGTATTTCTAACTTTTGCCACGAAAGTTTCATTCTCTTTACTTTTTATCACAGAAACTTTTAACTTTTTACTTTTTGTCACATAAATTTTATTTCTTTTACTTTTGGCACAAAAGTTTTGTTTATTTTGTTTTTAAACTTTCGTTTTTCTAATTTTTGCCACGAAACTTCATTCTTTTTACTTTTTATCACAGAAACTTTTAAACTTTTACTTTTTGTCACATAAATTTTATTTCTTTTACTTCTTGCAAGAAATTTTTGTGTTATTTACTTTTTAAAATTTTGTTGTTATAACTTTTGTCACGAAAGTTTCATTCTCTTTACTTTTTATCACATAAATTTACTAAATTTTAACCTTTTACTTTTTGTCACATAACTTTAATTTCTTTTACTTTTGGCACAAAAGTTTTGTTTTATTTACTTTTTAAACTTTCGTTTTTCTAACTTTTGCAGAAAGTTTCATTCTCTTACTTTTTATCCACATAACTTTAATTTCTTTTACTTTTGGCACAAAAGTTTTGTTTTATTTACTTTTTAAACTTTTGTTTTATAACTTTTGTCACGAAAGTTTCATTCTCTTTACTTTTTGTTACATAGCTTTAATTTCTTTTACTTTTAGCACAAAAGTTTGGTTTTATTTAACTTTTAAACATATGTATTTCTAACTTTTGCCACGAAAGTTTCATTCTCTTTACTTTTTTATCACGGAAACTTTTAACCTTTTACTTTTAGTTTTTACACATAACTTTCTTTTTTAACTTTTGCCACGAAACTTCATTCTTTTTAGTTTTTATCACATAACTTTCAATTTTGTAACTTTTTTTACGAAAGTTTCATTTTCCTTACTTTTCACCACATAACTTTTCGATTTTTTCCTTTTGTCAACAAAATTTCATATTCTTAACTATTTACCACATAACTTCAAATTTTTCAACTTCAACCACCAAAGTTTCATTTTCTTTACTTTTGACCACATAACTTTTCACTTTTTAACTTTTGCCACGAAAATTTCATTTTATATAATTTTTTTCACATGTGTAGATGTTACGTAATGTCTCCCGGGGCAACGCCCGGGGACAAAAAACTAGTTTTACTAATAATTTATGATCCATGACGAGTATCAATTAAAAATTTGTTTGACAAAACATTAAATTAAAATAATATATGTAATTGGTGAATTCTACTTTTATAATGCTCTTTCACGTAAATTAACTTGTTAATTAAAATTGATCTGTTCTACTGGAAGTTGACCGATCGATTTAAAGTAGATTTTCAAAGGAATGAGTCAAGCAGACTACCAGGCCCGAAACCATAGTGACACGCGTATATTTATTTGTATTTCGTATCGTAGAAGGCCCGATTCATATGACGCACAAGGCCCGTTATATATACGACCATAATTATTATTCTAGGTAGATTGCAAAGGACATATATGTTTTGAAAACATAAGTTATAGCCATGCATTATTAGTTGTTCATTATTTGGACTTATCTCCCTTAGCTTTCAATACCTTTAGGGTGAGCATGATAAAAAAGAGGTTTTAGGTGTGATAGATATATGGAAGTGATCATCGAATTGAAGATTGGTTGGAAAGTTCATTTTCAATAGAATGTCTAGTATGTTGTAGAGTATTCCCCACTTGAAATTGTACATGCATCTCGATCTATTCTTTCCCTTTTCAAAGAAAGGAAAGGAAAAAGTAGAAGAGTTTTGCATTTAAGGGCAATATGCAGTGTCATGTTTAAAAGTGTGACAACTCGTAATTTATTAACATCGGGTTAGTCTTAATCTCCATTAAGCCCAGTCATTATCATAATCTCGTCTAAATTAGACGGTCATTAGACGTGGAAATTATTAGACATTTGGACTTTTGACTTAGTTCAGTTAGACGTATCCTGATGACGTAGACTATTAGCTATCTAGACGAATGCCAGTCTTAAAAATAACTTTAAATGAATATTTAAAGGTTATGTCTTGTACACAATAAATAGACTGTCTAGACTTAATATTTTAAAGTTTACTTTGACGGAATATTATTGACTCGTCTTAATTTAAATAACACGAGGGAAAATACCTTTACTTTAAATTATAACCTTTTAGTCATACGGTGTGTAATCGTAAGCATTTTATCAAATTAAAGGTACCAAAAATATCTAAAATATGGCCACATGGGTCAGCCCCTTTGTTTGTGGTGAGAAAATAAGCCACCAAAACACCCCCCCCCTTTCTTCTTTGCCTGGATCGAACCAAACACACACATAACACACAAAACAATCTTTTCTTCTCAATTCATTTGGCAAGGAGAAATCAAAGGGAAAAAGTACTTCAAATTGGTACAATAATAATCATTTTGCAAGAATTAATCCAAGCATCATCATCTTCATATTCTTTCATTCCTTTTCAAGATCATCTTTTGGTAAGTAAGTTTTTCTCTAAACTTTTAATTTGTCTAAATTCAATCTTATGGGTAGTTTCCATTTATTTAGATTGAACTTACTAGCATAAAAGAATGAAAGAATTATTATATAGTCTTTTGGATGAAATTGTGGTTAGAAGTAAGTATTTGAGATCAAAAGTGTTGAAATTGTTTTTGGCTAACAAAATGGATTGTTTCCAAAGTCTTTAGACATGTTTATATTAGTTGTAATGAAAAGGCTTGAATTGAAAACGATTTGGTTTGCGAAAAATGGTCTATGATCACGCCGCGAAATTTGGTGCTGTTTGACATTTTCAAAAGACGGTGACTTGTACACTTGAACTTTGTTTATATGGTTTAGTACTCGAGACTACCTTATAATGTCAATGACAATGACGTTAGAGACTTGAGTCAAATAAAATGGACATTAAATCAAATTCTTGGTCGTGGCATTCTAGGGTCGATAGCAAAGTAGTTGTACGTAGGATACTTGAAGTCGTGAGATTTGATCCTCACCATTGGTACTCATATCCTAGGTTTTGGATAG
Organism: Erigeron breviscapus; assembly: GCA_034093135.1. Taxonomy (NCBI): domain Eukaryota; kingdom Viridiplantae; phylum Streptophyta; class Magnoliopsida; order Asterales; family Asteraceae; genus Erigeron; species Erigeron breviscapus. The sequence goes on from CM067171.1 coordinate 101,771,322, forward strand.
ACGTGGAGACTAGATTTGCTCATTCTCAAGTTTGCTCGCCCTTTTAGCTCTTTGATCGCTAAGGTGAGTTTATGGCGCCCTTTTCCTTTTACTTTGGGCCTGAAAAGCATGCACTGTTGTATACACGACTACTTTATAAATGATTTGTCTTTGTCTATGCCATGAGATTTGGCTACTTAAATCATTTGTCTTATGTCTTGCCATGTTGACGGCTGCCTGAAAATGTGTATACATGTCTTATGAAATTTTGTTCTATATGTCTTGACTTGCCATGTTGTCGGCTGACTAAACTGTTCTTTGTGTTTGACAAACTAAAATGTTGCCCCATGTAGTTATCACCATTATGAGATCCTAATGGTTGTCTTGTCAGATTTTGTTCCTGACTGTCATAGTTCTGGTCCGCACCCCAATGTAGACGGGAGACCTGTGCGAGGTATATTGGTCCGCACCCCACTGTAGACGGGAAATCCTGTGCGAGGCGTATTGGTCTTGTTGTCGGACTTAGGTCTGGACTGTCATTATATATTGTCGGATTCTGATCCCGGCTGTCTTGTCTTAAATAACTACATGTCATTGTGTGCTCCCAATGACGACTAAACTTTTGGTCAAACACACTGTAAACTCACCAACTATTTTGATAGTTGATCCTCTCAAATTTCATGTTTTTCAGGTAACCAACAGTAAGTCTTGGATCATTCTTGGCATAATAGGGCCATTCTTTTGACTTGGACGTACAATTAACATCATACATTTGAGGACTCTCATGTTTTTAGCTTTAATTGTATTAGACTGTCCAGATATTGAACTCGTATTCAGTGGGCCCAGTTCCAAATGAGGATGACTTGTATCCGTATTTTGGGGTCCACATTTGAACGATTGTACTTGTATTAAACTTGTATTGGCATTAATGGATGTAATCTCTATTACCTTCTGATTAGTACGCAATTATTTGTTAACCCTGTATTTCCGCTACAACGGGGTGTGACAAAAATTGGTATCAGAGCCAAGGTTATAGTTAATACAGAGTTTTTCCGCCGGAAAAACTCAATCTATAGCCATTGTCGTTTCAAAAGGAAATCTAAGTCAAATAAGATTTAGGATAATTAGCTCGAGAGTTATATTATTTGTCTATAATTAGACCTAGCCTGATCAACTACGTCCCGATTTTGTAAAATAATATAAGGCTCGATATAAATATCCTAGATTTTGTATATACATGATAGTTTGGACTATATTAATAACATACTGTAGATGTGGTGGGAAGGCTGCGGGTGACCCTATATATAAGCATTGAAGGTATGTTAGAAATAGAAACCCAAATCGTATGTGTATACATTAGACAAAGATCTCTTTAAAAACACATGTGTTGCGTACTGTCTCATTCATTTGACTCGTACTGTCTCATCCATTAGACTTATATGGATACTTTGACTATCTTTTCAGACTTGTCATGTCGGACGGAGTTAGCTCAAATGTTGTTGTTCCGGGTACTCCTACAGTTCCTGTGGTAGCAAACTCCTACCCATGTGTTCCTAACTCTTATGAAGAGGAACCATTTGAGGCTTCGGGCAATGAATCTCGCCCAATAAATCTGATATCATCATCCAGTGAATCTGGAAATGAGCATGTATCTATTCATGTTCAACCATCTCTGTCACCGGTAGCTCCATATCAGAGGAGGACTACCGAGGGAGCTCGCCTTCCCTATGCTCCTCGAGATCCTTATTCTCCTGGTCCTTCTGCACCGGTTCAGGACAACCGTGTATTTGGTCCTTCATTTCTTTTGGGCGATCCGTATGCTACGGGTTCCTCCAGAGTATCTATATATATCCCCAATGCTGCTAATGGGATGCCAGTTGCTGATGCAACTGATAGGTCGGAGTATGCTCTCCGACAAATGTCAAGGATGAACAATTCTCTCATCCGTACTAGGGAGGCTATTGACAATCAAGCTCAAGCGTTGACTGGAGCTTATCGTCATGCTTCTGAGGCTATGACTGTTGCTAGAGAGGGGAAAGAGACTATTGGGACTTTGATCTGGATACTGTTAGTTTTGGTAGCCTTGGTTGTGGCTTTGCTAGTCGTCGTTCTTTTTAAGATGTAATCTAGTAGTAGTAACGTATTGTAAGCATAGAACTTATAACAACTCATACTCTTGTACTTTGAGTTGTAGTCTATCTTCTGTGGATGAAGTTCCCACATGTCTTTGAATCGTATCACTCTGACTATGTAGTCTATCGTTGTGGATGTAGTTCCCACATGTTTTTGAATCATACCCGTCAGACTATGTAAATTTTGGGCATCAATGAAATACGATCGTCTTTTTGGCTTACATACTTGTTCAGACTATGTCACTTACTTATTCTTAACTCTAGAAATATGATGTTCCATATTTTCTTGTCTTGTCTAGTACATGAATTCATACAAGTCAACAATTTGTGACTTGCATTGTACTGTCATTTGTCTTGCAAAGCTACTTTCTGATTAACCTTTCAAGGAAATCTCTAAATGACATTTTTGTTCATGTCATAGACTTATGGCTCCTAAGACGCGAAGCAAAATCCAGAAAAAGGCTCTAAGTAAGAAAACTGCTCAAAAGAGAGTTACTCGATCAACTCCTAAACCTAATGAAGCTGAACAGGAAGAACCTGTGATTCAGCAAAGACCAGAAGCTGCTGCAGTTAATGTGAACACTGGTCCTGGATCTACCCCAAATGTTGGCGGGGAAAATAATATGACAGCATTTGTGACACAACAGCTAATGGCCTCTATGCCTACTTTAGTCGCTCAGATCACGGCGAGCATGAACGCCAATAATAATCATCATGCTGACAATAGTAACAATGTTGAACCTACTGCTGAACAAGTTATTCCTCGAGTTCATCTTCGAGGGAGTGACTTTAAGACCTTCACATATTGCAAGCCAAAGGAGTTCCATGGCACCAAAGGTCCTGTCGGTCTAATCAACTAGCTGGAAAGCATAGAGGCAGTGCTTCATATCAGCCGTTGTGCCGAAGAGCACAAAGTGGAATATGCCGCCACTCAATTCCAAAAGCACGCGCTGTCATGGTGGAACGAGCAGATTAGGACTCGTGGCCGAGAGCCGGATAATAGCATACCTTGGTTTGACTTTAAAAGGATGTTGATGGAAAAGTACTGTCCTCGAGAGGAAGTACAGAAAATGGAAGGTGAATTCTGGAATCATAATATGATCGGACTAGACAACGAGAAATACACAACTCGTTTTCATGAGTTGGCAAGACTAGTTCCTCGTATGGTGGATACGGAGGAAAAATTGGTTGAAAGATATTGTTATGGCTTGTCACCTGAAATCCGAAGGTTGGTGGCCGCTTTTAATCCTTTGACTCTTCAAGCGACAGTTAGTGCAACCAACCGGATGGTGATAGATTGAAAAGAACCACTGGTTCTTCTGTTGGAACTGAAGTGGTCAAGAGAAGGAATGATCATGCCTCTGGTAGTGGATATGGTGGCGGTGGAAATGGCAAGAGGTTTAAGAGCCAGAAACTTTGTTGTGGTTGCTCAGGACGTCAAGAGGTACACTGGCTTAGACCCTAAGTGTAATAGGTGTAACCTCCATCACAGGGGAAATTGTCTTACTTGCCACCATTGTAAAAAGATGGGACATTTGGAAAAATAATGTAGGGAAAAGACACCCAGTCAATGCTACGAGTGTTGGAGCGAAACCCATATGCGACCCGCGTGTCCACGACTAAATCAAGCCCCGAACAACAATGCTATAATTCCGAGGAACAATGCGGGGAACAATCAAGCTGGGAATTAGGGAAGAAATCAAGGAGGTCAAGGTAGAGGCCGAGTGTTTGCTTTGGATGCTGCTGATGCACGACGTGATCCCAACGTTGTGATAGGTACATTCATACTCAATAATCGTTATGTATTTGTGTTATTCGACTCTGGTGCTGATAAAAGTTTATATCCTTAGAATTTAAGTCTCGAATTAATATAGTAGCTATCCCCATGAAAGAAACTTATGTTGTCGAATATGCAAACGGTCAAAAGTATGTTGCTAGAGATCATTTGGTAGATTGGAGTTTGACATTGTCTGGTAAAACCTTTAAAATATATCTGATCCCCATAGAACTAGGAAGTTTTGATGTGATTGTTGGTATGGACTGGTTGTATAGAATTCGTTCCGATATTGGTTGTTACGAGAAAGTTGTAAGAATACCCCTTCTAAATGGCGAGACATTGATAGTGCAAGGAGACAAGTCAGGGAAGGAATTGATTTTGGTGTCGGCGATAAAAGCAAATAGATATTTACAAAAAGAATACCCTGCTTTCTTGGCACTAGTGGTTGAAAGGAAACCAGAGGGTAAAGGCATTCAAGATATTCCAGTAGTTAAAGATTTTCCAGAGGTGTTTCCCGAAGATTTGACTGGACTTCCACCACATAGACCAGTCGAGTTTGGAATAGACTTGGTCCCTGGAGCTGCACCCGTGGCCAAGGCACCCTATCGCCTTGCGCCGTCAGAAATGCAAGAATTGTCCGAACAACTTCAAGAGTTGTTGGCGAAAGGACTAATTCGTCCAAGTTCATCACCCTGGGGAGCTCCGATCTTATTTGTGAAAAAGAAAGACGGCTCTATGCGCATGTGTATTGACTATAGAGAATTGAACAAGTTGACCGTCAAGAACAGGTACCCTTTACCTCGTATTGACGATTTCCAACTGGAAGGTGCATCACACTTTTCCAAGATCGATCTCAGATCTGGGTATCATCAACTCAGAGTCAGAGAGACGGACATTCCTAAAACAGCCTTCAGAACTCGTTATGGACATTATGAATTTTTGGTTATGCCATTTGGCTTAACCAATGCACCTGCTGTGTTTATGGACTTAATGAATCGAGTATGTCGACCGTATCTTGACAAGTTTGTCATTGTATTCATTGATGACATACTGATCTACTCGAGAAATAAAGACGAACATGAAGGTCATCTGAGAACCATTCTACAACTGCTCAAGGATCAGAAGTTGTACGCGAAATTCTCAAAATGTGAATTCTGGATTAGGGAAGTACACTTCTTGGATCATGTAGTGAATGCGGATGGGATCCACGTAGATCCATCTAAGGTCGAAGCAATAAAGAAGTGGGAAGCCCCTAAGACTCCGACGGAAATCCGTCAATTTCTTGGACTGGCTGGATATTACAGGAGATTCATTGAGAATTTCTCTAAGGTTGCTCAACCTTTGACTTTGTTAACTCAGAAGACTAAGGAGTTTATTTGGCAGGATGCCCAGGACAAGGCATTTTAGACGTTAAAGGACAGACTATGTAATGCTCCTATTCTAGCATTACCAAATGGCATTGAAAATTTCGTGGTATACTGTGACGCCTCACATCAGGGCATGGGATGTGTACTTATGCAGGAAGGTAAGGTCATTGCTTACGCTTCTAGACAGCTCAAAATCCACGAAAAGAGCTATACAACCCACGATCTGGAACTCGGAGCGGTTGTCTTTGCATTAAAAATTTGGAGACATTATCTGTATGGTACCAAGTGTACTGTATTCACGGATCACAAAAGCCTTCAGCATATCTTCGATCAGAAAATGCTAAATATGAGACAACGACGATGGGTAGAATTACTCAGTGACTACGACTGTGAACTCAAATATCATCCTGGTAAAGCAAATGTTGTTGCTGACGCGCTAAGTCGAAAGGATAGAATTTCACTATCTGTCATAAAAAGAGCAAGTTCTTATCTTGGCTCATCATTTAGAGATAGAGTTTTAGATGATCAAAATAGTTCCCTACAGCCAGGGAATATCGAGAAAGAGGCATTGTGGAATGCTGAACGTTTATTCAAATTGGATGGTGATGGGATACGACATGTTAAGGGCAGAGTGTGGATTCCCAAGTACAATGGACTTAGAGAACTCTTAATGAACGAGAGTCATCGATCTAAGTATTCAATCCATCCTGGTGCTGACAAAATGTACCATGGACTAAAGGACTTTTATTGGTGGCCTGGTATGAAAAGAGATATCGCCACTTATGTCTCAAAGTGTCTAAATTGTTCAATGGTCAAGGCGGAGCACCAAAAGCCTTCTGGGCTGCTCCAACAACCCAAAATTCCTGACTGGAAATGGGAACAGATTACTATGGACTTTATTACTAAACTGCCTCGAACCCTTAGAGGATACGATACTATTTGGGTCATTGTCGACCGCTTGACGAAGTCTGCTCATTTCATTCCAATACGGGAGAATTGGAAGATAAGGAAATTGTCTCAAATATACATTGAAAAGATTGTGTCTCTTCATGGCGTTCCTTTGTCCATTATCTCTGATCGTGACGGTCGTTTCACTTCAACATCATGGAGACATTTTCAAGACGCCCTAGGCACTCAATTGAATCTGAGTACGGCTTACCATCCACAAACTGACGGACAAAGTGAACGTACCATCCAGACGTTAGAAGACATGCTTCGGGCATGTGTCATTGACTTCAAGGGTAGTTGGGATACCTTTTTGCCGTTAGCTGAATTTTCATATAATAACAGCTATCACACTAGCATCAAATGTGCGCCTTATAAGGCTTTGTATGGACGGAAATGTAGATCGCTTGTTTGTTGGCTCGATGCTGGCGAACGTCGTTTGTACAAATATGGACTAGTTCAGAAGACTACTGACCAAATTGTTGAAATTAGAGCACGGCTGAAGGCGGCTCAAGATCGCCAAAAGAGCTATGCCGACCGTAGAAGGAAACCACTTGAGTTTCAAGTGGGAGACAAAGTCATGTTGAAAGTGTCACCTTGGAAAGGCACTGCACGTTTTGGCGTACGAGGGAAACTTAGTCCTCGTTATATCGGACCATTCGAAATTGTTCGAAGGATTGGTTCCGTGGCTTATAAGCTCGATTTACCCCAAGAGCTGGAACACGTTCATCACACGTTTCATGTCTCGAATCTTAAGAAATGTCTGAATGTCTGACTGATGAAACTTTAGTCGTACCTGTCGAAGAGCTGCAAGTGAACGACTCTCTTCAATTTGTCGAGGAACCTGTTGAAATTCTAGACCAACAGCTCAAGCAACTTAGACGAAGTCGTATCAAGTTGGTCAAGGTACGTTGGAACTCAAAACACGGACCCGACTCGACTTGGGAACGTGAAGACTATATGATGGAGCATTATCCTCATCTTTTTACTGAGCAACAATTAATTTCGTGACAAAATCCTCGAAGTCGGGGATGCTGTGACAACTCGTAATTTATTAACATCGGGTTAGTCTTAATCTCCATTAAGCCCAATCATTATCATAATCTCGTCTAAATTAGACGGTCATTAGACGTGGAAATTATTAGACATTTGGACTTTTGACTTAGTTCAGTTAGACGTATCCTGATGACGTAGACTATTAGCTATCTAGACGAATGCCGAGTCTTAAAATAACTTTAAATGAATATTTAAAGGTTATGTCTTGTACAAAATAAATAGACTGTCTAGACTTAATATTTTAAAGTTTACTTTGACGGAATATTATTGACCCGTCTTAATTTAAATAACACGAGGGAAAATACCTTTACTTTAAATTATAACCTTTTAGTCATACGGTATTTAATCGTAAGCATTTTACCGAATTAAAGGGTACCAATATCTATATGGCCACATGGGTCACCCCTTTGTTTGTGGAAGAAAATAAGCCACCAAACTCCCCCTCTTTCTTCTTTTCTGGTCGATCACACACACACACACAAAAACCTCCTTTCTCTTTTTGATCGGTTTCAACAAAGTAATCAAAGGCAAAAATACTTCTAATTGGTACAATAATAATCATCTTGCAAGAATTAATCCAAGCATCATCATCTTCATATTCTTTCATTTCTTTTCAAGATCATCTTTTGGTAAGTAAGTTTTTCTCTAAACTTTTAATTTGTCTAAATTCAATCTTATGGGTAGTTTCCATTTATTTAGATTGAACTTACTAGCATAAAAGAATGAAAGAATTATTATATAGTCTTTTGGATGAAATTATGGTTAGAAGTAAGTATTTGAGATCAAAAGTGTTGAAATTGTTTTTGGCTAGCAAAATGGATTGTTTCCAAAGTCTTTAGACATGTTTATATTAGTTGTAATGAAAAGGCTTGAATTGAAAACGATTTGGTTTGCGAAAAATGGTCTATGATCACGCCGCGAAATTTGGTGCTGTTTGACATTTTCAAAAGACGGTGACTTGTACACTTGAACTTTGTTTATATGGTTTAGTACTCGAGACTACCTTATAATGTCAATGACAATGACGTTAGAAACTTGAGTCAAATAAAATGGACATTAAATCACATTCTTGGTCGTGGCATTCTAGGGTCGATAGCAAAGTAGTTGTACGTAGGATACTTGAAGTCGTGAGATTTGATCCTCACCATTGGTACTCATATCCTAGGTTTTGGATAGACGTGGAGACTAGATTTGCTCATTCTCAAGTTTGCTCGCCCTTGTAGCTCGTTGATCGCTAAGGTGAGTTTATGGCGCCCTTTCCTTTTACTTTGGGCCTGAAAAGCATGTACTATTGTATACACGACTACTTTATAAATGATTTGTCTTTGTCTATGCCATGAGATTTGGCTACTTAAATCATTTGTCTTATGTCTTGCCATGTTGACGGCTGCCTGAAAAATGTGTATACATGTCTTATGAAATTTTGTTCTATATGTCTTGACTTGCCATGTTGTCGGCTGACTATTGTTCTTTGTGTTTGACAAACTAAAATGTTGTCCCTATGTAGTTATCACCATTATGAGATCCTAATGGTTGTCTTGTCAGATTTTGTTCCTGACTGTCATAGTTCTGGTCCGCACCCCAATGTAGACGGGAGACCTGTGCGAGGTATATTGGTCCGCACCCCACTGTAGACGGGAAATCCTGTGCGAGGCGTATTGGTCTTGTTGTCGGACTTAGGTCTGGACTGTCATTATATATTGTCGGATTCTGATCCCGGCTGTCTTGTCTTAAATAACTACATGTCATTGTGTGCTCCCAATGACGACTAAACTTTGGTCAAACACACTGTAAACTCACCAACTATTTCGATAGTTGATCCTCTCAAATTTTCATGCTTTTCAGGTGACCATCAGTAAGTCTTGGAATCGTCTTTGGCATTATAGGGCCATTCTTTTGACATTGGACGTACAATTAGCATCAGACATTTGAGGACTTTCATGTTATTAGCTTTAATTGTATTAGACTGTCCAATTTATTGAACTCGTATTCAGTGGGCCCAGTTCCAAATGAGGATGACTTGTATCCGTATTTTGGGGTCCACATTTGAACGTTGTACTTGTATTAAACTTGTATTGACATTAATGGATGTAATCTCTATTACCTTCTGATTAGTACGCAATTATTTGTTAACCCTGTATTTACGCTACAACGGGGTGTGACAAAAAGACCCGAGTAATGATATACTCCATATTTTTATTTTTAATAAAAAAAGACTTGTGTTTAATTAAATATCCTTTTAATTACAAGCAAAGACTGAACTAGAAATTATATATCCTTGGTGAAGTCATTAAAATTTATAGACCACAATCTCGTATGCAGTTTATGCTCTATGGAATAATGGAATCCATAACTGTTTTGACGAGCTGCGTGAATAAAACTTTGATACTTTATCATTTGGGTTTTGAAATGGGATGAGTGAGGTCGGCAAAATATTTGAGTGGGGATGATAATTTTTGGTGAAGGAACTTTACAATTGCATTTCAAATTCATGTTTTGCAGCTGGCCTCAACATGACTAGATGCATGATCGAGTCCGCATAGGGAACAAATCGTGTGTGTTTATAATCGATCGATGATCATCAATATGCATGTATGTCCCTCCAAAAGTAAACCTCGATCCTAACTCGATTTCCTTAAATAGAAGATATATATGATGAATCGTTAAAACACTACTTTTTCAATCATGTGATGATCGATTGTTATTGGAATGTATGTCATTCGATTAATTGTGCACGTACGATCAAGTTATAATTTCGTAAAGATTAATTCTATGTAAGATTCATTCATCATTTTCGATTATAAGTGATGTCAATCTATATATATGGTCAATAATTTTGAATCAGGTTTGAAATAACCTGGCTCATAACAAGAAATCAAGGCCCGGGTATAAGCAAAATCCCGCGTGTTGATTAGTCAGCTTCAAGTAGCGTGCGGGTGTACTTGATACTTTGATAGACTCAGGTTTGTAAAACCCGTGTGTTGATCACTAGCTAGGCAACCATAATATTAAAAACATAAACTATACTATGTCTGTTTTCTTTTTTAACTTTGCTTGGTTTTTTGGCACGTATTTGGGTTTAGTCTTCTAGTATCTTGCTAAGTTGCTAGAAAAATTTATTTATTTTGGTGGAATGAAAGATTGCTAAACTGTTAAAAAAAAAATAAAAAAAATACTATGTCGGTTTAATCATTTCATAAATATATATATCTAGCTACTGAATCATCATTGTTCACAATTAGTTTGTTTTATATATATGTGTTCAAAACCGTTGTCTCACAAGCACGAAGATTGTTGTGTACTTCACAATGCTAGCGGCACATTTTGGATTTGTGTATAAATAAGATTAAGATCTTCTCAAAATGATTTTTATAACATGACCTATACTATGTTTTGTGCTTTTTAGACAAAAGAAAAAAACACATTGAATAATATTATTAAAGACATACAAAAAGGTTTCGCTATCTACCCCTTTCATTACATACTAAACAAGATGTATAGGTCGACATGTTAAAATTGAGAAGCTCTTAATCCGTATAAGAGGATACCCAATGCCCTCGTCCCTCTGTTCGTTCGGCTTCATCGGACGAGTCCACACCGTTGGGTGGGACTCGTCCCTGGCTCGTGCGCTACTCTCGTCCGTTTGTCTCGTTCCTGCAGGGACGAGTATGTTTGTTTATTTTTTTTTTATTTTTTTTAAAACTAAAGGCTATATTCAAATAGAAAGGAGACAAAAGTAACTTTCACCATTTGGCAAAACAAGCCCCTAAACGGCTAGTTAGTTCAAAACAGGTTTAAAAAAGTGTCAAATTTAGTCCTTAACGGCTAGTTTTTCAAAATGTCTATATATACACTTCAATTGAACCACCATATCACACCACTCTTCCACATATTCAGCTATATTATACCAAAACACACTTTTGTATACACAAATCATCATGAACAACCAGTTTCCTTCGAGTTTATCAACGTACATGAGACCCGATTTGTTTCCTAATGAAGACGATGATGATGAGCTTATGGGCATCATGGCCGAATGTGTTGATTTGCTTGAACAAGGTGAATCATCAAGAGCATTCATACCCCGTATGCCCGTCGACAGAGATCGATATGGTGCTGAAGAGCGCCTAATGGCAGCTTATTTTAACGAAAACCCAAAGTATTCGTTGAAGAGCTTTAGGCGACGATTCCGTATGTCGAGACCTATGTTCATGCGCATTGTGAACGACATAATATCATACCCATCTCGACATCCAGGTCCTGTGCCTTTGCATTTTAAAAGAATGCAAGACAAGCAGGTTGATGGTCGAGGAAAGGTTGGTTTCAGTACAATCCAAAAGTGTGTATGCGCCATACGTCAGTTGGCGTATGGCTACAATCCCGACTCGCTTGACGAGTATCTACAGATGGGTGAAGAAACAGCAAGATGTTATCTAGACTATTACTGTAAGTGTGTGTTTGAACTTTACAGGGATGAATACTTGCGCAGACCAACACCGGAGGACATACAACGCTTGTATGCTCGACATGAGGAGCTTCATGGTTTCCCAGGCATGCTTGGAAGCATTGATTGCATGCACTGGCCTTGGAAGAACTGTCCCAAGGCATGGCAAGGTCAATTTACGCGTGGTGATCACGGTCATCCAACCATCATGCTTGAAGCGGTAGCTTCGTACGATAGATGGATTTGGCATGCCTTTTTCGGCACAGCTGGTTCAAACAACGATATAAATGTTCTGAACCAGTCGCCTTTATTTCGGGAAATCATAGAAGATCGTGCGCCTGATAGCTCGTTCACTGTTAATGGCACCCACTACAAAAAAGGTTACTATCTCGCCGACGGCATTTATCCCGAATGGTCGACTTTTGTAAAGTCGTATTCATGCCCTCAAGATGAGAAGCGAAAGAAATTTAAAAAGTTTCAAGAAAGTGCCCGGAAAGATGTCGAGCGTGCCTTTGGAGGGCTTCAAAATTCATGGCACATTCTAACCCAACCAGCAAGATCAAAAAGCGTGAATCGAATAACTCGAACAATGTACGCGTGTGTTATATTGCATAACATGAAGGTTGAAGACGCGGGGTACGCCATAAGCTCACTCGAGGATGGAGACGACAATGATCCAATCGTCTTACCTGAGCGTACTTTCCAGGAAAGGATGGCAGTTCACCAACGAACCGGCAAGGAGCTTCGAGATCGCACTGTGCATCATGCTCTTCGTCATGATCTTACGGAGCATATATGGCGCCTCCCGGCTTAATGTGTGTTTTTTTTAAATAAACTATTGTAATGTTTTTTTTTAATGTGTGTTTTCTTTATTTCAAGTATTGTAATGTTTTTATTTGTATTTTTTGTGTGCTTTTTTTAAATAAATTGTGTAATGTTTTTATTTTTAATGAAGTGTTTTTTATTTGTGTATGTTTTAGTTTGTTATTAATTTTGAAGGGTTAAAAGTGTAAAGTTTGGATAAAAGGGTATAATTAAATAATTGGTGGGTCCAAGACTAGTCCTTGAGGGATGAGTGCATTGGGTGTATTTTGGGGGATTAGTCCTTGGAGTGTTTTTTGCTGATGTGGCGCTGACAGGGACTAGTCTTTGAGGGATGAGTCTAAGGCATTGGGTAGCTTCTAAATACGTTAAAGAAAATGTAAAATTTTTCCGTACGTATGTGACTATCTACACTTCCAATAAATAACAATATTTTCCCCCCTATAATTTAACATGCTAATAAATTCGCCCGGTTAACTACATATATATGGACAAATGGTATATGTACGTACTTTTGTTTTAAACGTGGAAAATGGATCCGCTTTTATGATGCTTTTATTATTTACTAAATATAACAAGTTATGTGGTGAACCGATGTCGTATATTTTACACCTAAACAAAGTTTTAGTGACATCCTTGCAGATTAACCACATCCTAAAAGTGGCTTTTTTTGTTGTGGAAATTTTGAAACAAAAACCAACACGAATATGACTTGCACCAATCTACTTGCCTTCTTCCACTCGTCATTTACTTTCCTTTATTATTAAGTAGTCCCAAATTAAAATAAAATAAAACAAACAAACAAACACTAGTTTTTATTGTTTATCTAGCTATAACTTTTGAGTGGGTAATGGGGCTCCGTGTTTGAACGCGTTAGTATTATTTTTATTATCATTTGGATTATAATTTGATTTGGTTATTTTTTATTTTACGGGTATGTATGTTTAAGCCTATGGACAAGGCCAGATTTAATATTAAAAGGGTCGGTTGTTTTATTGAATAAATAATACAAATTAAAAAATAATAATATTGTTTTAATAAATAAAATGAAAATTTAGATAAAACGTTGTGTTAGTTTGAGAAGGCTGAGTATCCTCTAACTCGTTTTATAACATGAAGATCATACAGAGTAACAGAGCTAGATATCTGCAATTCGTCTTGGGCCACATTATATTAATGAATATAAGGTCCGACCTTTCAGACATTATAACACTTTTAGAAGTAAAAAAAGTACTCATAATTTGTAACTCGCTTGCGTTATGTATTAGACAATGTCTTCACCTTATGTTGGATGCAAAGTCCATTTCCAACATTGAAAAAAATAAAAATAAAAATAAATTAAATATGTATATAAACTTGTGAGCTGCTCTCTTTAGTTATATATCATCATATGATTTTAAGATAAATTGTATTGAGTTTGATCAGTTTGGATTCGAAATGGTCCTGACACCTTATACGATACAAGAGATGCCGTAAATACGAGTCTCTTTGTGTGTGTATTCCATGTCTTGTTAAATGCTTACATAAAATCCGGCTTATATGGATGGTAAGGGTGTGTGAATCCAACAAACGAAATATGGAATATGGAATACCGAATACATCCAAGTGTTTTCCAATTAACAGAATAAACCATCTTGTCTTTAAAAGTAACTTTCACATTTACTTTGTCATCTTACTTATCATAACTATACATATATATAAATATACAATTATCGATTGATAAGAATATTGATGTCATTATATTCTTTGATGTTGAAATTTCATTTATAATTATAGGGCGTTTTTTTAACATGTTCGCCTAAAACATATTTAATGAACTAAACTTTTTAAATAATATAAGAAAAAAATCACTAAATACACGTTAACCAAGTCTAGATATTAGCATCTTAAAAAGATTCATTTTATGTTTTTACAAATTTGAAGTTTAAATTTAACATCTTCTTTATGTTACAAAAACACTAAAATTATTCCATGTGCTAATCGTGTAAGTATAGTACAACACTATCAAGAATACCCATGGACTATTTACAGAAAAACCAGGTAATCTTATTAATTTAACTGAAATATTTATTGATTCGGCTAACGAAATTTGAAAATATAAAAAATGCGGGTTGGTTAACTCAATTCGGTACAATTTGACAGTTTTTTGGTTTTAGAACTTTTTGAGCACTACCCATGGCTAGTAAGAGGTTGTCAACGAAAAGAGAAAGGATCTAGATAGGTCCGATTTTTGCACATGCATGCCCTGGTAGAATAAATAAGAAAAATATAAGACATTGATTCTTTAATTATGTACGTTATCCATGTTAGAATATATGGGATCAGAATTTATTTCATCACCTCCCGAGTACACGAGTTCAAAGGTTTTAGAAGGGTTTCGGTCCAAGGTGGGTCCAAGATGGGCCCAAGCCCAAGAATTTTATGTCGGTCTTGTTTAACCTAATTAGGTTAATTTCATGTATAAATAGGACGTATGTATTGTTCAAAAATTAATAAGAAAAACAGTTTTTTATCTTCATCGTTTAAACATGGTATCAGAGCCGTCAATCGGTTCATCATTTACACAATAACCAAATCCTCTAGATTTGTATCACCTAAATCAAAACCAAAGCCACCATGGCCGGAGAAGATACCGGCGGCTCCAGTAATGATTTGGCAATACAATTAGCCAATCTTTGCAAAACAACAATCACAAATCCAAAACTATCCGACAACCTGCAAATCAACCTCAAACTAAACAACCAAAATTACGCTCTATGGACTCGGATGATTCGAGTTGCCATAGGCGGAAAATCCAAATCATTATTAAATCATTTAACCAACGAACCACCAACAAAAGCAACTACTGAACAATATGAAAAATGGGAACAAGAAGACCTGATCGTGTTTTCGTGGCTTATTCAGAATATTGAACCCATATTGGCCGGAAATCTCACCGAGTTCTCCACGGCCAAAGAACTATGGGATGCCTTAGCAATCACTTACAGTAGCGGAAGAGACAAGTTACAAACTTTCAATCTTCATGTTAGATCCAATGAACTAAAACAAGCCGACAAATCCCTTGAAGATTTCTGGATCGCCTTACAAGGAATTTGGGGTGAAATCGATCGGATTGATCCCAATCCCATGAAATGTCCAGATGATATCAAGACTTTTGCCAAAATCAGATCCGATCAAAAATTATTTCAGTTTCTTAATGGTTTGGATCGGAAGTTTGAACCCATCAAACGTGAGATCCTCCGAATTGACCCTCTTCCTACCGTCGAAGCCGCATATGCCTCTGTTCGCAAGGATGCCGCTCACCAAAATATTTTGGGAGCAACAAAAAGTGAACTGGAAGGTATAGCTTCCGGCTTTATCGCCGGAAAACTTAGCGGCGGCAGCTTTGTATCAAAAGGATTCCGGCGGGTCGACGGCAAGAAAAAGGTAACCCAAGAGGACAAATCACATCTAATGTGTGATGAGTGTGGTATGTCCAGGCACACCAAGGAGCAGTGTTTCGAGATCATAGGATATCCCGATTGGTGGACCGGCCCCAAGAAACCTACCAGATCTATCTAGAAGACCAACCCAACCACCTGACCAAATAAAGAAAGTGATGGCCGGAGTAAGGAGAAAGGTTTTGGTGCGGCGGCCGAAGGTGAAGAAGGGGGGAGTGCGCGGGGGGGAGGAGGGGGGAGAGAGGGGTGCGGCAAGCCCCTCGCAACCCAAAAACCGAGGGGGTGAGGAGAAAGAGAGGAAGAAAATGGCCGAAAAGACGGCGGGGAAGAAGCAAAAGGGAGGAATAAACAAAAGGGAGTGTCTAGAAACCCTAATAAATCAAGTATTGAGCTTAGTCATAATAATGGACCAGGAAATCTACATGGGCCAAAATTAATTGCAAATGGGTTTATGGCCCAATCCGATTACTCTAATGGGTCTTGGATTTTTTATTGTGGTGCAACCGACACTATGACTTATGAATTATCAGATTTTTCGGTGTTTTCAAAACCACGAAAGACCCATATTCGCGCTGCTAATAAAGGGAAAATGGAAGTTATGAATGGAGGAACTGTTACAATCTCTCCAAACATCAATTTAACTAACTGTCTCTATGTTCCTTCTTTATCTCACAAGCTCCTGTCAATAAGTCATGTAACCAAAGAACTTAATTGCTCAGTTCTCATGCATCCAACTTTTTGTTTGTTACAGGATATCAGGACGGGACGGATCATTGGGCGTGGCACTGAGAGAGAAGGACTGTATTATGTTGATGAAGTTACTGAAAGTGGGACTACCATGCTTGCTCATGGAACTAGTGAAAGAGAAGCATGGCTATGGCATAGAAGATTGGGGCATCCATCAGTTAGTTATTTGCATATTTTGTTTCCAAAACTTTTTCCGTTAAATAAAAAGATTGAATGTGAAACTTGCATTTTAGCAAAAAGTCATAGGCAATCTTTTAAACCTCGTAATAATAGAGTTGAAATTCCTTTTTCATTAGTTCATTCTGATGTATGGGGCCCTGCACCGGTTAGTGGAGGTCACAATTTTAAGTATTTTGTGATTTTTGTGGATGATTGCACCAGAATGACATGGATTTATTTTTTGAAAAATAAAGATGAAGTTTATGATAGATTTACTGTGTTCTACAACATGGTTCAAACACAATTTCAGACATCCATCAAAATCATGAGAACAGATAATGGTGGGGAGTATGTAAATTCACAAATGAATCTGTTTTTTCAATCTAAAGGAATAATCCATCAAACCACCTGCCCTCACACTCCCGAACAAAATGGTGTAGCTGAAAGGAAAAATAGGATTCTTTTAGAGATAACTAGGGCACTTATTATTGAGTCCTTAGTTCCAAAAAGTTTTTGGCCTGAAGCCTTAGCCACTGCTACCTATTTAATCAACCGTCTTCCTACAAAGATTCTTGATATGAAAACCCCTTTGAAAGTTCTCTCTGAGTTTCATAAGCCTCCACCAGTTCTTACTTTACCTACTAGAGTATTTGGATGTACCGTTTTTGTTCATATTCCAAAGTCATATCGTACCAAACTTGAACCATGTGCTGAAAAATGTGTTTTTGTGGGATATGGGGTTACTCAAAAGGGGTATAGATGCTACAATCCTAATACTCGTCGTATGTTTACTACGATGAATTGTAATTTTTTGGAAACAAAGTATTTCTACTCTCAAGAACTCAGTGGTCAGGGGGAGGAACAAAGTGACACACTGAGTTGGCTTCAATATTCATCAGAAGGTCAGGACAAGTCAAGTTCTCTTACTCCGGATAAAGATTTACAGTCTTCTTCTCAAAGTGCAACCCCAGATCCAGACCTGATATCCGAGGTAAGTAATTCTCACCCAAGTCATACTTTGGATATTCCAGTTGATGAAGTGCAGGAAATATGAATAGAGAGTCAGAAAATATAGAAGAAGAAACCATAGAAAGTGCTCCAGAAAGATATGTTTTTCCACCACGGTCTACCAGAGGAATTCCTGCAAAGCGATATTCTCCAGAAAGAAATTCTAGGTCTACCAAGTATCCGGTAGACAGCTTTGCTAATGTTGTAGAAGGTCTTCTCTCCCAAGAAGCAAGAGCATTTACAGCAAAACTATACTCTGAAGAAATTCCATCAAGTATAGAACATGCTTTGAAGATAAAAAAATTGGAAGAATGCTATGGATAGTGAAATGGAGGCCCTTGTTAAGAATGATACGTGGGAAAATTGTGTTCTTCCAACGGGAAAGGATCCAGTAGGGTGCAGGTGGATATATACCATCAAATATAAACCAAATGGAGACATAGAAAGGTACAAAGCAAGACTTGTTGCCAAAGGGTACACTCAAACCTATGGCATTGACTATTCAGAGACTTTTTCTCCAGTTGCAAAATTAGATACAATAAGGGTTCTTTTCTCAATAGCAGCAAATCAAGGTTGGTCTTTCATCAGTTTGATGTGAAGAATGCTTTTGCACGGAGAATTACAAGAAGAAGTGTATATGGAAGCTCCTCCAGGTTTTTCTCACAGCTTTAAGAATGGGGAAGTTTGTAAGTTGAAAAAGCCTTGTATGGGCTTAAACAATCACCCAGAGCTTGGTTTGGAAGGTTTACTCTTGCTATGAAGAAATATGGATATCAACAAAGCAACTCAGATCACACATTGTTTCTTCGTCACAGAGGGAATCTTGTGACATGTCTAATAATTTATGTTGATGACATGATTATAACAGGAAATGATGAAAAAGAAATTAATCAACTAAAATCAGCTCTGTTTGCAGAATTTGAAATGAAAGATTTGGGAGATCTGAAGTATTTCCTTGGAATAGAAGTTTCAAGATCTAAGGGTGGAATTTTTATTTGTCAGAAGAAATATATATTAGATCTTCTGGCAGAAACAGGAATGATTGATTGTAAGCCAGCAGATACACCCATGGTCATAAATCAGAAGTTATTTGTAAAGACAGATGCCAAAGCCACTGATAAAGGAAGATATCAAAGGTTGGTGGGAAACTTATCTATTTGGCTCACACTCGTCCAGACATTGCATATGCTGTTGGAGTAGTCAGTCAGTTTATGCATCAACCTCAGGAAGATCATATGGATGCGGTCTGAGAATTAATAGGTTCTCAAAGGGACTTAATGGTTATGGAGTGTTGTTAAAGGACTAATGGTCACCTCAAAATTCAGTTATATACAGATGCAGATTGGGCAGGAGATAAAGGTAATCGAAGATCTACTTCAGGATATTTTTCGTTGGTAGGTGGTAACTTGGTTACATGGAAAAGTAAAAAACAGAAAGTTGTCTCCTTGTCGAGTGCCGAAGCTGAATTTAGAGGTATAGCTAGGGGACTAGCAGAAGCTTTGTGGTTGAAGAAACTAGTGTCTGAAATAGGTTTTGCCCCAAAGAAAGCATTCGAATCATGAGTGATAATGAAGCTGCTATCCAGATCTCAGAGAATCCAGTTCAACATGATAGAACCAAGCATATGGAGGTTGATCGTCACTTCATAAAAGAAAAGTTGGAAAGTGGAATTATCAAGTTACCGTTTGTAAAGTCTGAAGACCAGCTGGCTGATATTCTAACTAAAGCAGTAGGAACATCTATGTTTCATAAGTGTCTAAGCAAGTTGAATTTCGGTAATCCCGATATTCAACTTGAGGGGGAGTGTTAGAATATATGGGATCAGAATTTATTTCATCACCTCCCGAGTACACGAGTTCAAAGGTCTTAGAAGGGTTTCGGTCCAAGGTGGGTCCAAGATGGGCCCAAGCCCAAGAATTTTATGTCGGTCTTGTTTAACCTAATTAGGTTAATTTCATGTATAAATAGGACGTATGTATTGTTCAAAAATTAATAAGAAAAACAGTTTTTTATCTTCATCGTTTAAACAATCTAACATGCATAAGAATCGAATTATAACATATCCGGCCATACGATATTTGGTTTGATCTTATCCATGTAAACTATATCTATTTTACGTTATATATACAAATATATATGCAAAAATGCAACGGATAGGGCATGATCGGGAACATATATATTCGGCAAGTTTTTTGATTTGCAAAGCATCTTATGATCCCTAGTCATTTCCATATCTTTGGTCTTTATCGACAAATATAACTTGGTGCATTTTCATCAGTAATATCTGTATGACTGTATACTTTTAGTAATTGATTTTTCATTCAGAAAGTTTAGTGAACGCCAATTATTAGTGTCTTGAACATCATTTATTTTGAATTGAACTATGATATTTCATTAATTGATTATAGCAAATAATATAAGTCCAAGTTACAAGAGTAAAAAAATAAAGAAGCAAATATTACAAAATAAAAAAGAGATTAACATGCGATGGTATAACTCTCCAAACAAATCATATAAAAGTACAATTTTTGCTCTTTTTTACTTGCTTAGCTCTCTTTTTACACTTTTCTAGCCTTGGAGGCTATTTTGTTTATAGATAGGCCCTAAGAGAGACTAGATTTGTATTAGTACAACCAATGCTTCATTAAAAGCTACTTTGTGCCCGAGTGCATCATCTTGAAGATGATTAAATGTTTAGTTTACAAAAGATAATATGAGTCATTGTTTGAATAAGACAATACAAGACAATTTTTTAATATATAAATATTATATACATATGTGTGTGTGTATAAATTTCATCAAATATGTTGGTTGATATAATGATTTGTGTTAATAATTAATCATTTGTTGTTATGATTGGTTGACGGGTCCATGTTAGACAAATGGATTTACAAAGGCATAGGGTAACACGACCAGGAAAAGGTCAACCAGACCAGGGGCATTAGCGGTGACGTCGTCGTTAATACTCTGTTACTGACGGTGGGCCCGCTAATATTCTGTCAGATTAGCCGTTACTGACATGGGGGCCCGCAGTATTAGCGGCGACGTCGCCGCTAATGCTGCCTGGTCGGGGTTTGACTTTTTTGGCCTCCTCGTTTACAAACATGAAACACTAACATTGCAAGTGGGATCCGAATCAGACGTCAGCGAAAAGGACACAAAAAGATGTTAATTCCCAAACAAAGATTTCATTTTACATTCCATGGAATCTTAATTCTTCCAGAAACAAAAGTAAAAGGTAGTAAAATTAAAAAAAGAAAAATGGAAAACGTTAATTGAGACAATACAAAATTACAAAAAAAGCCCTTGCTTTTCTTCCCCATTCCACCCCCTGATCTATTGTAGTTGTACATAATCAACCCATTATTATTCTCTGTTTTTTTTATACTTTTTTTGTTAATGTCTCTCTTACATACTCTTCCAATTTGTTGACTTCTTACACCTTTGGTGTCTCCACCGCTATCATCGGTGGTGATGGGATCGGTGCACTGATCGCAATTGTTGGGAGAGTTGATATGTACATCTGATTCTTTTGCATCTCGATGTCGTTGGCCTCAACATCATTATTCACCATCATGTTGTTGTTATTTTTTCCTGAAGTAGCTTTGACGGGGTCGAGTATGTCAGCCAACTCTTTCTCTTTGAATTCCTTGTACTTTCCCCATAGAACCGAGTATAGTCCCATCACTATCAATATCGCTCCCATCACACTGTAAAATGATTCATAAATCGCATCAATTAAAAATTCGTACATTTTTACTTATACAAAACCAAGAGTAAAGAGTGAAAAACTACACTTACCCTCCCATGTAAATTTTTTCAGCTAGGATAAAAGAACCCATGATTGCAACAATGATCATCATTAGAGGACTAAAAGCAGTCACAAAAACTGGCCCTCTCTTTTTCATTACTAGTCCTTGCACATAGTATGCAATGCTTGATGACACAATTCCCTATACAATATAACAAATCAACAAATCAACAAATCAGAAAAGTGACAAAATTAAGAAAAGTGAGACAAACTATATATGTGTATATATATATATATATATAAATAAATAAAAGAGATACATACAGCATAGGCAGCAGCAAGAAGGTTCATATCCCAGCCAATAGTCCAAACATTAGCCTTGTGTTCCATTACAAAAGTTACAGCAATTGACTGTAAAGTCCCAATAAAGCACACCAAACAGGTGAGAGAAAGAGGTGCTGTGTATAGTCTCATTGTTACATTCTGCACCCAAAGAAAAAAAAAATCAATCAAACCTTAATCAATTAAAAGTTTAAAACACTTTGCATGAAATCAAATAAAACTAATTAATTTAACATAAGTCTCTATATATTAGTACCTGAAGAATGAAAAAAGAAGCCCATGCAAAAGTGGCAATGATAAGAAGAATGGAGCCAGTGACCCAATCTTTATCAGATGAGCCGGAAGTAGATGTCTCAGCATAGTGAGGGTGCACATTTTTGGTCCAAAACAATTCAACCACATTTCCCTTGTAAAGGGTCATCAACATGGCTCCTGCAACTGTCACTATTGTTCCAACCACCTTTGCTTGGCATCTAACCAGCTTCATTATAAGTTTTAGTTAGAATTTCGGTAACTTGCCTTTGATTATCATGGTTCCCATTGTGTGCTTTGCTTGATTATAATATTTGACATTAGTAACTTCATAATATTAATATTTATGAATACTTTCTGATTTATAACTATTTATTTAATTTAATATTATTTAATTAATTATTTATTCATTTTCTTGATTTATTAACCAAATAATTCTTTAAAAATACTTTTAAGTACCTCACTTGCCTTTATCATTCGTGGCTAATTATATTTGGGTTATATTCTGATTTTTATGCTTTTTAACTTAGAATATTGTGATATATATATTTATTTATGTAATTTTTCTATTAATTTAAAAATAGTTATTAATTAGTGATTTTCACTTAC
>CM067171.1:101795151-101855501 GCA_034093135.1 Erigeron breviscapus
TAGCTTAAAAGCAAAAATAAAGATAAAAACAATCTTACAATAATTATAAAAGAGGGCCTTAAAAGGATTTTTAAAAAAACTACAACCATAAGATGCCACTTTTAATTGTTACCTTTGGAGTTTTGATGACATCAACTTCTATTTTTAGATTTACTAATTAATCATATATTATTATTAACTATTACTAATATTATTAAATAGTAAATGACAAGAAAGATTACTATAACCACCTAAGTAAATTAGATTTTTACCTTTGCATATGAATGCAACGGCCAACAAGCTGCATGAATATTAGATGTGAACGTAAAATCATAATGATATTTATGAAGGTAAATTATTATAATGTGACAATGTTAGTAATTAAAAGAAATTTCCAACATCAATTATTTTTTCAACATAAGCATGATAAAAGAAAATTAAACATAACTTCTACATATCGTCTTATATATTGTAACTCAAATTTATCATTTCTTCTTATCTTTCTCATTTATATTGTTTTACAATTGTATTTTTTAGATTATGAATAATACTAAAGGTTATTTTCTTGACACTTTATAAGTGAATAATTAAATTACTATTTGAAATTATAGAGTTCTAACTAATGGCCCACCAGCATACTTCACCTCTACTTGAAAAACCTTGGTGCCTGGCTTAATTGTAACATTGACACTATTAATAGTACCACCATGTCTTCTGGTTGACATGATCTGGGAGTAGTAGTTTCTTGCTTCAGTTTCATTTGTGATTTTAATACTCCCAGCACCAGCAGCCAGTACAGCGGACTTAATGTCTTCATTTGAGACCTCGCCAGTTGGTTCAATGAATGTTCTAAGGTCAGCATCCCTTGCAGCCTTGGTCAGTGGTCTTCTTGGTTGTGGAATCCTTGTCCTTGGTGGATTCATCACTTCCTTCACAACCTTCTTCACATTAGCAATTCTCTTTAGAATCCCACTGGCCCTTAACTCCTTAGCCCTCTCCAATGAAATGTTCAAGCTTCTGGCATCAAATTCAGCCTCATCCTCATGATAGTGTCTTTCCAGTTCAACATCTAGCATTTCATTTAACTGGTCAACTATCCTAGGATCATTCTTAATCCTGAGATACTCCTCCTTAGTGATACCCAGTAGATTTGCATCACTCATATCCAGCAAGTTAATCTGAGCAAGATGTGCCCTGGCCTCAACTTGGTTTCTTTGTTTCATTTTCTTCCTTTCTTTGATGTCATTTCCAAGTCTAGCCAGTTTTCTACTATCACTATCTGAAACTGGAGGGAGTATATCAACATTACCAGTTTCCAACATTTCTTCAGTGGCCGGCTGGGCTTCATCAGATACTTTACCCTTTCCCTTGTCTAACACATTCCCCCTTACACTAGCATCTTCACCAGTTTGCTCACCAGCTTCAGTACTGGTAGCTAAGCTCAATTCCCTTCTAGGTACAACTGGTGGTGCAAGGACTGTACTTCTTTCCCCCTTGGCAGCATCTAGACCTGCCCTAATTGCTTCCCATTCAGAGGGGTGTGATGGCAACCGGTCAAGAGGCTGCCATGACTGCATATCCTTGCACTCTTTGAATATCCCACACATCATCCTGAAGGACCTCCAAAGGTGGTTGGTTTCTTTAGACTGGGCCAAGACATTTGCAACAACTTTGTCTTGACCAGTTTTCAGTGCATTCAAAATTTTTGATTCTTCATCAATACCAGCAACCACCTTTTCCTTCATATCATCATCCCTCTTCTTCAAATTCTCCACTTCATTGGTCAGTTTATTCAATGATTCAGTATGTAGAGATACTTGGGTGCTCAAACCTTCAATGCTGCCCCTCAACTGGTGATCTCACTGGTAAGTGGGGCCAGATCAACCTGAGGAGTGGCCAGCTTGGTGATCTCAGACATCACCCTTTCAACCAAACGCTCTTCTCT
Source organism: Erigeron breviscapus (assembly GCA_034093135.1). Taxonomy (NCBI): domain Eukaryota; kingdom Viridiplantae; phylum Streptophyta; class Magnoliopsida; order Asterales; family Asteraceae; genus Erigeron; species Erigeron breviscapus. Next base: position 101,797,076 of record CM067171.1, read on the forward strand.
AGCACCCAACATATCCTCTATCTTCTGACCAACTGAAGATACAACTGCTCTCCAAGTCCAGTTACATCTAGGCCAGGTCTTTCAAGCAATTCCTTTACCTGCCTTTCAATCTCTCTCAAGTCAACCTCTGAAGTTCTGACAGTATTTCCTAGCAGGTTGGAGATTGAACTGGTGACCTTGGAGTGAGTTAGGTCAAAGGCTTCCTTTAGAGTACCAGCCAGATTGTTGCAGCCAGTGACCAACTCATTAAGCTTTCCAAACACCAAGCCTTCATTAGAAGAAAACTTGTTTATCCCCAGATCAACCACCTTGATGTTTGTCAAAGAGTCCTTGTGGTATCTGGAGAAAGACTTGGTGTTCTTGTCAAGTGTCTTCTGAATCTCCTCCACCCTGGTTAGAAGGTTTTGGAGATCGGCTTGAATGGAGACAACTTGACTGTCCAGTGACAAAGGAGAAGGGGTCACTGGACCACTTGCAGTTACTACTGGAGCAACTGGAGGAGGCAAACTGATGGAAGTCTCCCCAGTTGTCAAACCAGCAGTTGAATATATAGGAGTGGTGGAAGAAGAAAGGACTGGAAATTCAATGTGTTGTTCATGCTGAGAATGCTCAGGTGTGAACAACGGCGACGGTGGTGGGGCATTTCTCGAGCAAGTGAGAATTGCCCAGTTGGTAAGGGAGCAGACATTTATTGGTAAGGATATATCAGTAGGCGTATTTACTTGAGGGGGTGAAAGTGAAATTGATGCGTCTGGAGGTAAGACTGGAGATGAAGGGTCTTGTGCTTGTACAGAAGCATCAAGAATCTCCTGGTCTGTTTCAGTACCTTCAGAATCCGAAGATTCTATAAGGATTTCCTCGTCGTTAACACCCATGTCCAGATCCATGAATGTGACAGAGGGCTGACCAGTTACCTGGTCAGGCTCCAGATGACCTTCCCCAGTTTCCTGGATGGGTGCATCTGTTGGTGGATCAGATACCGAAGTATCTTCACCAGGGATAGATGTGATGGGGGTTGCTTCAGTTATGGTTGCTCTATCCTCAACCACAACATTAGACATACTGGAGGGTCCCTCATTATTTTGAGGCCCGCCCAGTTGCCTTTCTGACTCACCTACAAGAGGTGCATCAGTTGAAGCGAATGCCAGTAGCATTCGTTCAGGAATTTCAACCTCACCAGCTTCAGATACCAGTGAGTCCAAATTCCTTAGCATATCTGGAGCAGTGTAAGGAGAATCTGTACCATTATATGCTTCCCTGCCCAGAATTTGCTTAAAACAGAGTGAGAGGAACCTTGAAAAGGGGATACACACACCCCTGGAGCCCTTCAGCTTTTGTACAAGGCTTCTATACAAAACATCTGCAAAGTCCACCCTCAATCCGTTCCACAAGCAGTAAGCCATCTCTGCTTGCGAGGAGTTGATCTGGTCAAGTCCACCAGAACTCCCACCCATGCTCTCCACCAGGTGGATGAAAAAGTACCTCCATGAAGGTGTAAGGCCCTTCATGGTCATCGCACCTTTTGTCTTCAACACCCCATTCTCCAAACACTCCCTGTGTCCCATTTCAATAAGTACTTGGCGAAAGTTTATATTTGGGGGCAAGACGACTGGAGATTCACCCTCTCTCCAGTAATTGAGGCGTAAGGCATCCCTCAATGTATCAGCTGACAAGGTACACTGGATTGTTCCATCCTTTAAAGTGAAACTGATGGAGGAACAATCGGAAGAAAGAACAGCAGTGTACCAAAACTCACATAAGTAGTTGTGAAACAACTTACGTGGGTTGAGAGAGAATGAGGGTCCTATTGGAGAATTCTTTAAAAACTTTCGAATTCTACCAATAAGGGTATCGGACCCTTGAGATCCTCGTAGGCTGGCCATAGGATTATTTGGATTTAGTTTTATGGCAGCACTACTCGGAGCACCAGGTGCCTGTGCGACATCTGGTGAGGGATTATATGGAACAGTCAAGAGATTTACATCTCTTGAACGGGATGATCTAGGAGCCATAGAATGAAAATGAAATTTAGGATTTAGGGTTTTTGATTTGTGAAGCAAAGAGAAGAATGAAGCAATGTTGATGATTGGAAGTAAATGAAGGAATGTAAGAGAAAGGAAAAATAAATGAGTTTTGGAGTAAATAAGGGGATTTATAAGGGGATTCAAGATCCCAATGTAAAACCAAAAATTATATTTTATTAAACCAAATCAATTTGAAGATATTTTGACAAAATGAGTTTGAATTTTGAAATAAAAATATAATTTTCCATGTAAGCATTAAATGCTACGACGGCTTATCTTACCCCACTCGCCCACTCACTTTTTGTTTTCCCAATACAAACAGTTGTCAAGTACTAAAAATGGTTTCAACACGTCAGATCACGATATCAAGTGGTTTAAAACACTCGAGTATCATCACGTGTCACACAAATTGACCAAGTATTTGTAACGTTATAAAAATTAGACAAAGACTGAACCTGGTAACTGGAGGATCAGTCCAGTACCAGTTTCCAACTGAAGAGTTCTCCAGTTGCATTTTCAAACAAAAAACGAATTTTAGTCAGAAAATTATTTTGAGTCTTTCCCCCTAAAATGATGATCCAGAAATCAATTAGTGCCAAGATAGTATCACAAAGGCGTTCGATAGCTGGCGAGCAAAGATTATCTGGACCTCCTCAACTGGAGAACTTCATCAGTGTCACTGACGCGTTCAATAACAAAGAAAGCTCCAGTTAAGGGTTTAACATTCCCAGTTCGCTGATGAGATGTTTAAAGGTTTTCTCATCGAGAGGTTTAGTAAAAACATCAGCTAACTGTTTGTCAGTGGGATGAAATGAATTTCAATATCACCTTTCATAACATGATCACGAATGAAATGATACCTGATGTCAATATGCTTAGTTTTGAGTGCATCACTGGGTTGTGAGAGATAGCAATTGCACTGGTGTTGTCACAAAAGATTGGGGTCTTGGTGTACTTTTGACCATAATCTAGTAACTGGTTCTTGATCCAGAGAATCTGGGCACAACAACTGGCCGCAGAAATGTACTCTGCCTCAGCAGTGGACATAGAGACTGAAGTCTGCTTCTTGCTGGTCCAACTTACCAGTTTTCCTCCAAGGAAATGACAACCACCAGTTGTGGATTTTCTATCAATCTTACAACCTGCATGATCAGAATCTGAATAACCCATTAGATCTAATCCTGAACCTTTGGGGTACCAAAGACCAAGATTAGGACACCCTTTCAGGTATCTAAATATACGCTTTACAGCGTGCAAATGTGATTCTTAGGGTTAGCCTGAAACCTGGCACATAAACATGTTGCAAACATTATATCTGGTCGACTGGCAGTTAAGTACATTAGTGAACCAACCATACCTCTATAGTCAGTTATGTTAACTTGTTTGCCAGTTGGGTCAGAGTCCAAATTCAATGGTGCTGCAATTGGTGTGTTTTTCGATGGGATTGAATCATATTTGTATTTTCTTAACAAATCTCTGACATATTTTCCTTGGTTTATGAAAATTCCATTTTCAGTTTGCTTAATCTGAAGACCTAAGAAAAATGTTAATTCACCCATTAAGCTCATCTCATACTCAGATGACATGATTTTAGAAAACTTTTTACACATTGCATCATCAGTTGAACCAAAAATAATGTCATCAACATAAATTTGTACCAATAAGATATTACCTCTTTCTTTCAAGATAACAAGGTATTATCTATTGCACCTCTTTGAAAGCCATTTTTAAGAAGATGTTTAGTTAAAGTATCATACCAGGCTCTTGGGGCTTGTCTAAGACCATACAATGCTTTGTTCAGTCTATAGACCCAATGTGGATGCTTTTCATCGATGAAACCTGGAGGCTGCTTAACATAAACTTCTTCTTCCAATGTTCCATTAAGGAACGCACTTTTGACATCCATCTGGAAGACCTTGAACTACAGATGGGCTGCATAAGCCAAAAATATTCGTATGGCTTCAAGTCTTGCAACTGGAGCAAAAGTTTCATCAAAGTCAACGCCCTCTGCTTGACAATAACCCTGGGCAACTAGTCTGGCCTTGTTTCTTACAACATGGCCATCTTCATCCATTTTGTTTCGGTAGAGCCATCTGGTACCAATAGGTTCTTTCTTTAACCCTGGTGGACAAGGAACAAGCTCCCAAACATTGTTCCTTTCAAACTGGAGGAGCTCTTCTTGCATAGCTTCCACCCAGCTTGGGTCTGCCATAGCCTCGTCAATCTCTTTGGTTCAATTAAAGATAAGAAGGTGACATTTAAGCATTGCTCACTTGTGGCTCTTCTAGTCTGAACCCCACTAGTTGGATCACCCACAATTTGTTCAATTGGGTGGGCTTTAGTCCATCTAGTGTATTGACTAGGCTGGTGAACTACAATATCAGTGCAAGTCACCTGGCGATCTTTTTCAGTTGCAACAGCATCTGGAGAAGGATCAGTCCAAACAACTTCTACATCCTCATCAGAGTCAATGAGGTCTCGATTAGCATCATGGAATTCCTCATTAGAAGGCATTTCATGAAGAACTGGAGAAGTAGGTGCTTGAACTGGTGCTGATATTGGAGTGGCACGTACATCAGATCCAATCACCAATTCTTGTGGCAAGTTGAAATTGATGGAGGGATAAAATGATGTGTCACTGGTGCTTTTCTTCTTCTTAATTGGTTCCAGTTTGTTGTAACTGGAAGCATCTTCTGGTGAAACAACTGACCGATGAACTTGGTCAGTTTCACCAAAGTTGATTGGAATGACTGGAGAAATATCAAGGCTTGGTCTCTTGTTGATTGCTTCAGTTGATTCGTCGAATGTGACATGAATTGTCTCATGAACCTTTTGGAGTCTATAATTATAAACTCTAAAGGCCTTTCGAATATCTGAATAGCCTAAAAATACTCCTTCATCAGCTTTTGCATCAAACTTTCCAAGCTAACTGGAATCGTTCAGTATATAAACTGGACAACCAAATACATGGAAATATCCAATATTTGGTTTACGATTCCTGAGTACTTCATAGGCAGTCTTCTTATGTCTCTTGATGTAGACTGACCGGTTTTGGGTGTGACAAGCAGTTGCAATTGCCTCAGCCCAAAAACTGGTGGAAAGACCAGATTCAGATAGCATACTTCTGGCCGCTTCTATCAGTGTGCGATTCTTTCTTTCCACAACTCCATTTGCTCTGGAGAGTGAACTGATGAGAAGTTTTGAGAGATGCCAGTGTCAATGCAAAATGTTTCAAGTACCTTATTTTGGAATTCAGTACCATTATCACTTCGCAACTGACAAACTTTTCGAGTGTACTTGAGCTCAATTCTTTGATAAGAGAGATGATTTCAGCAGGTGCATCACTTTTGGATCTGATGAATACCACCCAGCATATCTGGTGAATTCATCAACCACAACTAGAGTGTAATTCTTTCCAGCTCTAGTTTGAACATTCACTGGACCAAAGAGATCCATATGTAGCATGTGAAGCGGTTCAGTGATGCTAAAATTTTGCCTAGTTTTGAAACTGGCTCTCTTCTGCTTACCCATCTCACACCCTGGACATGGCTTTTCCTTATTGAAGGAAATCTGGGGTATCCCATCAACCAGTTGTTTGCGAGACAACTTGTTAATGTTTTTGAAATTAAGGTGGGATAACCTTTTATGCCATAGCCAGTTGGTGTCCTCATCAGCTTTGGTATAGAAACATTGCTCTTTTGGAGCTGGTTCCATATCCATTGATGTACACATTCCCTTTTCTTGGTGCAATCATCACCACTTTCCAATCCTTGTTAAATATGGTGCCTTGTGCAATATCGAACAATACTCTGAAGCCATCATCGCAAATTTGGCTTACACTGATCAAGTTATATTTCAAACCATTCACAAATGCAACTCTTTTGAATTCGACTTGTCCATTATTGAGCACACCATATCCTTCAGTCTTTCGAGATTGATCGTTACCAAACGTCACTGTCGGTCCATCTTGGACAGTGAACTCTTCCAGTAGGGGCTTACATCCGGCCATAGTCCGGCCAGCAGCGCTGTCCAGATACCAGATATTCTTCTTTCGATCGCCCTACACACACACAAAAATCATTAGTTCTTTTGTGAACCCATCTTTTCTTGATGGGTCCACTGGACTTCTCTACAGAAGCCACAGTTGATTGTTGAGGTGTTGAACTGGAGGCTACATCTGGAGCATTATCACCAGCTCCAGGTGCAGAAGTAAAAACGATTGGTATTTGATACTTACTCCCTTTAAGTTTACCAGATTTTGTTCCAGATGGAACATTCTTTAGTTTAGGTTTTGAAGGGAGGGTTTAATCTAGTTTTAAAACTGGCTCTATTCTGCTTACCCATCTCACACCCTGGACATGGCTTTTCCTTATTGAAGGAAATCTGAGGTATCCCATCAACCAGTTGCTTGCGAGACAACTTGTTAATGTTTTGAAATTAAGGTGGGATAACCTTTTATGCCATAGCCAGTTGGTGTCCTCATCAGCTTTGGTATAGAAACATTGCTCTTTTGGAGCTGATTCCATATCCATGATGTACACATTTCCTTTTCTTGGTGCAATCATCACCACTTTCCAATCCTTGTTAAATATGGTGCCTTGAGCAATATCGAACAATACTCTGAAGCCATCATCGCAAAGGTGGCTTACACTGATCAAGTTATATTTCAAACCATTCACAAATGCAACTCTTTTGAATTCGACTTGTCCATTATTGAGCACACCATATCCTTCAGTCTTCCAGATTGATCGTTACCAAACGTCACTGTCGGTCCATCTTGGACAGTGAACTCTTCCAGTAGGGGCTTACATCGGGTCATAGTCCGGCCAGCAGCGCTGTCCAGATACCAGATATTCTTCTTTCGATCGCCCTACACACACACAAAAATCATTAGTTCTTTTGTGAACCCATCTTTTCTTGATGGGTCCACTGGACTTCTCTACAGAAGCCACAGTTGATTGTTGAGGTGTTGAACTGGAGGCTACATCTGGAGCATTATCACCAGCTCCAGGTGCAGAAGTAAAAACGATTGGTATTTGATACTTACTCACCTTGTGTTTAACAGATTTTGTTCCAGATGGAACATTCTTTTGCTTAGGTTTAGAAAGGGAGGTTTTGACATTTTGTTTTAAAACTGGAGGTGGTGAACCTCCTTCCAGATTGTTAATCCGGGCAGTACAACTCTGAACCTGCTGAGACAAAAGTTGGAGTTGCCTTTCCAGATTAACCAAAATATTATTTTGATCAGGCAGTTGAACCTTGGACATTGGTTCAACTGGAGATTTAGTCTGTCGGGTCTTGGGCTCCTTAGACTTTTGAGGTAAAGGCTTGTTACCAGTGGCCTTTTTGACTGGAGCTTTAGCCTGTTTGGCTCCAGTTTTAACCTCAATGGGGGTGGTCTCATTGGTTTCAGTTTCAACAGCTTCAGGTTGATCATAAGGTGTTTCAACCTGGAGAGCTGGAGGCAATGCATGAAGATCTGGTATAAGAGCTGCCATCTCCAGATCTTCAGATTTCCATGCATTTTTCTGGGCATCGATAGTTCTTGAAAATGCATCATAGTTTTTGCCAGATGCTTTTACCCATGACTTGATAATCTTTTGTGCTTTTCAAAATCAGAAAATAATTTTTGATTATCAAAGTTCTAAAGCCTCAATCTTTAAAACTGACTCCTTGAGAGCCAACTGGACACTTTGTAAATCATTCAGTTGTGGTTTAACATGTTCAGTTCAATTAAGATAGTGTCAAGATATCTTTCACTATCAGCTCTAACAGTTTCCACAAAAGCCAAATCACCACTTAATGATTCAGCCAGGTCCAGTTTTAATTCAGGGTCAACCTGGTGATCATAATCACATACCTTTTTCAGTAGGATGTCCACCCATCTTCCAGAGATGACATCTTCTTTCACACATGCTGCTGTTGTTGATCTTCCAAGGCCATGAAACACATGTCCCTTTCCTCTTCTTCATCATCAGATGAGTCATCAGAGTACTCCCATTTTCCTTCAGTTTGTGCAATTAAGCACTGGTCCTTTTTCTTTTCCATGGACAGAAGGGCAATCTGGGCCTTAAGCTTCTTGTATTTAGCTTTATAGCTATCATCAGGCCGATTGTAATTAGGGACAGAGGGGCCAGTTTGGTTGTTCAACTGACTAGATCTGCATTCCTTCATAAAATGACCTTTCTTGCCACACTTATAGCATGGAAGATTGGTCTTATCCAGAGAGCTGGAGCTGGAAGCATTGTTGGGGCCATTAAATCTTTTGGATTTATGCTTAAACCGTTAAAGGTTTTAGCAATCATGGCGACCAGATCATCATCGTCAGTTTCATTACAACCATCACTGTTTTCAGTGGTCAGTCCAGAGTTCAAGAAACTGTTCAACATCTCCTTCATCGAGTGTACCTGGACACTCTCAGCAGACATTAAAGCAGCACAAGGTCGCTCAGTACACTAGCAACCTTGGGACTCTGGGCATGGTTCATGGCATCTTGCTCAGCCACCAGTCTTGCAGCATTATTATCTTCAGTGAATCTGAAGGATCCATAGAGCGATGCAAGAGTATGGGTGTGCAAGGTTTTACCTTGTCTCAAGACAAGAACCATGTTTTCCCATTTGGAAGGAAGAATATCACAAAACTTCTCAAGAAGAATATCCTTATCCTTCTCTACACCCAAACCTCTCAACTGATTGATGAGGCTAGAAAATCTGGTATAAGTACCAGTTAAACTTTCATTGGGCAAGGCAAAGAAGGATTCATACTTCTTGTTCAAAGCAACTTTTCTGGTGACAATTGTGTCATCACCTCCTTCAAATTGAATCACTAATTCATCCCACATAGACTTGGCACTGGGAAACAACACAAGTGTTGGAATTAGGTCTTCAGGGACAGCCCAAAGGATCATGTTTTTCAGTCTGGTGTCCAAGTCCACCAGTCTGCGATCCTCATCAGACCAATGGTCTTCTGGCTTTTCCCTTGAGCCTCTTCTTCCAGTAGGATCAAGAAGAGGACTCACCCCAAGACACATGGGTATATATGGTCCATCCTTAAGGATTTTCAACATATACCTCTCAATACCACCAAAATGCAACAGCATTCTAGCTTTCCATGTACCAAAAGTCTCACTGTTTCCATCGAATTTGGAAACAGGAGTGTTAGAATAGTGTACATGGACGTGGTTTGGGGTAGAAGGAGGAGGAGGATTGGTGTTAACATTTTGAAAAGGTGGTGCATTAGTGTTCGACGGGTTTTCACCTGAACCAGAACCATCTCCACCTTCAGTAGTGTTCATCTTTGCAGATCTAGGCAAAGTTTATTAGCCTTCTGCTCTGATACCACTTGTAAGTCCCAACTTGTTAGATGGTACTACTGAAGACACCTCTATGTCGATGGTGGAGTTACTTTGCAATATACTTGCTTAACTGGAGACGACCAGTTGCAGAGATATACAAGTTCTAGATAGATTACTTATATAAAAGACAATAAGTAAAGAACAATGCAATAATACAAATAACTTGTAAGATAACTTGATGAGACAATATGTAATTTTCAATGTGTAATTTATTTATTGATATTAAACAAATTACAAGGTTGATGCGGAACCAAGATAATACACAATGTAAATATCCTAACAACCTATGAAATACAATTGATCTATACTCGGAATTTCTCAAGACAATCGAAACACTTAAAGTTGTGAAATGTTCCTTTTAGCGATTGAGAGAATATTGTACAAGTTCCCTTTAATGCTTATTTTCTCCTCGTCCTTCTACTCCTCTTTCACATCCCTGGTCATACCCACCTTTTCTCACTTCTTCTCTTATTAATGTTCCTTTTAGCGATTGAGAGAATATTGCACAAGTTCACCAAGAATATTGCAGGTTTGCAAAGTGTGAAGTTTTATCACGTTGTGATTTCACTTGTTATTCTTGTTGTGCAATGACTTGTATTTATAGGCAAAGTTAACATTGGGATGTTAACTTTGGCCGTACAAATGTGGTGAGAGCATTTAAGGAATAGCATTTAATTCCTTAAAATACTATGTAAAGTTGTACGTGAAAGCAACTTTACTTAACCACCTTTATGTACCTTTTATATTAAATAATAAGACAAGGCTTATTATCCGGGTAAAGGTACAAAAAGCATACAAGTCAATTCCTCGTAATCAGTGTAAAGCTTTGTAAGGGCTTTCCACTGATGGTCTCCAGTTTGTAACTGACTAGAATGCCAACTGGGCTTCGCTGCCATTGTCATTCTCTATCTTCCATTTGTTGTCTTCGACTTCAACTGGAATGCTTCTTCAACTGGTCAGTTCTCAACTGGAGGAAGTCTTCAGTTGCGTTAACTGTACGGTGCAACTGGACTTCAATATATTTCTCGACAAATCATCTTGGTCACCAGTTTCACTAGTCTCCAGATGCAACTGGTGAACTGGTTAGTGTGAACTGGTGACTGGCCAGTTCCAGGTGAACTGGTCCTAACAAAAGGCGTTAACTGGATAAAACTTTACAATCAAAATAATGTTGTGCAAGGAGACACAATGATGTTTAGCAGGCTTGGTAAAACGGGACAATATAACAAATTTGACACTTATGCTTTTGATGTATTTAACAGCGATGGGGTTTCTCTGCTAGGTAATGTTCTAAGTAAGTTGAAATTATTAGATTTATTTTTTTGTTAACTTAAAATATTTTATAATATTTTTACACTTTTTATTATTACTTATAAACTATTTTAATTTTACAATTTAATTTTTACTATTTTGATATTCAGGTCAATCAAGACAAGCTTAAACAGAAGAAATAAGTAAAGATGTTTTTGAAGAAGATGAAGTTATGTAAGAGTATGCATAAATCTTTACGAATGTAATGTTTTTCTTTGGACAAATGTATGAATTTCAGTTTTAAAAAATAAATATTATGAATCTGAAATCTATAACAAGTAGCAAATCAAATTTATAATAAAAATATATTGAAATCATATTTAAATTCATCCAGTTTATAAATATTACATTTTCGAATTATATTTAATTATTATTTCATTAATTCCTCTCATGCATTTCATGGTTCATTCTTAAGATTCCTAAATAATTAACATTTTTATAATTATAGATAATTTAAACAGATGAACAATTCTCTTTTAATTAAGAATCATAAACAAATTATGTTGAAACTGATTATACAAATCATTACGATTAAAAGTAAAACAACAATAACAGTCCACCTTATATATATAAGATTTTAATTTTAAATATATTATTACAACAATATAAAACAATTTAACTCGATTACATAAGATGAATTACATCGAAAACGATACATTAATTGCATTATAAAAATGAAGTGAATACAAGTGAATAATAAAATCAGATTCCATTTTACAATACTTATATTATTAAATCAAGATGTAACTTCAAGGGTTATATTTTAGAAAGGATGGTAGGTTAATAATGAATGAGTATAATCTGGTTCTATAGACGGTTTATATAGGACATAAAATAGAAAATGGATGATAAAAAGTCATGCTGAATCTGAAAATTGTAACAGACATATATCTAAATACTTTACTATACTTAAAGACTGTTGCTTGATGGAATAAGAATACAGTTTAAATAATAATACACCTCGAGAATTTAAACTGTCAATTACTGAATCATTTAACTTATGTTATATTACATTTTGTTAAAAATTAATAGCTTAGTCTAAACAAATGAAGAATTCCAGGATTTTTTAGGATATACAATTAAATATTATAATAGTTAAATTCACATCAAATTCATACAGATATAGAAAAATCGATTAACCATAATTACTATTAAAAAACATTTTTTCCAAATATTCAGCTGGTATGAAACATCATTGAAACCATACCTTATAATGGTGAAGCATTGCACGTATCCTAGACAACGATATTTTGACCATGAGCCCTTACAAGTATTTTCAAGAAAAAACCTCAAGACTTGGCAACTCTAAGGAAAAAACCCCAAGACAATTCCCATTAAAATATTAAATCCATACAATACAAAATTTTCAATCCATACAAAGCTTTGATGTTTTTGAGTAAAGGATTTTCTAAATTAATTTTCTTGTTCAACTTATTTATATTCAAGATAATTTAAAAATATATAATTAAATATTGCACTCAAGTTCGATTCATCCAGTTTCTAAATGTTATAATTTTGAATTAAATTTAATATTATTTGATGGATTTGAATTATGAATTGTTAAATTATTTAAAAATCAATTTTCACTTTCTCAGATTGATAACTTATTTTGAATTATAATGCAAATGTAATTGCCATATAAATCAGACTTCATTTCATTTGGTTTTTAAAAGATTTCACATACTAAGGTTTACTTTCTAAACTAATAGTACGAGTAGTAAATTTTAATTGCCACATTATAAGCCCATATAATATAACCTATAAGCCCAAATGTCATTAAAAGTTTGTACATAATTTAAGCCCAAAAAAACCAATATTTTAGTCAAATTAACCCATATTTAACCTGGGGAAGATAATAACAGTTTTAGAAAATGTATCTTCGCCATTAAAAGTTGTGATAAAATTATTAGGTTTTAAAAAAAAAAAATAACATTTGTTATCCAAAAATTAAATTATAATAAAAATAAAAATAAAATAAAATTTTAAGAATCAAACTATTTATGACATAATAAATAAGTTAAACAAAGAAATATAAGCTTTAAAAAAATGTGGAAGTGACACATAAGCTATTTTTGTAAAATGTTTATTTCATAACAATCTTCTTTTATTATATATAAAGATTACTTCTAGTATTTGTCTTCTATATTTGTTTTTTGTCCTATATAAACTGTATTTGCAATTAGACTCATTCATTAATACGCTGCCATCATCTATAAATATAAATTTCCCGTTTCAGTTGATCAATTGTTGTTTATTAGCTTAACAATTGTTCATTGTGTTCAAAATATCATATAAATCCATTCATCGTTGTACAAGTAACATTCCAAGTAAAATCGCCCCTTACAAAATTTTATATATATTCGTGCTAAATATAGATTTATACAAATATATAGATCTTAACAAAATTGTAATTCCAAACTGACCCGGAAGTGTTTCTTGTATACAAATATATATATATATATATATATATATATAATATATATATATATATAATCTATAAACCGATAAAAAAAAGCAGAAGAAACAACAAAAATGAATTCAACTGCTTTCACCAAAAATCTGCTTAGACTTCACCTCCAATCCCTTTTCCTCTTACCTGGTCTCACATTTACTGAAATTTTTTTTACTAATTAGCATACAATGTAGTAATTTATAACTTGTTGCCACGTAACTTAATATTAAATTATCAGTTTTACTATCAACTGCAACTTACATTGATCAGCTTCTCCAAGATATGTCCCAAAACTATTAAATACATCAAATGCATAACATTGGATGTTATCAACCAAACCAAGATTTGTAAGCATGATGGTGTATCCTTCTTTTACACCATTTTTATAGCAAATGTGTTTCCACACGCTTCCTGTAAATCCAGTTGGTAACCAATAGATCCTGGAGTCATTTTCCTCATCAATCTCCAGACAGGACAGATCATCTTCGTCACATTCATAAATTACGTATGTCATACCACTTGCAAAAGCTCCAATTAATTTTGCTTTCTTGTGGGGTTTCCGCACTCCAGGTTTACACAGATCACTTAGGAAAGATGGTAGTATGTACTGTTAATAAAATTTGGAATATAAAATGTCGTTAGTAATGAATCATGAAATAAAAATTAATAGTTGTAAGTCCCCTGGTACGGATCGTTAATAGCTTGATCCAGTTATCAAGAGGTGCGGAATCCCTCTCTATAACTTGGTGATTCACAATGAAAGCCCCTAGATCATCTACGGCCTCGTAGATCTTCTTCGGGCTAGCGGAACAACCTTTGACCTATTAACCTGCACAATAATGCTTGATAATTCGACAAATGTTCAACCCTAAACTCTGTTAGGGTTCTGGTATTTATAGGAAACACCCGAATGGACTTTCAGCAAGTTAGCCTCGCAAGTCCAAGCCCAGCCCGTCATATTTACGAGGTCGTAAACACGATTGGCCTCGTATTTGTCCCTGCAAATACGGGGTCGTATTCCTATATGCTTAACCTCGTATTTAACCCTGTAAATACGGGGTCGCATTTCTATTGTGAATTGCGAACTCGCAATTCACACTTAGCAGATTTACTATACATTCAATACTTAAACTTAATCTAGTATTCTATGCATAATACTAAGTTCATTAATGACAATCACATTACAAAGACATATAACAATATAAGCCCAAACAATCTAGACTGCTATTGACATAGACGTGCACTTACAGACTCCCCTTGGCAATAGCTTCTAGACGTTAACATACTATGTCTTCGTCTTGTCTTTGTCATCAATCTACTTCCTCTGCTTCTTTTTCTTTCAGCCTTCTTCTTGAACTTCCTCTGAATCATCTGCAGCCTTATAGAAATCACAGTCTGAATGTAAGCCGATCTTCAAGCACAAACTCACTGTATTTCTATATCGCAACGCTGGACCCTGAAAATCTGGTGGAAACCAAATATTAACACTGTTCAGCTTCAGCAGATCTTTCTTACAAAAGTTCACTAGATGCAAAGGCTCATAAATCCTGACAATCTCATAGTAATGATCACCATACATCACAGCTTCATACGTCTTACTATCAAAGTACCAGCCTATCATATTATCCAATAAGTCCTTCTTGAATTTCTTCAAAGGCACTTATTTGGCAAACTTGGTTGGCTCATACTTCAAAGTAACGACAGGCTTCTTTGTCTTCGGATCTATCTTCGATTTATCCTTGACCATCTTGCCTTCCTGTGGATGATACTTTCTCTGAATGGATCCTTGATCTTCATGTCTTTCGCTATAGACCTAGCAATATAATTTCCAAACTCAGATCCACTAGGATTGATTAGTTCTAGCCTAGCTAAGCACCAAAAATCAACATCAGTAAGTGAGTTGATGGCTTCTTCGTTATAGTCCAAATACTGCACTCCGTCTGTTCTCCTGATAATGAGTAGTCTCAACTCATCATCCCAATGAAAACTCATGATTCTTGAGCATGCAGTAGTAGCGTAGGCTTCAACCTTCTCTCCCTGAATCTTGTCTTTATACTTGATAGGTTTATGCGATGCCTCATACTTAGCCATGTTTTTCTTCCATGTAATAACCCAATCTGGTCTAGTATCAACAGGCTCTGTATGTTGCACATCAGGATCTTCAGCAATTGGTTCCTGCATGACTGGAGCTTTAGGATCTTGGACTTGTTCAGACCTGTCCATTCTATCAAGCTTCGCTCTAAAGTCATCAATACTAAACCCTTTGCGCTCACCATCTTTATCCACAAGCCTTGAAGCTGTAACTGGCATATCGACATCTGCGATATCCATCCAGCTCTCATCACCATAGATTATCTCACCTTCTTCCCTCACAGCATCAGTTGCCTTAGAAGACCCTACCATACCAGTCGCAATCTCATTCAGAGATTCTATTGCCTTGGTCAGATCTTCTTGATGCTTATTGCCTTTATCCTTTGCTGCATCCGGGTCTTGATTTGAATCATCATCTTTCTTTTTCGAAAGCTCATCACCCTTACAGCCTAGATCTGGCAACAATTTCTTTTTCACTAGAAACTTCTCAAACAATTCAGTTAACTCTGATTGCATCACACAATCTAGCATGACATCAGCAATCTTAGTCATCTGTTCAGCCACTCTAACTACTCCTTTATTCGCTCTAGTAGCCGAACTTTCTGCCTGAGTAGCTTCACTACGAACCATGTCAAAGTTGGACATGAGAGTATTAATAAAGTCTTGATGATTCTTTCTTTCATCATTAAGAGCTTTCTTTAACGTCTTAACTTCCTTTTGCTTTCTCTGCATCTCTTTCTCATGGTTCTTCTTTTGTTTCTCCAACTCATCAAACAAACCATTAACTTTAGCCTCTAACACCGTCATCTTTCCTTTCATGTCAGCCATACCAAACACTGGTGGTAAAATAGGAACTTGACGTGTAGTCGCATCAGTTCTTGGTTCAGGATTAGGCACTGAATCCTTCATTATGTGGGTTGTAGATGGCCTTTCAAGATTTACAGTCGTCTTCTGAGATCTTCTTGGTATCACTGTCTCTGCATGTGATTCAACTGATCTCCTAGACCTCTGTTCAGGAACACTGCTTGATACTTCTGGAGTCTTGATCGTCTCATCTACTCCACTAGCAGCAGTTTTCTCCTTGACTTTCAATTTGATAACAATTTTCTTCTTTGAAACCGGTACCTCTTCAACTTCTGGTACCTCAGATTCCCTAGAAGACTCTGCTCGTTTCCTTTTCAGACCTGAATCAGATGAAACTTTCTTTGAAGCACCTTCAGAAGCACTAGCAACAATGTCTTCATGTGCTTCTGCTTCCTTTTCAAGAGCCACATCTCTTTCAACTATCACCTCTTCTGTGCCTTGAACCTGTGATTGTGCTATGTCGCCCATGGACACATCTGGCATTACCATCTGTAGAGGAACTGGATTAGCTACTGGCTCATGTGGAGCAATCTCTGTCCTGAATCTGGCAAACTCATCAGCTGTAGGTGGATTGAATTAATATCCACTAGAGCTCCAAACAAAGGAATATCTTGAGCACCTGGATCACCATCAAAGCGACTCTTGAGCTCATCATATGCCCTTTTTACGATAGATGTCACTTTCAGAACTGAGTTAGTAGCAGGCAGATTAGGAATATGATGATTGATAATCATCATAACGAATCTAGGATAAACCATAAACCTATGCCCTTGTCTGGCAGTTGTTTGTTTCCTCAATTCGTTGAAGAAATACTTAGAAAAGCTATATGGTTTGTTGTATACCAGACCAACCATCTGATCTTGAGATTCTTGATTAAGCGTATCCCATCCGGTTCTTCTACTACACAAACTAACCAACAATACGTGCGCTAAGTATCTCCACCTTCCAAAGAATCCGCGCTTCTTCAATGTTCCCACATTCAAGTCATCAGCATATCCCATCCTAGTAAATCCTCCAACAATAACCTCTCTACTAAAAGTAGTAGGTCCATTCTCTCCTCCTTCTTGATCTACTGTACCTAACTTCAAGATATCAATGAGATCGGAAGCTGAGAACCTAATGGCCTTGCCCGCAACCACTGTTTCAATCCATTCCTGAGTAGCATTCTTCTTATGCCTTGCATTTTCCCAGAACTCTACCAGGTATGACTCATAAAGCACAGGTGAGTGAGTAAGAATGTGATTAATTCTTGACCGCTTCAAAAACCTGAAAATATCATGATAATACTCTGTTCCATCTTGATTCTCGTCCAAATTAATCAGAAAGTTATGACCTGATATAAATTCTCTTGCCATTTCTGTAATCAATAACAAATAATTAATTACTCAAATAGACATAAAAATTCATATGCATAACATACACAACTAAAATTATCCCGGTAATTTAGTCAAAAACATAAATTATCCCTGTAATTTACAACATAACATAAATTATCTCTGTAATTTAGTTATAGATAGATTAACTCATTTTCAAATTTTTATAAAAATAAACTTTTGAAAATCTGTTAAGTCAAAAATACGAGGTCGTATCCCTGTACGAGGTCGTATTTTAAGGTCAAAATACGGTCAACCAAACTATAAAATACGAGGTCGTATTTTCCAATTTGGCATCGTATTTGGTCAGGTCGTAAATCGGCATCGTATTCTGAAAGTCAAACTAGTCAAAATAAATTGACATTTGCGAGGTCGCAAATCTGGGCTAGCAAACCCACTTTTGCGAGGTCGATGTACTGTTCATCTTCCCCAACACGATTTTAAAATTTACCCAACCAAAACTGGTAAAAATTGTTTCTTTATACTCGTATTCAAACGATAAAGATACTGTGAGTCCCGTAGCACTCTAAGATGGTTAACCCCGAAAGTGTAAAATACAACAAGTCTAATAATCACTAGAATGGACTAGTATTACTTAAATATAAATGCAAGTATATAAATAAGTAAATACAAGACTTAAAGCAATAAACAAGTAAAGTGGAACAAAGTGTAATTTTCAAGGTGTATTTTATTTATGATGTTAAATAAAATACAAGGTTGTGCGGAATCAAGATAATACAAATAAGTATGTATCCTAACAACCTTATGAATTACAAATGATCTATATTTGTCAAATAACTCTTTTGGATCGAGATACTTAAAGTTGTGAAGGATCCCTGTTTAAGATCGAGAGTATTTAGACAAATTCACTTTAATGCAAAACGTATGCTAAAGTAATTTTCTCAAAGAAATGACTTTGTATTTATAGGCAACAAAATTCACCAGTGAATTTTGTGCCGTACAAATATGGTTGCATGCATTTAATGAACCGATAAGAACATTAAATGCATTGGTTAAGGTACAAGGATAAAGTCACATCAATATGACTTTATTCTTTTAACCAACCACCTTTACACACGTATATTCTTTGGTAAAGAACAAGTGGATTGTTCTTTGGAAAGTGTGTAAAGGCTAAAGTCAAATCCTCGATATCAGTGTTCAGACTTGTAAGGTCTAGAACACTGACAATCCTCCAGTGTGCAGATCTGGTAAGACTTCCAATGGACTCCGCCATTTGTAAGTCTTCTTTATTCTGACTTTAGTCTTTGACTTCAGTGAGAACGTCTTCAGTAGAGTAGATCTGGACTGGGGTGAAGTCCAGTGAGCTAATCTGGAGAATACTCCAGATTTCCTATACAAGTATTTGCTCACTGGTCTTCCATTATTTCTGGACAAATCTTCTGAGGGACTCCAGATTCCAAGTCTGGAGTAGGTCCAGTAGAACACGTTTCTGGATAGATCTTTAGTAAGGCTCCAGTAGTCGAGTCTGGAGCGAGTCCAGTAAACCTGGACCTAACAAATTCCCCCTATTTGTTTAGAAATAATGCAAGTGTTTTCAAGCTTATATCTATACAACTTTGTATGCTTGAAAAACACAAGTTTTGACTTAGTCTAAAAATAAGTTACTGGAAAACACTTTATAGATCATGAGTGTTTTCAGTTTCATCTTTTAAGTTCTAACTTAGACTAAATCTGATCATTTACTTATATGAATTAAAAATTGCAACTAATATTACAATACATCAACTGATAAAAAGTTACAATTTTCATTTATACAATAAATTACAACAAGTAAATGATAACAAGATTCAGGCCCTTCTCTTTGATGACTGCCCTGGTGCATCTTCAGTAGCCTTCCTCTTTGGTGATGGAGATGATGGAACAGACACTGGTGGTCTCAAACCCAACACAGCTTCCATTTGTTGTATTCTTCTCCAGACCTTCTCAACCCTCTTCATAAAAGCCTTAACATCTGGAGATAAATCAGTTTTACCTTTGAAAGTAAGTCCTATCTCCTTCAGTTCAGTCCATCCAAAAGCTTGGACTGTTGTATCTTTCCTTTCATCTGTAAAGTTACCCTCCCTGGTCAACTTTATATTAAATCTGGTCATTCCTTGATGATTTTCAGCCAATTTGATTTCAGCACCTACAATCCTTCTGGCATTGGCCCTGAAATTCATCAGTTCTTCATAATTTGCTTTCTGCTTAGCCAGACGAATCATTTCTTCAGTTTCCTTGGACATTCTCTGTTGCTTTTCAGCAGACTGGACTTGTTGGCGATTAATTCTTAGAGAAGTATCCAGGGGAATGAACGTGCTTACATCAGCATCCTTTATTGCCTTGATTTGTTTGGCAGTAAGCTTCGGCAGACCAGTCAATTTCTTTCTGTACTCTAACTCTAGAGCACCAGCATTCTTCCTTATCTTCTTCTGGAGGTTTACCAGTTCCTCCCTTCTCTGCCTGATCAATTCTGGTACACTGACAGCATAAATAATTGAATCATAGGTTTGCTCTTCTTCAGCGTAGAATGATCGTACATGCACATCATTCAATGCATCTAGACATTGATGAACTCTGGGGTCATCCTTCATCCTTTTATATACTTCAATATTAATGCCTAACCTTCCAGCATTGTAGAGTCCAGAGTCCCATTGTTGCCATATCCCTGTGATGGACCAGCAGTTCATCTCTTTGATTCTTCTTGAATATTTCAATCATGATGCATTGTTGTTGCAATTTCTTCGAGGTGTCATCATCAATAGTTGGAAATTCTGATGACCTTTCAACATTCTGCTCTTCTTCTTCAGATACATGTTCTTTTCCCTTTCTCTTAACAGATATCAAAGTTGTTGGTATATCTGGAAAAGATTCAAACCTGGGCTCACTGGCATCAGTACCAGCAGCCTCTTCAACTTGCCTAATAGCACCAGTACCAAGTGTTCTCTGAGCTAATTGTGCACTGGTGTCAGTACCAGTCACTTGCTTTATTTGCACAATGCTCTCAGTAGCAAGGGCTCTAACAACATCTTCTTTCCTCTTTCTGATCAAACCTTCTTCAACACCAGACGACTTTTCCCCCTTGGAAGGATCTCTAGTCCTGGACTTGAAATCATTCCATAATTCTTCTACCATATGTCTGTCCAGTGCACCAAAGGTTCTTCCAGCAGCTGGAAAGGCATCAGTCACACTTTTCTTCAGTGCCAGCACTTCCTTTTTAATATCTTCAATTTCTTGAGGCAAGTGCTTTGGCAACTCTTTCTCTAACAACTTCTCCACTTCTGGTAATAAACTACCCTGAATTGTTCTAAGTACAGACCCAGAAATTTCTTCAGTAATTTCTTTCAGCATACTGGATCTGAACTTGATTGTGCATTCATCACTGATCTTGCTTGCAACAGCAGTCTGATCTAGGGTTGGTCTACTTTCCAAACTACTAACCCTTGTAACCAATTTTTCAACCTCATCTTTCAGTCCTGCCAGTGGTTGAACAATTTTACTTTCCACTGCAGTCTGAACAGAATTACCAGTTTCTCTCTAACCCTGGATACTGCCACTCTTATATTTTGAGATTATTGTTAGTGGCCAGTACCAGTTCATCCAGTTTCTCAAAAACTAACTTTTCATTCCCCGCAAAGACATTCATCTCAGATGCAAGGTTATTTGATATAAAGATTTGAAGTCTGAAATAACCTGAGATGAAGTCTGGAGTGATCTCTCCAGGTCCGCCACCTTACTTAAAAGGCCTTGGACCTCGGCAGAAGATGAAGTGAGAGACCACTGGGAGGTTCCAGATGAGATTCCATTCTATTCATTACTGGTACTTGTGCCCAGACCTCTTCAGTTTCAACAGTTTCAGCAATTATAACTGTAGAGTCCAGCACACCTTGTTCAGAAGTTTCAACTGGGTTTCAATAGGTGGTGGTTGAGATTGTGAAGTTTGGATTGTTGGAGGATTGAAGTATGGAGTGTTGATTGAGGAATTGAAGGTGGTGGAGGTGGTGGTAGTGGTGGCATGCTTGATTCTGGTGCGGGGGGTGGCATTTCTGTTTCTGGTGGTGGTAAGTTTGTTTCTGGTGGAGGTGGTGGCATTTCTGGTAGGCCTTTCAATTGCTCAACATCTTCACCCAGAAAGTTCATGTTTACATCAAAATTTTGACCTTCAGAAATGGGAGAATCAGCCTCATCCCAAAACATATCACCAGCAGTTGCATCACCAGCCGATGTACCAGCCTGTTCACCAGCCTGAACATTTCAAATCAATCTGAGCCTCTTGCTCACCAGATGCTTGTTCTTCAGTCTGAACAACCTGCTCAACAACCTGAGCCACATCTTCTTGTACAACAGCCTGGACATCAGTATCCACTCTCTGTTCAACATTCTCCTCTTCAAAAATGGGAGATCCATCAACATTCATTATATCACCAGGATGGGTTGCTGGATTTACCTGAACTCCAGCCCTCATCAGACGCCTTGATCTTGGCCATCTGGAAGATTCAACATTTTCTGGTCCACCTACAGGAGCCACTTGTCTAATAGGTTGTACAGCTTCTATAATCTGTACTTCTTGGTCACCAGCAGGTACTTCAACAACTTGGACTCTGCCTGGTGCCACATTTTCTTCTACCCTTTGAAATGTCAACATGGCTGGAGGAATATCTACCTCACCATCTCTGGATCTTAAGTTTGTCAGATCCCTCATATACTCACTCATAGAAAAGTGAGTGGTTAACCCCGAACAAGTGTAAATACAACAAGTCTAATAATCACTAGAATGGACTAGTATTACTTAAATATAAATGCAAGTATATAAATAAGTAAATACAAGACTTAAAGCAATAAATAAGTAAAGTGGAACAAAGTGTAATTTTCAAGGTGTATTTTATTTATGATGTTAAATAAAATACAAGGTTGTGCGGAATCAAGATAATACAAATAAGTATGTATCCTAACAACCTTATGAATTACAAATGATCTATATTTGTTAAATAACTCTTTTGGATCGAGATACTTAAAGTTGTGAAGTATCCCTGTTTAAGATCGAGAGTATTTAGACAAATTCACTTCAATGCAAAACGTATGCTAAAAGTAATTTTCTCAAAGAAATGACTTTGTATTTATAGGCAACAAAATCACCAGTGAATTTTGTGCCGTACAAATATGGTTGCATGCATTTAATGAACCGACAAGAACATTAAATGCATTGGTTAAGGTACAAGGATAAAGTCACATCAATATGACTTTATTCTTTTAACCAACCACCTTTACACACGTATATTCTTTGGTAAAGAACAAGTGGATTGTTCTTTGGAAAGTGTGTAAAGGCTAAAGTCAAATCCTCGATATCAGTGTTCAGACTTGTAAGGTCTAGAACACTGACAATCCTCCAGTGTGCAGATCTGGTAAGACTTCCAGTGGACTCTGCCATTTGTAAGTCTTCTTTATTCTGACTTCAGTCTTTGACTTCAGTGAGAACGTCTTCAGTAGAGTAGATCTAGACTGGGGTGAAGTCCAGTGAGCTAATCTGGAGAATACTCCAGATTTCCTATACAAGTATTTGCTCACTGGTCTTCCATTATTTCTGAACAAATCCTTTGAGGGACTCCAGATTCCAAGTTTGGAGTAGGTCCAGTAGAACACGTTTCTGGACAGATCTTCAGTAAGGCTCCAGTAGTCGAATCTGGAGTGAGTCCAGTAAATCTGGACCTAACAGATACCCCAACCCTTAGTTTTACCCAGAAAACATCAAAATCGAAGAAAATTAGAAAACCTAATTCGAAAAATTTAGAATCCCTTTTTCTTGATTTTCTTGTTGCATGGTTAACTACATTACGATTAGATAGTATACCTAGATTCAGTATTTCGAGATGAACACAAATATATCCTTCAAAAATACTCGATCTAATTGTAACTATCGAATCTTAATCGGGGTAGCAAAGTGATATTTCGAGGTCGTAAAGCTCTAAAAGTCATTTTTAATTGTGAGGTCGTATTAGGGTTAAATTGGGTTATATATACCCACTCGACCCGAATGGGCTTGGATTAGACCCGGCCCATCCAATTACGAGGTCGTATCTGCATAAGGCCAATCGACCCAATTACGAGGTCGTATTCTGCCTCTTGCTAATTACGAGGTCGTAAAACCTGCACACTTTAAACTTCAAATTTTCGTCAAAGTTTCTGAATAATTGATCAGTGATTATTACGAACTTCCTGGAAATATGAAAATTTAAAAGATCAAACCTGTAAGCATCAAATTTTCATCTTTTCCTCGATCTTCGTCTTAACCTGAAAAGTTAATAAACTTACGGAAAAATTCTTTAACTTTTCAACGATCAATCTTTCCAAAACTTTCTCTAATGAGCTTTTCCGAGTCTGTACCACTTGCAACAATTCATATTTCTAACGAGTTATAAAATTGATTCTTCATTCTTATACCTCCCCCTCAATTTTATGACTAGTAGGTATAACTATGATCAATCAATATAACTAAAATCATTCTTATGTACTCCCCCTCAAATTATGACTGGGATACATAACTATGATCAATCAATATAACTAAAATCATTCTTATGTACTCCCCCTCAAATTATGACTGGGATACATAACTATGATCAATCAATATAACTAAAATCATTCTTATGTACTCCCCCTCAAATTATGACTGGGATACATAACTATGATCAGAGCAATTTATATCAACCTAGAACATTCATATAAGCGTTTCTATTTCTAAGGTTTATGTTCTTTGAAACCTTTCAAATTCAAACGATATATCTATGTCTAAGGTTTTACATAACCTAGTTGATAATCTTTCATATTAAAATAAAATTATTTCTATATCTAAGATCTTCAACTAATAATGACCTTGCTATTAACATCTGTAATTACTATATAAATAATAAAAACCTGATGTTCTTAGCATTGTCTTGAATACTTCAGTCTTTTGCTCAGAAACCCTTCCTTTGGATTGACTTCTCTGCAAATATACTGAAAAAAATTTCGAGACAACAAAATTTAATTGCTATACCCGAAACTTGATCCTCTGAAACTTCAGATTTGAGAAGCAAACTTCAAACTCTCTGTATCGTCATAACAATCAACCAATGCACCAAAGCTTGTTGTAGTTCTCCCCCTCAACGATAAATCTCTCCGAATTAAGCATACTCAAGTCCCTGCTTGCTTTGCATAACCGGCATGTAATAGAGAGGTAAAATTTCCAACAATCAATCCTGAACTAGTTGACTCCCATGAAAACCAGAAACTTTGAAACTTGAATCACAAATTTCAGGAACATGGATCCGATTTCAAAAGCAATTCTTTGTCTCTAAGTCTTACAGACTTTCCATTAAGCTTCTTTGTGCTAACACCTGCACAACCAAGCTCAAAAATACAAACAAAGAGATAAAAATAACAAAAATGTTATTCTTCATTATTTCATCACTATACTAGCAATGACTTAATCTAGAACTACATTTTTTTTTCTTCTCCAAATATTGTTGTTCTTCACTATCATAAGTCATAAACATATGACATTATCTTAGTCTAGAACTAAAAATCTTAATCAAACCTTGAACCTTAAGAGCCCTGTCTTATTGTTCAAAATCTAAACCAAGTCTCGATTATAAGGTTTTAAAATCATTGACCTATAAACTCATTGTTTATCCGTCAATCCTTATCAAAAGTCTAGAATCTTAAGATCTCGGTCTTATCATTATACGAATATGAATAACCTATTCTAAGGTCTTTCATTTATATGCAAATCTATATTGATTTAACTTCAAAAAGTTACTTGATTTTAACTCAGTAAAATCATCTAACAGAAATCTAATCACTTATACTTTTGCATATCAGAAACATAATTTTTGCCTTCAAAATATGTTCTCATGAAACTTTGAATTTCATGTAAACTATGAATAACATGATCATAAGAAAAAACTTTAAATCTTCATGTTTCATCCTATTTTAAGATTATTGGCAAAAATTACAAACCGTGTGTAATACTTGATTACCTTATCATAAGAGTATTATATCTTGGTTAAATTGGATAACAATTATAAATACCTCTATGATAGCCTCATCATACTAGTATTTATCTTTGTTATACACAAACTGACCTATACAACCCTGTGTATTCGTCTTTCTTGCCTTTGTGCTGAGATCTTGCTTGACAACCTACAAAATTAAACATTTGTCTGCTATCCTGCACATCTCAACAAACAATCATCATATCTTCTCAAAGTAATAACATACAATCTGAAGAAATGAATAAAAAGCAAGATAAAATTGAATATACTTTGCAGTCTATTATTAACCTAAGTTTCATTAGGGTCAAATAATTCACTGCTAAGCACACTCAGATTTTGCACATGATTGAAAGTGCTTACAAAATCATTTGGAATCCCTGTTCCAAATCTTTTTGATTCAAAAAATCTTTCAAAGACAAATTTCAAAACTATGAACAACTCTGTGTCCATTCTTAAGAAAATCTTCTTTCTAAGATATAACATGATTCTTTTGAAGATAAAATTCAAAACTATGAACAACTCTGTGTCCATTCTTAAGAAAATCTTCTTTGTAAGAATCAATGCAAAGGCATTAACTCAATATCTGTTTATTGAAATCAACAACTTTGTGTTCTTTTCCTTAAACCTATATTATGTTAATGTGACATACTTTCTTTTAGCTTTTGATCACAACACTATAGCTTAACTACCCTACTCGTTTATTCAGTGTTCCATAAGAACATAGTTGAATCCTCTTGGAAACTAGATTCTATTTTGACTCTGTCTCTCGTGCAATAGGAACTTTTATTTTACAACAACAACAACAATGAACACTTCACGAAAAACACAAACACACACACACACATACACTAAACATAAACGAATACAATAGTTATAAGAGCTAAAGTTACTGCTGATTAGATCAGATTAACATGTTACATAAGCCTACTAGCAAGAAATAATTCTCTTATTATTAGTTATGAACAGTGATCCAAAAACGATTACCAATATGTTTGTCCTCTTAAACACTCGGTACTTCCAGTTTCCTTTGGGTTTGTGGCACTTTCGTATTACTTGAGCCAAGGACAGTCACCATGTAACCTAGTAAGTTATTCATGCCACACTTTTAGTTTGCGAACTTATGTGCCCCATATTCAGATACACTCTCACAATCGACACAAGCACTAAGATTAAGACATTTGGTGAATAAAGTGAGAAAGTCTTTAAGAATCAAGTCAGCAGTGACAGGTCGGTGATTCCTCACGCGCAAAGCGACTTAACTTGACTCACGTACGGAAATATACTCAACATTGCATAATGCCAAGTACTTGCGTATTTGTGACATTATTTTTAAAGCACTTATGAAAACCCGTGACTTTCGATGAGACCCGTGTAGCGAACTTTCTGACAACCTATCCCAAGTTGGAAGCTTTAGGTAGGCTAGGTATACAAAGACACCCCAAGGACTTACTTGTTCGAATCTCAAAGGCCACATTAGCTTCATATTTTCAACACATTTATTTGATATTTGCATATCTTGTCACAAATATACATTCGAAAAAGCAATACATACACATATATGTAACCGAGACCTTCTATATAAAAACCAAATATACATAATTACAATGCAAGATCTTTCATAAGATTTAAAGGACTTGTCTACTTTAAGAACAAGCATTCTCAGCCATATATCTGAATACGTTTCCCACAAGAACATTGTATACATTTAAGTTCAGATTATAAGGAAACCTTGGTACTTTGTGCCTATCGATACATCATATAATGGTATCACTGAACTGAGCATTTTAAAGTACAATTAAGTAGGCTTAAAAGCTAAAGTATCATCACGTCTAATCGTCTTGATGCAGTGACCTTACTCCTTTTATTATTTTCTTTTTCTTTTCTGATTTTTCTCATTTTTATTTTGTTTTTCTGACACTATATGACACACATACATTACGACACAAACACTGACTCATTTTACAAAGTTCCTTTTTGAGAGACACTGTCACTATAGATTTCTCATTCCAATCAATTGGACTAACAACACAAAACGAGTTCGGTCGAAAGCCTTAGTGAACAGATCAACTAAATTAAAGTCACTTGGCACTTTTTCTAGGACTATTAATTTCTTTTCAGCACAATCACGAATAAAATGAAACCTTATGTCTATGTGCTTAGTCCTACTGTGCTTAACAGGATTATTGGTTATAGATATGGTGGATTAACAATCTGTCTTTATGAGAGTACAAAGGAAAACCTAACCGTGATAGTCCGAGCCGGTGAATGAGTATTCACTTGCTGTTATGTAGTCCGATCTCTCCCCTAAGACAAACATCCACCGATGTCTACTTCCTCAAGAACACCAATTTCTTCATCCCTGTGATTAAACTAGTGCACTTCTGGAACTGACATATATCATAACCAACAACAAAAATAAAGCATAAAGTAAGAGAATCTGTACTATAGATCATCATATAAACATGATCTTCTATAGTACTTTGTTTATTTCAAAATAAATTTACAAAACAGACATAGGATCCTTTAACAGAAGTAAACTTCGTTAATAATCCCTTGTCTTTCATAATGTGCTTGGAGCTTCTGCTACTGACAAACCATAAACCTGCGGTCTTCCCTAGCAGCTCCTGCACATTCAAAAACGATTAGTTTTTCAAAGGACCCCTAGCCTTATTGGCTTTGGGTCGATCATTCTCTTCATCTGAAACCATGTCAACCCAAGATTCACCAGTAGGTACCCAAATCTTAGTTGATTTAAGAGTTGAGCTATCAGCAGGCTTTCTGCTAGGTGAAACACTTCTTGCCTTCTCAAATCTGTCATTAGGTGAAATACTCCTAGATTGAGGTGATGTGTTCCTTAAAGTTTGGGATGGTTTTCGATTTCCATTTACAGCTCTTGACCTAATTAGTTTCACATAATTCTGTGCATTTACATCATCAGGATTTCTTTTTGCATAATCCTCATAATATTTATTTCTATATGCACTCATGAACTGTGGTGAACTAACTTGATCAACTAATTTTCCCTTCCCATTACTTCTTGAAAACCTGACACTATCCTTAGACTTATTAGGTGACATCCTAGATTTATTCTTCTTATAAGGACAACAGCTTGCCACGTGACCTACCTCACGACACTTAAAGCATGACCTTTTAGAATCTTCTTCGATAAATCACCATGAATAATTTCAGGCACTGGAACCCCATGACCTCTTAATTCATCTATATGCTCAAGTGTTGCATAAGTCTCTTCCCAAGAAGTCAGAGCTTGTTCATGAGACCTACAAATCTCTTCTTGTTCAGGAGTTGATTCCATCTCGGTAAAAACTCGATCACTACCCTGTAATGTATAATAATTAAGATAGACTTTTTCCTTTTCTGAGTCCTTCTTAGACATTGATACGCCTGGCAAAAGGTCCTGATCCTGTTTTTCAACCAAATTAACATCATCAATTAAAATGATTCCTTTTACAACTCTTCCAACCCCGTAAATTTTTCCGCCTTTGGAATCAGCAAAACTAACATCAGACCCTTTAACAGATGTGAACTCTGTTAACAGTCTCTTGTCACCAGTCATATGTCTTGAACATCCACTATCGACAAACCATAATCCTTTAGTTCTCCTTAGTGGCTCCTTATGTTCAACACCTTCAAGATGTGCCATCAAGCTCGTCTCAGCTTCGACGACATCTTGGCTCTGAGCTCTTACTGGTTCTGATGATTCAGGTTCCTCTTCTACCCTCTGATGAACACTACCATGATCATTGACACATACCATATGATCAAATGAATTATCTGCAAGATCGTTCATTTCTTCATCAAGGTCTTGAATACTTGCCATGAATGCATGATTCTGATCATCGGTACTAGTCGAACCCCAATTATATGTACCATCAGATTGAACAACTAAGGCT
This sequence comes from Erigeron breviscapus, assembly GCA_034093135.1. Taxonomy (NCBI): domain Eukaryota; kingdom Viridiplantae; phylum Streptophyta; class Magnoliopsida; order Asterales; family Asteraceae; genus Erigeron; species Erigeron breviscapus. The sequence goes on from CM067171.1 coordinate 101,826,480, forward strand.
CTTGAGTTGTCCGCTTCTCCTGAGCTTTGGTTCCCAGTATTAGCATACTAATGTCCAGAATTCTGACTCACTATAGAACCACTTTGATTGAAGTTCTGACGGCCTATAGCTGAATTGTTATCCCGTCTAGGTCTCTGACACTCTCTTGCAAAATGTCCAAAACCATCACAATTATAACACTTCACCTTGGTTTTGTCAAACCCTACATTGCCATTCACAACCTTCCTTCCGGTTCTATCTGTGAAACGCTGAACTCTCAATGTTAACATAGCTAATTGCCAGTTCAGATCCATTTCTTCCAAGTCATCTGGATCAACTTGCTTGTAATCCTCCCTAACCAAATCAGGATCAGTTAGTTTTCCTCCAATTAACTTTTCATGAGCAGACACAAATGAAGCGAGCATGCCCAATTGTCCCTCAGCGGATCTTATGCTCATCGGCATCCCTTTGTAACTCGAACTTGGAAAACTACTCTTCTGACTCCCATTATTCACTATCATGGCTGATTCTGGAGAAGTTACATACATCAAGTTGCTATCAGAATCCGTCGACATCTTTATCTTTTCATCATCTCCACTATAGAAGGCAGTAATCCCTCCACTTGAAGATTTTGCCGAAGGAACGCTTGACTTGCTATGATAGAGTTCAGGACGCTGAACAAAATCACTGCTACCTGCTTCCTTCGACTTTCATTTCATGACTTGACCTCTCAGCTTTCGAATGATCTGATCCAAAGTCCATGTGCTGAATTCGGGATTGTTGGAATGAAGTTACAAACCCTTCCCACTTAGCTGGAAGTGCTTCCAACAACTTCTCGATGACATCTTCTGGATCAGGTTTGTACCCAAAATATGCAAGCTCAACCAGCAAGTGACTGTAACGAGTCAAGATCTCATCAAGAGGTTCATCTTTGAAGCTAGTAAAAACATAATACTGCTTCTTTAGCAAATCCTTCCTACTCTTCTTGAGATCATCATCACCTTCACAATGCTCTTTGAGTGCATCCCATAAGCCTTTTGCACTATCATACATTTCAAACAAGTGCAAGAATTCCCCTTGGAGAGCCATTCGGAGTGATCCTAAAGCTTTACTTTCTGCTTCGTAATCTTTCTTTTGATCGACAGTCATTTGCTCATACGAAGCTGCTTTCCCAACACTCGAACCAGTAGGTTCTTTGTCATTTTGCACAATAGGATGAACATAACCATTAACAATGCATATCCACATCCTCACATCCATTAACCTGCAATATGACTCGAATCTGCCCTTCCAACTGAAATATCTATCAAGGCTTATCAACTTGGGCGGTGAGTTGGCCTTTCCGGTTTCGTGATCCATTAAAATTAGTTGATTCATCAAAGATTGGTAATTTGCGGGTAATTGAGACGTCATTTTCTCCGAGCTAGTAAAATTCACGAACTGTTTATAAAAAAAACGAGGTCGTAAAGAAAAACGAGGTCGCAATTAACTACTCGAGGTCGTAATTGAACTGGCGAGGTCTTAAAGAGCTCACGAGGTCGCAAATGAAACACGATGTCGCAATTGAACTAGCGAGGTCGTAATTAACTACCCAGGTCGTAATACGAGCTGGATGAGGTAGTACGAGCCCACGAGGTCGCAAAATCTGCCGGAATCCTTAGATCACTTGAATTCGAAACCCTAAACACCAACAAAAACACCTTCGACAGCTGCAAACCCAAATAGAGGTCACAAACAAGATTTCCGGTCGTAAACTCGTGAAAGAATCAGTCTAAACGACCCTAAATCAATTTTGTCTATCACCAACAAGCTATAACCTTCCGGTATTCAACCAAGAGGCTTCTGATACCAGTTGTAAGTCCCCTGGTACGGATCGTTAATAGCTTGATCCAGTTATCAAGAGGTGCGGAATCCCTCTCTATAACTTGGTGATTCACAATGAAAGCCCCTAGATCATCTACGGCCTCGTAGATCTTCTTCGGGCTAGCGGAACAACCTTTGACCTATTAACCTGCACAATAATGCTTGATAATTCTACAAATGTTCAACCCTAAACTCTGTTAGGGTTCTGGTATTTATAGGAAACACCCGAATGGACTTTCAGCGAGTTAGCCTCGCAAGTCCAAGCCCAGCCCGTCATATTTGTCCCTGCAAATACGGGGTCGTATTCCTATATGCTTAACCTCGTATTTAACCCTGTAAATACGGGGTCGCATTTCATCTGTATGAATTGCGAGCTCGCAATTCATACTTAACAGATTTACTATACATTCAATACTTAAACTTAATCTAGTATTCTATGCATAATACTAAGTTCATTAATGACAATCACATTACAAATACATATAACAATATAAGCCCAAACAATCTAGACTGCTATTGACATAGACGTGCACTTACAATAATCATACAAAAAATGAGACACAAAATGTTAATTAGAACTCTGATCTCAAATCTTCATTAGTTGTTACATAAATACATGATACCAAGTATCTGTGTATGACTTGAGTTCCATTAGAATAAAACTTCATTTGCATATCAAACTCATCAAAGACAACCACTTCAAACGTGTCTCTTCTTATTAACCTAAAATACAACTTTGTAGTGTCTTCAAGTAAACAATAGCCAACAAAGTTTTGCCATTCTCCCGACTTAAGCTTCACTCTATCTCTTCGAAACAAATTTTCTACACCAACCACATACTCCCCAACATTGTTATGCAACAATTTAACCCACTTACATTTTCTTGTTAGTTGCTTTTTAAAACTTTCAGGCATGACCTATATATAAAGAACAATATCACAAAAGCTGTTTAGCATATAATAATGATTATTTAATTGATTTTCAAACTCAAAAATAAAGTAATTTACCAATCCTTCTTCAATTAGTTTTGAGTCACATACGACATCAACAAGGACTTGGAAATTTATCTGTTAAGCAGTATCAAATTAAACAAAATAAGTATAGGAAAAATATTAAATTTTAAAAAACAAACAGGTCTTTATTATCATCATTTAAATCATTCTCCTGTTCTAAACTACTGTAAAATTTACAAGGCACGTCATGTTCTCAAATGCACGTCATGTTCTCAATGTACTCAAATGCACGACATGTTCTCAATGTACTCAAATGCACGACATGTTCTCAATGTACTCAAATGCACGACATGTTCTCAATGTACTCAAATGCACGACATGTTCTCAATGTACTCAAATGCACGACATGTTCTCAATGTACTCAAATGCACGACATGTTCTCAATGTACTCAAATGCACGACATGTTCTCAATGTACTCAAATGCACGACATGTTCTCAATGTACTCAAATGCACGACATGTTCTCAATGTACTCAAATGCACGACATGTTCTCAATGTACTCAAATGCACGACATGTTCTCAATGTACTCAAATGCACGACATGTTCTCAATGTACTCAAATGCACGACATGTTCTCAATGTACTCAAATGCACGACATGTTCTCAATGTACTCAAATGCACGACATGTTCTCAATGTACTCAAATGCACGACATGTTCTCAATGTACTCAAATGCACGACATGTTCTCAATGTACTCAAATGCACGACATGTTCTCAATGTACTCAAATGCACGACATGTTCTCAATGTACTCAAATGCACGACATGTTCTCAATGTACTCAAATGCACGACATGTTCTCAATGTACTCAAATGCACGACATGTTCTCAATGTACTCAAATGCACGACATGTTCTCAATGTACTCAAATGCACGACATGTTCTCAATGTACTCAAATGCACGACATGTTCTCAATGTACTCAAATGCACGACATGTTCTCAATGTACTCAAATGCACGACATGTTCTCAATGTACTCAAATGCACGACATGTTCTCAATGTACTCAAATGCACGACATGTTCTCAATGTACTCAAATGCACGACATGTTCTCAATGTACTCAAATGCACGACATGTTCTCAATGTACTCAAATGCACGACATGTTCTCAATGTACTCAAATGCACGACATGTTCTCAATGTACTCAAATGCACGACATGTTCTCAATGTACTCAAATGCACGACATGTTCTCAATGTACTCAAATGCACGACATGTTCTCAATGTACTCAAATGCACGACATGTTCTCAATGTACTCAAATGCACGACATGTTCTCAATGTACTCAAATGCACGACATGTTCTCAATGTACTCAAATGCACGACATGTTCTCAATGTACTCAAATGCACGACATGTTCTCAATGTACTCAAATGCACGACATGTTCTCAATGTACTCAAATGCACGACATGTTCTCAATGTACTCAAATGCACGACATGTTCTCAATGTACTCAAATGCACGACATGTTCTCAATGTACTCAAATGCACGACATGTTCTCAATGTACTCAAATGCACGACATGTTCTCAATGTACTCAAATGCACGACATGTTCTCAATGTACTCAAATGCACGACATGTTCTCAATGTACTCAAATGCACGACATGTTCTCAATGTACTCAAATGCACGACATGTTCTCAATGTACTCAAATGCACGACATGTTCTCAATGTACTCAAATGCACGACATGTTCTCAATGTACTCAAATGCACGACATGTTCTCAATGTACTCAAATGCACGACATGTTCTCAATGTACTCAAATGCACGACATGTTCTCAATGTACTCAAATGCACGACATGTTCTCAATGTACTCAAATGCACGACATGTTCTCAATGTACTCAAATGCACGACATGTTCTCAATGTACTCAAATGCACGACATGTTCTCAATGTACTCAAATGCACGACATGTTCTCAATGTACTCAAATGCACGACATGTTCTCAATGTACTCAAATGCACGACATGTTCTCAATGTACTCAAATGCACGACATGTTCTCAATGTACTCAAATGCACGACATGTTCTCAATGTACTCAAATGCACGACATGTTCTCAATGTACTCAAATGCACGACATGTTCTCAATGTACTCAAATGCACGACATGTTCTCAATGTACTCAAATGCACGACATGTTCTCAATGTACTCAAATGCACGACATGTTCTCAATGTACTCAAATGCACGACATGTTCTCAATGTACTCAAATGCACGACATGTTCTCAATGTACTCAAATGCACGACATGTTCTCAATGTACTCAAATGCACGACATGTTCTCAATGTACTCAAATGCACGACATGTTCTCAATGTACTCAAATGCACGACATGTTCTCAATGTACTCAAATGCACGACATGTTCTCAATGTACTCAAATGCACGACATGTTCTCAATGTACTCAAATGCACGACATGTTCTCAATGTACTCAAATGCACGACATGTTCTCAATGTACTCAAATGCACGACATGTTCTCAATGTACTCAAATGCACGACATGTTCTCAATGTACTCAAATGCACGACATGTTCTCAATGTACTCAAATGCACGACATGTTCTCAATGTACTCAAATGCACGACATGTTCTCAATGTACTCAAATGCACGACATGTTCTCAATGTACTCAAATGCACGACATGTTCTCAATGTACTCAAATGCACGACATGTTCTCAATGTACTCAAATGCACGACATGTTCTCAATGTACTCAAATGCACGACATGTTCTCAATGTACTCAAATGCACGACATGTTCTCAATGTACTCAAATGCACGACATGTTCTCAATGTACTCAAATGCACGACATGTTCTCAATGTACTCAAATGCACGACATGTTCTCAATGTACTCAAATGCACGACATGTTCTCAATGTACTCAAATGCACGACATGTTCTCAATGTACTCAAATGCACGACATGTTCTCAATGTACTCAAATGCACGACATGTTCTCAATGTACTCAAATGCACGACATGTTCTCAATGTACTCAAATGCACGACATGTTCTCAATGTACTCAAATGCACGACATGTTCTCAATGTACTCAAATGCACGACATGTTCTCAATGTACTCAAATGCACGACATGTTCTCAATGTACTCAAATGCACGACATGTTCTCAATGTACTCAAATGCACGACATGTTCTCAATGTACTCAAATGCACGACATGTTCTCAATGTACTCAAATGCACGACATGTTCTCAATGTACTCAAATGCACGACATGTTCTCAGATGCACGTCACGTTCTATCTTAATCACAATATGTAACCAAAGTTTACCGCATAATCAACAAATCACTCAAACAATAAAGCACGCATGTTTATACTTTTCAGCCCGAATCTCCATTGAGTAGGGAACTACGAAACTCACCTTGATCGGCAAAGAAGCTTAAGTCGAGTAAATGAAAGATTAATAGCGAGTATTGGGCCCCACGCGTCCACAACCTATCAAAGCATGTCATATATCATAATGTTAACTCTATAATCATAATTAAGCTGGTTCCTTAGGTTTAAGTCGAGTCACAAACCCCTAAACACATTTACATCCTTAATGAGTAAGAACAAGACGCTTTGACTCGACATTTTTAGAAATGGAAAAATATTCATACAAAATGAGTGTTACTACAAGAAACTAGACTCTCTCACGATTCCAACGATAGGTCATATGACTTATTTGGACTTACGGATCAAAAGTTATTAACGTTTGAAAATTGACGCGCATGATTCACAGAAGCTATCCACTGCGCCGCAGTGAGCCAGAGCCATGCTCACTGCGCCGCAGTGGGCTAAAAACGAGCAAGAGGTCAGGTTGTAAGCACTGCGCCGCAGTGAGTGAGGGCTAAGCTCACTGCGCCGTAGTGAATCCCTTTTCTGCTTCAGCACCAGCAGTTCAAAGTGCAGGAAGCGAGCCCCAAACCCCCAAATTCGACCCAAACCATACCAAAACAATTTTTAGGAACTTGTAACTCATTTTGAAGCATAACTAAGTATCAATAAACATAAATACACATAACCCAATCCACAATTTCTACCAAAACATCAAAATCACCACTAAATCATTCAAACCCTAATTAAAACCCTAATTAACCCTAATTCCATTTTAAGTCGTTTTTAGGACATGTAATTACTCGAAATGACCAGAAATGAATAACCCAACATAAATAGATGAATATGGGATGAATTTGACTTACCAAATCTTGCTTCAAAAGTCAAATCCGAATTTGACCAATAAAAATGGTTAAAGAAAACTTGAACTATGAACTTCAATCCTTGATATGATGAAGATGAGATGTAGATGATGATTATCTTGTATAGATTTGGATTCAATATCACTTATTGATGCAAGAATTATTAAGAGAGAAAGATTTGTGATGTTCTTGCAATAGAGAGGGTAAGAGAAAAGAGGGAAGAGAGTGAAAGACTAAGTTTGTGAAGTGTAGGGTTAAGGGGAAAGGGTTGGGTCGGCTGGTGGGTCGGGTACGGGTATGGGTCGACCCGTTTCCATTTACAAGCTAATTTACACATCGTTTTACATTTAGTCCCCAATTAAGTCATACCATCGACCCTACAATCATACCACATAGTCATTTAATCACAAACTGAACCCAAATATTTCATTAACTTAAATTGTTAGTCAAATTACACATAAGGTCAACGGGTCAAAATTTACGGATGTTACATTATTCCCCCGTCAAAAGAATTTCGTCCCGAAATTCAACAAAACCCTAGTTATTAAACAGTTTTAGGTATCTAACCCTTACACGGTCCCCTCGCTCCCAAGTGAACTCGTTTCCGCGTCTAGTGTATCGTCCAACCTCTGAAATTCGTGTAGCGTTTGTTCCTTAGCTTCTTGACCTCGCTACCTAAGATTCCTACCGGTTCTTCGAAATTACACGATTCTCACTCTCAAAAGATTCAAATCTCGCTAACGTTATCCGCTCTCATCACTTGTATCACGTGGCTCCGTTTAGTACTATAGGACAGCTCGGGTTTCCACTTACATGCCATTCCCATTCTGATCATTCCATCTCGTACACGCCATGGTTGATTCCCTCGATAAAAGAACTCCTTCATAAGTTACAATTTGTTACGCAATTAAATTTTCGAAAATCTCTAGGAATGTTTACCAAAGATTCGTTTGTCTTTTCGTTTAGAATCATCGCATCTATCTCAAAAACATCTTACTATTATATTAGCAAAAATTCATTCGATTAAAGGAGCCGTATTATGTAACAAGTTTTTTTTTTTTTTTTTATAGCTCGTTAGGTTATTTAGAACCGGGTGACGTCGCACGCATCCTTCATACCAAGTGTTAGAACCTTTCGCCATGATTCATCGATCTCCGGGTTATAATTCCATTTTCTCAAACGAGTTTATTGTCAGTGTTCAGGAATTTATTATTTATTATTGTTATATATATATATATATATATATATATATATATTTATTATTGTTATATATATATATATACATATCGCGGTTAACATTAAGTGCAATTAGTTGTAAACAGGTAACACTTATTATGATGATTTGACTTATAGTTAACGCACTAGTGACATGTTTCACCCACTGGTCGGCGGCTCAATCACTGAAGTCAAAGTTTTGCTTTCACCTCCGGTCTTCCATTCTGGCAATGGCAGGGCGCGTGTCCACAACATCCAATCTTGACGGCACCACCTTTGTGTGATGGACAACGATCTAAGGATCCGTTTAGACCTAAATGATTTGAGAATCGTACACTATAAGGGCTCAAGCTTCTCACATCTCACTTGTGACTCTCACTACGGCACTCAATTGGTTCATCGTTCCCATCTTTATGAGCTCTCGGTTGTGCATTAAGTTAGGCGTTCAATTAAATCAACCTTTACCAATCGTGTACGTGTTTATATACCACCCAATATCGTTTAGACCTCAACTCCATTCCCGCGACGCTCGTGCTTGCGCATATTTTACATGTTGGGTAGACTTTTAAATTTTTATTTTATTTGTTCAATCTATGGTTAGCCTAATCAAGGTCGTTCCTTATCGCCCATAGTAAGTTTATAGTTGTATAGATGCTCAAAGTAAATCGTTATGTACTCGCTGTCATCCTCACTAATGGCATCGCGGTTGTTTCCATCGTTATTCATCTATTGTCATGCCACTTTAGTTAGCTCAAGCATTGTCCTAAGATTCCATCTTAGGGGCGTATAATACAACGAAGTTCTCATCTTCATAATATAACTATACTTATAATCTCTATGTTATTGACTAAATCATACATTAAACAAGGGGAAATAACTTAGTCAAGTAGTTTATAATGGTCGTACCTGCTATACCATTTACATCTACGCATGCATCTTCAATTCCTAACTATGTATTCAATAAGCAAGTTAGGCAACAAGATGTTGATATATTAAAGCAATTTGGCTGGCATGGCAACCTCTACACACAACCTATACACACAATTTCCCAAGACTCCAATTTACTTCACGCATGTATTACCAAGTCCTAACGATTCAGTTCACCAAATTAGTTAGGCAACGAAATTCAAGCATATTCGACAATTAGGATATCATGGCAACCATATTTGTTCTACCGCATTTCCTAACAATTTATTTACATAACCTAGTTAGAAGGTAAGATTTGTAGGTCTATCAACTAATCTCGCAATACCAAGCCGTACATACAATCTCTCATACGTTGGGTATAACTATGCATAAGTTTTCAATCATTACTAATTCTTTCTTATAACTAGGTTAAGAATCAACATCTTGAGCATACTCAAATTATCAGACATGTCTACTGTCCTTATTCATACAGTTGTACATTGAGTAAATATTTATACATACATCACCATATTCACTTATCTCGTGCATACAATTTAGCTTAACAACATGATTTATACACGCTAAAACTATGAAACTAGTACACCAATCCTTTCATGAAAGTGTTCATTGATTACACACATACGCATGCATTACCTGTTTCCGTTGTATCACGCCTAAAAACCAAGTTTAATGGTATAGTTTTCCAGTAATCATGCAATAAAACTAGCATGTTAAATTCATTCATATAATCGTCCATCTACTAATAGATTTTACACGTGCATTACCAACTACGTTATATCATGCTTACCACCAAGTTTAACAATGTCTCATACGTATTTAATGTCACTTATTATTAAGAAACATATCCTTATTGTTCACCGTTTACAATTTACATCATTTGTGTTGGAATATCAATCGTTTATAATACATGAGAGTTAGGATGCTTACAACCTTGACACTCTCTTGGGGTGCATATCAACATGTTTATCACATTGTATCCTAACCGTTTATCAACACGTTTAAGCCGGACAACAACGAAAACATTTACAACATCAACGCGATCACTATAGGGCATACATATATACACATCACACATTCATATCCATTCCACTACCAAATCCAATCATAGTAATAGTTCTAGAGATTATGACCCGGGGGTTAGCTTCACAGTTGCTCTCATGTTAGCAGCACTAGTAGTTAGTACTTTCATACCAACACACTACACATGTTTAATGTCTTTACACTAAGGCCAACACATAAATGTTGTCAAGTAATTGTCATATATCGTGCTATCATACCAACATATCATACGTGTTTCATATCACTACGCTAAGGACAACATATCAAAGTTCTCAAGTAATTGTTATCTATCATGTTCTCGTGCCAAGTTCACAACAATTGTCCTCCATCAAAACCAAATACTCGTATTAACACATCTCATTACAATCTGTAACATCCGTGAATTTTAACCCGTTGACTTTATGTGTAAATTGACTAACAATCTTGTTGAATGAAATAATTGGGCTCATTTCGGGATTATATGACTATGTGGTATGTTAGTCGGGTCGTTAGTATGTTTAATCGGTGTTTAAATGTATAACTAATTGTGTTGTGGCTTGAGAAGTGAAACGGGTCGACCCATACCCGCGACCCATCAGCCCTTAAGACCCATACTCCCCTCCCTTATCCTTTCCTTCACCTTACACTTCTATCTATCTATCTTTTCCATTTTCTCTCAAGTAAAAGAACCATCTCTTGTTCTTCATCATTCTTGCATCAAATTAGTGTTTTGGAACTGCCTTAGTACAAGAATCATCATCGTTGTCGTCTCATAATCGTCGTTAAATCATAACCTTGAAGTTCATAGTTCAAGCTTTCATCCATTTTGACCTAAATTTGGGCTTGAGCTCAAGAAGAAGTTTTGGTAAGTCTAATTCATCTCATTTATACCTACTTATGTTTGTTTATGCATTTCTAGTCATCTTGAACATTTACAAGTCCTAAATCGGCTTAAAACTAATCTTGGGTCAAATTAGGGTTAAATTAGGGTTTGGGTGATTTGGAAGTGATTGTGATGTTTTGGTCGAATTTATGGGTTGGGTTATGTGTATTTATGGTTAATGATGTTTAGTTATGCTTCAAAATGAATTACAAGTTCCTACAAGTCGTTTTGGATTGGTTTGGGTCGATTTTAGGGGTTTTGGTTATGTTTTTCTGCATTTTCTGCTGCTGCTGTTCGTGGGTTGCCCAGTAGGGGGCGTAACCTACGGCCCTATGGGGCGTAGGTTACGCTGGTACAATTTTTGTTGGGGCGTAAGTTACGGCCCCTTGGGGCGTAGCTTACGCCGATCCCTCCATCTTACCCCTCGACCTCCTGTTTACGCCATGTTTACGCCACTCCAGACGCCAAAAATGACTTTTCTAGAGGGCCGTAGCTTATGCCCCATCGGGCCGTAAGCTACGCCAGTTGTAATTTGACCACCGTACCTTACGCCCCTGTAGGCCGTAAGTTACGGCCTTTGTTTTTCTGAAATTTCCTTGTTTGACCTAGTTTGACTTTCTGGACCTTTTTACGCGTCGAGCCTTAATCTAATTCACTTCTTATCTTATATAACATTGATTAAGAGTCTTAGAAGTCATTTAACGTCGAGAAACTCTTTGGAAACCTAATTAGGGTTTTGCCGAATTCTTGATAACTTTGTATGCGTGTTTATGAATGTTGATGTGAATGTATATGATCGATATTTAGGTGTTGGACGCGAGGAGAACATTGTACGACAATAACTCGACTTTATATCGACTTAACTTTTCATAAGAAATCAAGGTGAGTTTCGTATCTCCCTACTCGCTTGAGATTCGGGCTGAAAAGTGTAAACTTGCGTGTTTACTTACGTTGTTGATTTATTGATTGATTTGGATTAAATGTTGGATTGATGAGACGGTTCATTTCGTTTGATTGACTTGATTTATGTATTGTTAAGTATTTCAATTATATTAGGATAGGCGTACATACATGGAAGTCGGTTATGCCTTCATTGGGTTTTAGATGTGGTGGGAAGGCTGCGGAGGACCCTATATATAAGCATCTGAGACTCGAAGAATGGATAATCCTCTTAAGTGTATGTACGTATAGTTTGTTTAAATTGTGATTACTGGTTCATGTTCATCGTATATCGATTGTTGGTTCATGTTCATCGTACATCTTATTGTTGGTTCATGTTCATCGTATATCTTGTTGTTGGTTCATGTTCATCGTATATTGATTGTTGGTTCATGTTCATCGTATATTGATTGTTGGTTCATGTTCATTGTATATTGATTGTTGGTTCATGTTCATCGTATATCTTGTTGTTGGTTCATGTTCATAGTATATTGATTGTGGTTCATGTTCATCGTATATCGATTGTTGGTTCATGTTCATCGTACATCTTATTGTTGGTTCATGTTCATCGTATATTGATTATTGGTTCATGTTCATCGTATATCGATTGTTGGTTCATGTTCATCGTATATCTTGTTGTTGGTTCATGTTCATCGTATATTGATTGTTGGTTCATGTTCATCGTATATTGATTGTTGGTTCATGTTCATCGTATATCTTGTTGTTGGTTCATGTTCATCGTATATTGATTGTTGGTTCATGTTCATCGTATATCTTGTTGTTGGTTCATGTTCATCGTATATCTTGATTGTTGGTTCATGTTCATCGTATATTGATTGTTGGTTCATGATTGATGCATTTACAATTGATTGTAAGCATTGCATACATTGTTCATAATCCCTCGGTTGAGGACTCAAACATCCTAGTGTATAGATGTATACACTTATCCTGTGAGATGTTGGTGACATGCCATCCGAGTATATAGACATATATATCTCGATGTTTTTGAGATGCAGTCTGTGTCATTGCTATGACAGGCGGGTATCGTTGCATAGGTGACCTGAGTTCACGCATAAGATAGGCATGTTGGCTTAATTATGCATTTCGGTACTTTTATTGATATTATTATCATTGTGCATTCCTATTACACGCTTACTTACTTTGTGTAATCTTGTGGTCGGACGTTATTGTGTTACTTAGAGGCTCACTGTAAGTCATGTCTATCCTCTACTGGTATCTTGTGCTTATTGACGATGGTTCCTTATGGATCATTACTGCGAACTCACCAACCTTGTGTTGACTATGCTTAGTACACTTTTCAGGTAATCAGGTTCTCCCAGGGCATGGAGTTTAGTTGCTTTGCTTGCTGTTAAACCCGGACTTTGGACTTTATGAATCAAGGATTCATCGCCCTTCTCTTTTGCATTATACTTAGGATCGATTTGCCATCTCCTGGTTGTTCTTTTGTAAACTTTGATGGTTATTTGCTCCTTATGTATTTTGGTACTTGATTCGTATTGTAATGGATTCGCTGAATCTTTATTTGCATTTAGGTCTTGTTCTATTGTAATTCCACCTTGTGCTATATGATTTCCGTAATATTCTGAGCCTTGGCTTGGGGTGTTACAGAATGGTGGCCCATGCGTGGTCGTAGAGAATTAGGCGATTTGACCTAGACTACGGCTTAAGTTAAAACTCTTCATATAGCATGCATGGTTAGGAAATTCGTGTGCAATGTGAATTATGTGAATCCCCGTGTGAGTTCGTAGTTAAAACCACTTGTGTGATAGCTTGAATTCAATGTGATGAATGTGGAAATGTGGTTAATATGGTTGTTGTTATGATTGATTAGAGCAAAATGAAGTTATGCCATTAACTTAGTATAATATTGTGGCAACCCTAAAAGAATCCGATCAACTCTTTTATGGTTACCCAACATTATAACAAGTTAATGACATCGTAGATTGCGCATGTGTGGCTTAAAGTATAATAAGGAACCGATATGCTTAATAGGAGTTGATTAGGTGGAGGGTTAGCCGTTGGTACACCCTGTATACATACCCGGTTAATAACTAGAGAGCATATCGAATTCGGATTATACTTTGAATCATTCGTGTTAGTTATTGATTGCATGATGTTTTGAGCATGATTACTTGAGTTAATAATGAACGATTGTAATGAAATTGACATGATGATATGCTAAGTAACAATCCCATGGAATTCTAGCACTCTTGCCTTAGCATAATGTTATAAATTGAGTATGTGGTTTCGGTATGAGAGCATTGACTACTTGTGTGACTAACATGTGAGCTTTTGAGACTAACTCTCGGGTCAACGTGTCACTTGTTTTATAGAAATGGTGAGACCAAGGAGAACCGGAACGAACTATAGGCCTGAACAGGAAGAACCTGAACAAGAAGCTCAACCGGAGGTAGAAGGAGGTAGGGGCCGTGGTAGGGGCCGTGGTAGAGGTCGTGGTAGGGGCCAAGGAAGGGGTCGTGGTGAAGCTCCTGAGCCAAACTTGGCTGAGGTGATCGCTCAAACGGTCGCCAATATCATGCCAACCATTATTGCTCAAGTCACGGCAAGTCTTGGGCAAAACAATGGACCTCAAAACAATGAAGTCCCAGAGAATGTAAACAATGAAAATGCTCAACATCAGGTCGTGGAGAACGAAGAAGAGGGACCAGTGGGAGTTAATAACGGTATGCCCATGTATAATCAACATGGAGCATACCGACAGGGGTGTATATTTAAAGACTTTAAAAGTTGTGGGGCACCTGAGTTTAATGGGAGAGGCGGTCCCACTGAGTGTATAAGATGGTTTGAAGAGATTGAGGCGGTGATTGAAAGGAGTCATTGCACCTATGATGACCGGATTTCTTATGCATCCGGCATGTTTAAACACGATGCCTTAAGTTGGTGGAATCAAGAGATAACCTTGGGGCAGACTTATAACTTGGAATGGGCCGATTTCAAGGACAAAGTGAAGGCAAAGTTTTGTCCTCCCTATGAACTACAAAACTTGACCATCGAGTTTGCTAATCTCAACATGGAGGGAGCCGATTATAAAGGCTATGTCAGACGATTTCAAGAATTGTCTACCCTCATTCCTCACATGGTGGGTTCCGAGCCTCAGGCCATCCAGAAGTTTGTATTGGGCTTGAATCCTCAAGTCCGATCTTATGTAAACTCTAACATGCCTACTTCTTTGGCTAATGCGGTTAATCAAGCCGGGAGTGTGACTGAAGATTTGTTGAGAAGCGGTGTCTTAAGCAAATCCTAAACAAATAAGAGGAATGAAGTGGCGGAGTCTAGTGGGGTAAAGAAAGTGGGAAGGTTTGACCCCAAGAATGCTTATAAGGGTAGAGTGATGGCGGCAGTGGAACCGGCTAAGAAGGCTTATTCTGGGCCTCATCCTTTCTGTGGGAGATGCAACAGGCATCATCCCGCCAATGCTCCATGTGGGGCATGCTATAACTGCAACCAAGTCGGGCACGAAGCCAGAAATTGTAGAGCTCCAAGGGCGGGTCCAATGAATGTGGCTCCCGTTCGGGCCGTTCCTCCTCAAGGTAACCAACGAAGAGGTGAATGTTTTGAATGTGGTAGCCGTGACCACTATCGTAATAATTGTCCTCGATGGGTGGGACAACAAGTGCAAGTAGCCGTCCACCCCAACCAGCTACAAATGGTCGGGCCTAACCAAAACGGGGACAACAAGGCCATCAAGTGCAACCACGCGGCCGAGCCTTTGCGGCCAATGCAAATGAAGCCCGCAACGATCCCAACGTAGTAGCAGGTACTTTCTCCTTAATGGTCACTATGCAACCGTTCTATTTGATTCCAGGGCCGATTATAGCCTCGTGTCCTCTAACTTTGTTCCTTTGATTGATGTGAATCCTTGTGCTCTAAACTATGTGCTTGACATTGAAATGGTAAACGGGTCACTAACCAAAATTAGTCAAATACTTCGCGATTGTGTCTTGACTTTAGAAGATGTCTATTTCTTCATAGACCTTATGCCTTTTGATATTGGGAGTTTTGATGTTATAGTGGGTATGGATTGGTTAACGGCGGTAAATGCGACTATTGATTGTGGCGAGAGAGTTGTTAAGATACCTTTGACCAACGGTAGGATTCTTAGGGTTCAAGGTGAAATCTCCGATTCCTCTAATTCTAAAGTCTTTAGTGCTACCGTCACAAAAGTAGAATTGAAGACCGTTCCTATTGTTTGTGAATTTCCCGATGTTTTTCCGGATGACTTACCGGGATTACCTCCAACTCGTGAACTTGACTTTCGTATTAATCTTATCCCCGAAGCCGCGCCCGTAGCAAAAGCTCCTTATAGACTAGCTTTAACCGAAATGCAAGAGCTACAAACTCAACTCAAGGAACTCCAAGAGAAGGGTTTCATTCGCCCTAGTCAATCTCCTTGGGGTGCTCTTGTTCTCTTTGTCAAAAAGAAAGATGGGTCCTTTAGAATGTGTATCGACTACCGGGAATTAAACAAGCTCACAGTGAAGAACCGGTATCCCCTCCCAAGAATTGATGACTTATTTGATCAACTTCAAGGTGCTAAGCACTTCTCAAAAATCGATCTCCGCTCGGGTTATCATCAACTCCGGGTGCATGAAGATGATATCCCCAAAACGGCCTTTCGCACAAGGTATGGCCATTTTGAATTCACCGTGATGCCTTTTGGGTTGACTAATGCACCGGCGGTGTTCATGGACTTCATGAACCGGGTGTGTCAACCATACTTAGACAAGTCTGTCATTGTGTTCATTGATGACATACTTGTATACTCGAAAACAAAGGAAGAGCATGTGGAGCACTTGCGTGAAGTGCTTGAACTACTAAGAAAAGAGAAGTTGTATGCCAAATTCTCCAAGTGTGAGTTTTGGTTGGAAGAGGTCCACTTTCTTGGTCACGTGGTGAGCAAGGATGGTATTCATGTGGACCCAAGCAAAATTGAAGCGGTCAAGAATTGGAGAAGACCCGAAACACCATCCGAGATCCGTCAATTCCTTGGATTGGCGGGTTACTATAGAAGATTCATTGAAAATTTCTCCCGTATTGCACAACCACTCACCCTTTTGACTCAAAAAGATAGAAACTTTGAATGGGGCGAAAAACAAGAAAACGCCTTCCAAACTCTTAAAGATATGCTATGTGACGCTCATATTTTAACGCTACCGGATGGAATTGAAGATTTTGTTGTTTATTGTGATGCTTCGGGACAAGGGTTGGGTTTTGCTCTCATGCAAAGGGGTAAAGTTATTGCTTATGCCTCTCGTCAATTGAAGGTGCATGAGAAGAACTACCCGACACATGATTTGGAATTGGGAGCGGTGGTGTTTGCTTTGAAGTGTTGGAGACATTATCTCTATGGTACCAAATGTGTGATTTATACCGATCACAAAAGTCTTCAACACATCTTCAACCAAAGTGAATTGAATATGAGGCAAAGGCGTTGGCTTGAACTATTTAGTGATTATGATTGTGACATCCGATATCACCCGGGCAAGGCAAATGTAGTAGCCGATGCCTTGAGCCGAAAGGAGAGAGTGAAACCGAGACGGGCTAGAGCTATGAGCCTCACGGTGGGGACAAATATTCGTGACCGGATTATTGAAGCCCAAATTCAAGCCACCCTACCGGAAAACTTTGGAAATGAAAGCCTAGACGGTATGGAACAACTATTCGATAGAAAAAGGGATAATGGGCTATACTTGGGTGAAAGACTTTGGATTCCTATCTTCGGTAACTTAAGAACACTTATTATGAATGAAGCTCATCAATCGCCTTATTCGGTCCATCCCGGGTCGGATAAGATGTACTTTGATTTGAAAAACTTGTATTGGTGGCCGGGCATGAAGCGTGATGTGGCTAGGTATGTGAGTGAGTGTCTTACTTGCTTACAAGTCAAAGCCGATCACAAGAAACCACCCGGATTGTTGGTACAACCGGAGATGCCCGAATGGAAATGGGAGCACATTTCAATGGACTTTATTACTAAACTACCGAAGACCAGAAGTGGTCGTGACACGATTTGGGTGATAGTAGATCGGTTAACGAAGTCGGCTCACTTTTTAGCCATTCGTGAAACCGATAAATTTGATACATTGGCTCGTTTGTACATCAAGGAAGTGATATCTAAGCATGGAGTGCCGATTTCTATCATTTATGATCGAGATGCCCGTTTCAAATCAGACTTTTGGAGAGCTTTCCAAAAAGCAATGGGCACTCGACTCGATATGAGCACGGCATTTCATCCTCAAACGGATGGACAAACCGAGAGAACCATTCAAACCCTTGAAGACATGTTGAGGGCTAGTGCAATTGATTTTGGTGGAAGTTGGGAAGACCATTTGCCGCTAGTTGAGTTCTCGTACAACAATAGTTATCATGCTACCATTGACATGGCGCCCTTTAAAGCATTGTATGGTAGGATATGTCGTTCTCCTTTAGCGTGGGCGGAAATTGGTGAGAGTCAACTCCTCGGACCGGAAGTTGTAATTGAGACGACAAAAGTGATTTCTCAAATCAAGGAGAAGTTGCAATTGGCCCGGGAACGTCAAAAGAAGTATGCCGATGTGAGGCGGAGACCGTTGGAGTTTGAAATTGGTGACTTTGTACTTTTGAAAGTGAGACCTTGGAAGGGTGTTGTACGTTTTGTGAAGAGAGGTAAACTTGGGCCAAGGTATATTGGTACTTTCAAGATTCTTGAACGGGTTGGAAAAGTTGCCTACCGATTGGAGTTACCACAAGAGCTTAGTGGTGTACATGATGTGTTTCATATTTGTAACCTACGTAAGTGTTTGGCGGACCCTACCCATCATGTGCCCATGGACGAAATTAGGGTGGATTCGAGTCTAAACTTTGTTGAAGAACCGGTAGAGATCTTGGATCGTCAAGAAAAGAAACTCAAGAAGAAGCGCTACACCATTGTGAAGGTAAGATGGAATGCAAGACGTGGAGCCGAGTACACTTGGGAGCGAGAGGACCACATGAAGTCTAAGTATCCGCATTTATTTAATAATTAGTGTCTTGTTGAATTTCGGGACGAAATTCTTTCAACGGGGGAATAATGTAACATCCGTGAATTTTGACCCGTTGACTTTATGTGTAAATTGACTAACAATCTTGTTGAATGAAATAATTGGGCTCATTTCGGGATTATATGACTATGTGGTATGTTAGTCGGGTCGTTAGTATGTTTAATCGGTGTTTAAATGTATAACTAATTGTGTTGTGGCTTGAGAAGTGAAACGGGTCGACCCATACCCGCGACCCATCAGCCCTTAAGACCCATACTCCCCTCCCTTATCCTTTCCTTCACCTTACACTTCTATCTATCTATCTTTTCCATTTTCTCTCAAGTAAAAGAACCATCTCTTGTTCTTCATCATTCTTGCATCAAATTAGTGTTTTGGAACTGCCTTAGTACAAGAATCATCATCGTTGTCGTCTCATAATCGTCGTTAAATCATAACCTTGAAGTTCATAGTTCAAGCTTTCATCCATTTTGACCTAAATTTGGGCTTGAGCTCAAGAAGAAGTTTTGGTAAGTCTAATTCATCTCATTTATACCTACTTATGTTTGTTTATGCATTTCTAGTCATCTTGAACATTTACAAGTCCTAAATCGGCTTAAAACTAATCTTGGGTCAAATTAGGGTTAAATTAGGGTTTGGGTGATTTGGAAGTGATTGTGATGTTTTGGTCGAATTTGTGGGTTGGGTTATGTGTATTTATGGTTAATGATGTTTAGTTATGCTTCAAAATGAATTACAAGTTCCTACAAGTCGTTTTGGATTGGTTTGGGTCGATTTTAGGGGTTTTGGTTATGTTTTTCTGCATTTTCTGCTGCTGCTGTTCGTGGGTTGCCCAGTAGGGGGCGTAACCTACGGCCCTATGGGTCGATTTTAGGCGTTGGTTACACAATCGTTCATTATTAACTCAAGTAATCATGCTCAAAACATCATGCAATCAAATAACTAACACGAATGATTCAAAGTATAATCCGAATTCGATATGCTCTCTAGTTATTGACCGGGTATGTATACAGGGTGTACCAACGGCTAACCCTCCACCCAATCAACTTCCATTAAGTATATCGGTTCCTTATTATACTCTAAGCCACACGTGCGCAATCCACGATGTCATTAACTTGTTATAATATTGGGTAACCATAAAAGAGTTGATCGGGTTCTTTTAGGGTTGCCACAATATTATACTAAGTTAATGGCATAACTTCATTTTGCCCTAAATCATCCAACAAATATCAATCAATAGTAACAATTCATATCAACGACAATCAAATTCAATCAATGCACGCATTAACCACATTGTACCCGTTCCACATTCATCACGTTAAATTCAAACCATCACATAAGTGGTCTTAACTACGAACTCACTATATACACTTTCTAGGGTTCACAAAATTCACGTTGCATACAAATTTCCTAACCATGCATGCTATATGAAGAGTTTTAACTTAAGCCGTAGTCTAGGTCAAACCGCCTAATTCTCTACGACCACGCATGGGCCACCATTCTGTAACACCCCAAGCCCAGGGCTCGAAATATTACGGAAATCATATAGCACAAGGTGGAATTAATGTAGAACATGACTAAATGCAAATAAAGGATTCAGTGAATCCTTACAGAACGATAAACAAGTATCAAAATACATAAAGAACAAGTCATCATCAAAGATTACAACAGAACATCAAAAGATGGCTAACGGTTCTAAGTACTATGCAAAAGAAGGCAAATGGATCCTTGATCCATATAAGTCCAAGTCCGGGTTCAACAACAAGCTAACAAATCAATCATACTTCATGCCTTGGAATATCTTGGTTACCTGAAAAGTGTACTAAGCATAGTCAACACAAGGTTGGTGAGTTCGTAGTAATGATCCATAAGGAACCATCGACAATAATCACAATATACGAGTAAAGGCTAGGCATGACTTACAGCGAGCCTCTAAGCAACACAATATCGTCCAACAACAAGATTACACAAGTAAGTAGGCGTGTAATAAGAGTGCACAAATGATGTAAGTATCAAAGTAAGTGCCAAATGCATAAGTAAGCCAACATGCTTATCCTATGCGTGAACTCAGGTCACCTATGCAACGATACTCGCCTGTCATAACAATGACACAGGCTGTATCTCAAAAACATCGAGATATATATGTCTATATACTCGGAGATCATGACCTACATCCATCAGATGGGTGTATACATCTATACACCAGGATGTTTGCTTCCTCAACCGAGGGATTATGAACAATGTATGCATGCTTACAATCAATCGAAAATGCATCAATCATAACTCAACGATCACAATACGATGAACATGAACCAACAATCAATATTCGACAAACATAAACCAACAAACACAAATCAAACCAACTATACGTACATACACTTAAGAGGGTTATCCATTCTTCGAATCCCAGATGCTTATATATAGGGTCACCCGCAGCCTTCCCACCACATCTAAAACCCAATGAAGGCATAACCGACTTCCATGTATGTACGTCTATCCTAATATTAATAATATACTTCACAACTTAACTAAGTCAATCAAACGTAATGAACCGTCTCATCAATCCAACACCTAAACCAATCAATCAATAAGTACAAAAGCATAATCAACCTCAATCACAAGTCTATCGTACAGCAAATCATACGACTTTACAAGGCACGTCATGTTCTCAAATGCACGTCAAGTTCTCAATGTACTCAAATGCACGACATGTTCTCAATGTACTCAAATGCACGACATGTTCTCAGATGCACGTCACGTTCTATCTTAATCACAATATGTAACCAAAGTTTACCGCATAATCAACAAATCACTCAAACAATAAAGCACGCATGTTTACACTTTTCAGCCCGAATCTCTATTGAGTAGGGAACTACGAAACTCACCTTGATCGGCAAAGAAGCTTAAGTCGAGTTAATAAAAGATTAATAGCGAGTATTGTAACACCCCACCGTTGGTGGAAACATGAGGTGTCATGAAAAGTACAGCACGACATGGAATTACATAGATACTGCTAAAATGAAATAGAATATAATAAATATATTCCCAAAACATGAGTTCAAAGTCATAACGATGCTATAACAGCTTGATACAATAAGTCCATAAACGGGATAGTCCAAGGCATGTAGCCTTAAAGTCTGACAATAAGCAATGGAGCATAAATCTCCAAAGTCCAGTCCTAGCATAAAAGTCTTTATCCCTGATTAGCCTGAGTACCTGGAAAGTATACTAAAACGTGTCAACATAAAGGTTGGTGAGTTCGTAGGTTTTAGTCAAAAAGTCTAGTCAAGAAAGAAGTCCTTTGTCAATTCTTTTAAGTCAAAACCAGTATTTGTTCAATATATAATGAGCAGAGTTACACCATATAAGTCAAAGTACTCAAGTCTCAAGCCCAAGTCTCAAAGTCACAAGTCTCAAAGTCCAAGGTACTTAATGTACCCAAAGTACTCAAAGTCTGGTCTTACGGTACCTGCCTTAGTCCAAGTCTCCAATGCACACAATAAGCACGTCTCAACAAGCACGTCATACAGCACAACCAACAAGCACATAATCACACACATACAAACAAGATCAAGCACGTCATATGGCATAAGTAACTCTATACGCACAGGCTCAATATTGAACATAAAACAGAAATCGACAAAACTGTTTGAAAAATAAGTATACTTTCCACCCCAAAACTTGTAAAAAGAGGGGCTACGAAACTCACCTGAAAGCAGCACAAGTATAAGTACCCTAAGTCAACGAACAAGAACAGGAACAGTCAATACACCTGTAACACGCTCAATATCTGTCCAACAGTCCTACATTGTCCACAAGTCACCCAGTAAGTACTTACTTAATTGCACAAGTCCAAGTCCTATACTAGTGTCTTAGAAAATGCCATTATGTCTCGTCAAATGTCATAATATATATAATAGCCCCTTTGTCCTTATAAATTGTCCAAATGAAATCGTTCGTTTAATAATGTCATGTTATATTGTTTACATCCCGTTACTATAAAATATGTTAAAGTCTGATTTTAAATCTCAAATTAATTGATTATAGTGTTTAAGATTCTTTATATTAAATCAATTAATAGAACCAAGAACAACATGGTACATGGCCTTGATTTTATTGAACTTAAATCTCTTTGACTTTAAACTTCTCTAACTTTGAATTCCTTCGACCTTAATCTTATTGATGTTAAGGCTTTGAGGTTAAATGTCTTTGAGGTTAAATATAAATGTCGACCTACATAAAATTTCTCTTGACCTTAAATTCTTTGAACTTAAAGTTTTCTTTGAGTTTAAAATCCTTTGATGTTAAACTTCCTTTGAACTTAGGATTTTCTTTGAACTTAATATCATTGAGGTTAAGGTTTGAGGTTAAAAGTCATTGAACTTAAAATTCCTTTGAGGTTAACATGATCGACCCTTTTTTATACTCAATAACCTCTCGACCTTAATTCTCTTGAACTTAGCTCTTTGACCTTAATTTTGACTTTACCAATCATATTTTAATTTTGACCAAATGTACCAAATTTAACCCAAAAACCTAATTTTGACCAATCAAAAGTCCAAACCATACCAAAACCTAATTTTGACCAAGAACACATATTGAATCTGCCATTGACCGTCATTGACCTTTGTTGACCGGCGTTGCCCGACTTTGACCGATGAGAAAATGACCAACCCAAACTAGATCTTAACATAAATCATAACTAAAACGATCTTTAGAAGCCAAAATATATTCTTCCGGCCGGTTTGACCACTTTGACCGAACCAAAAGTCACAACCAAGACTAAATCCGACCGGGAACAAGAAAAAGGACAAGATTTCAATGTTATACACATGATTACAACTCGAATCTAGGCTAGATCTAACCGGAAACAACCCAAAAATCACTAATTTTGACCAATCAAAAGTCCAAACCATACCAAAACCTAATTTTGACCAAGAACACATATTGAATCTGCCATTGACCGTCATTGACCTTTGTTGACCGGCGTTGCCCGACTTTGACCGATGAGAAAATGACCAACCCAAACTAGATCTTAACATAAATCATAACTAAAACGATCTTTAGAAGCCAAAATATATTCTTCCGGCCGGTTTGACCACTTTGACCGAACCAAAAGTCACAACCAAGACTAAATCCGACCGGGAACAAGAAAAAGGACAAGATTTCAATGTTATACACATGATTACAACTCGAATCTAGGCTAGATCTAACCGGAAACAACCCAAAAATCACTTTCATTCACGGTTTTAATTAATTTTGAATTTATATATATATTTTCGGACCTCATAGGACAAGAACATGAATCAAGAACACATTACAACCTCATATCTTACCAAGAAGATGGATTTCGGACCATAGATTTCGGATTTCAAGAAGATTTCGGTTCAATGTTTTCGAATCTACAAGGATTTCGGGTGTAATGTTTCAGATTCAAGGGTTTTCGGATATATAGATCTCGGATCTATAGATTTCGGGTATATTCATATGCCAAAACACTATACAACCGAAAATATATGTATTTTTGTCAAGAATTCGGATATATATATACATACATATACAATCGAAAATATATATATATATATAAGGTACAAAATCGGATTTAAACATATATGTACATAAATATAACCGATTTTTATCATAGCTTTGCAAAACTTTTCGGATCTAAACAAATCTTACCAAAAACTACAAGAAAATGAAGAAGATGATGAAGATTGATGGTAGTTTCGTGGTGGTTGATGGTGGTCGGCCGAACTAGAGGGAGAAAAGAGAAAGGGGGGCGGCTAGAGAGGAGACGGAGAAGAGAGGTGTGTGTGTGAGAAAGTGAAATGAGAAAAATGGGAGGCTAGGGTTTATTTTTGCTTTTATACTCCCATAACCCTAATTACCTTTCCTTTGACTTTCATTTAAAAGAGTTTGACCCGACAATTCCAGAAACTCGAGACCCGTTAAATCATTTTTGTCGACATATTTAAATGTAACTTTTCAATAGCTTTCTAACGGATATAAACATGTCTATATTTAATTATTAAATTTTAATTGATTAAATTTTAAGTATTTCACTTAATTTGGCATTTCCACAAGACAACTAGTATTCCTCCTGTTCTCGAGTCCACGCACAATCTTTCTAAAGTCTAAATGCTTAAAGAGTCCAAATAAGTCATAATCCACCTATTTCATCGCTAAAGTCTTAAAGTCTAATGACGTACATAAGCGAAACGAATTAAAACGACCGGAAAAGTACTTCGGAAAATACGCTCAGATGACGGTTGTCACAGTATTGGGCCCCACGCGTCCACAACCTATCAAAGCATGTCATATATCATAATGTTAACTCTATAATCATAATTAAGCTGGTTCCTTAGGTTTAAGTCGAGTCACAAACCCCTAAACACATTTACATCCTTAATGAGTAAGAACAAGACGCTTTGACTCAACATTTTTAGAAATGGAATAAGATTCATACAAAATTAGTATTACTACAAGAAACTAGACTCTCTCACGATTCCAACGATAGGTCATATGACTTATTTGGACTTACGGATCAAAAGTTATTAACGTTTGAAA
This sequence comes from Erigeron breviscapus, assembly GCA_034093135.1. Lineage (NCBI taxonomy): Eukaryota > Viridiplantae > Streptophyta > Magnoliopsida > Asterales > Asteraceae > Erigeron > Erigeron breviscapus. The sequence goes on from CM067171.1 coordinate 101,852,157, forward strand.
ATTGACGCGCATGATTCACAGAAGCTATCCACTGCGCCGCAGTGAGCCAGAGCCATGCTCACTGCGCCGCAGTGGGCTAAAAACGAGCAAGAGGTCAGGTTGTAAGCACTGCGCCGCAGTGAATCCCTTTTCTGCTTCAGCACCAGCAGTTCAAAGTGCAGGAAGCGAGCCCCAAACCCCCAAATTCGACCCAAACCATACCAAAACAATTTTTAGGAACTTGTAACTCATTTTGAAGCATAACTAAGTATCAATAAACATAAATACACATAACCCAATCCACAATTTCTACCAAAACATCAAAATCACCACTAAATCATTCAAACCCTAATTAAAACCCTAATTAACCCTAATTCCATTTTAAGTCGTTTTTAGGACATGTAATTACTCGAAATGACCAGAAATGAATAACCCAACATAAATAGATGAATATGGGATGAATTTGACTTACCAAATCTTGCTTCAAAAGTCAAATCCGAATTTGACCAATAAAAATGGTTAAAGAAAACTTGAACTATGAACTTCAATCCTTGATATGATGAAGATGAGATGTAGATGATGATTATCTTGTATAGATTTTAATTTAATTGTATAATTTAGTTTACTTACATATGGTGTTGATAATCCCTTAAGCTGAGCTTCTTCAATGGGAGGTTGATGAAAAGGGTTTTTTTTTGTCAAAAAAGTCTTTACAAAAGCTTGATACCAATGGGTTTGATGAATTTTGTTATGGATAGTTTGAGAATCTTCAATCTTTTAAAATAATGCTTTTTTAAATGAAGAGACAAAAAATTCTTTACAAAAAGCTTTCCAATGGAGAAGATAAGTTTTTATAGGTTGAAGTTAATGACGTGGCATATAAAAATCTGTGCAACACTTTTTACCATTTTTTATGCTTGGCATCTCTTTTTAACCATCTACAACAATTGTACACTATATATTAACAGTGTACAACAGAATAATTAATTGTTTTGTGTGTTATCATCTTAAATATACTATTACAGAAATATAAAACAATTTAACTGGATTATATAAGATTAATTACATCGAAAACGATACATTAGTGAAGAAGAAATTACTGTCTTCGTGTTGAACGGGGTGAATGTACCACATATATATCTATTGGTTCATTCTTTTTTGATACATTATATAATGATTTCAAATGCTGATCTTCGAAAACAGAAGCAATTGAACCTTGATCCCTAAGTAACTTCCTTGGACGTTTGCATTTAAACCAAACTTTATGTTTGCAACTTTTCAAATTTTTATAATACCATGTTCGCAATTCATTCATCATGAATTCGTTTGTCTTCACATCAGAAATCATCACTGTCCCACCACCAACATATTGATAGCCTTGATGTAACTTAATCATTTTGCCACCATAATGCAAGCATATTCTAACAATAGTTCGAGGACTTTGAATAAATCTGTAAACATTGAAATTTGTCAGTGGTGTTATAATTTAAATTGACTTATATTGATATTCACTAATAAAGAGTACAAAACAAATATTACAACATATTATTATGGATACCTCTTAGTGGTATGGCGCGACTTCATCACATATATATGTATTGCTACTTCATTTTTTGATATTCTATATAACCAATTCAAGTCTATATCTTCAAAAAGTTGTTGAATCGAATTCTTATCTCCAAGTGATTTTCCTGGTTGTTTGTACATGAACCAAACTTCTTATGTGCAAGGGAATTTAGTATAATACCATCTTCGCAATTCATTCATTAAAAATTTGTATGTTTTCACGTTGGGAATCATCACTAATCCACCACCCACATATTCGTAACCTTGCTGTAATTTAAACATTTCACCACAATGGGTCGAGGATTTGGATCGATGCTGTCAATATAAAACATATCATTAGTGTTAAACATTATAATAAAACAATTAACTTCAATAAAATAACAACAAATATTCATACCAATGTCTTGCAGATATTCTTCTTCTATTGATTAACACAGGCATATCTAAAAAATATGATAGCAATAAACTGTATTATTTAATATATTAAACTGATTGAGTTTATATCCAAAAAAATGAGCGGTTTATATTTGATTTTGAAAAGTGGTTGTTAACAAATGGGGCGGTTTATAAAACTGATTATGTATCACAAAAAAATGGGCGGTTTATATTTGAATTTGAAAAGTGGTAGTTAACAAATGTTGTAATTAACAAATGGGGCGGTTTATAAAATTATTTATGTTGATATCTAAATATTATTTAGATTTTTTACATTAGATATGTCAGTCATATATTAATATATATATAATATATAATATAATATATATATAATATGTAACACCCCAAGCCGGAGCTCGAAATGTCACGGAAATCATACAGCACCAGGTGGAATTACAATAGAACAACTAAATGCAATTTAAGATTCAGTGAATCCAACACAACGTAAACAAGTAGCAATAAACAACAAGATCAAGTAGCCATCAAAGTTTACATAATAACATCCAAAGATGGCGAACAAATTCTAGGTATAATGCAAAAGACAGGCCGATGAATCCTTGATCCATGAGGTCCATAATCCGGTTTTACAGCAAGCCAAGCAACTAAACTCCACGCCCTGGGAGAACCTGATTACCTGAAAAGTGTACTAAGCATAGTCAACACAAGGTTGGTGAGTTCGTAGTAATGGTTCATAACGAACCAGCATCAATAAACACAATATAAGAATAGAGGCTAGACATGACTTACAGCGAGCCTCTAAGCAACACAATATCGTCCAACAACAAGATTACACAAAGAAAATGAGAGTGTAATGAGGATGCATCAATGATGTATGTATCAATGCAAATGCCGAATGAATGAATAAGCAAATATGCCTACCCCAAGCGTGACCTTCAATCACGTATGCAACGATACCCCTCTGCCATCGCCATGGTCAGGGCTGTATCTCAAAAACATCGAGATATATATGTCTATATACTCGGGGTCAGGACTACATCCAAAATGGGTGCATACATCTATGCACCAGGATGTCGGCAATCCCCTGCCGAGGGCTCATCAACAATGGTATGCAATGCTTACAATCAAATGTAAATGCATAATCATAAACCGACAATCAATAACCGTCAATCATAAACCAATAATCAACATCCGACAACATGAACCAACAATCGATAATCGTAACGGCCACACTTGTCAACAGAGGGACAAGGCCGTATCTCAATATATATAAGTCAAATCCCTTAACAGTGGGACATATGCACAACATATGCATCAATCAAAATTAATCACTAATCACAATATAAACCAACTATACGTACATATACTTCAGAGGATTTTACTTCCTTCGAGTCCCAGATGCTTATG
>CM067171.1:101856501-101934001 GCA_034093135.1 Erigeron breviscapus
ACATGCCTACTTCTTTGGCCGATGCGGTTAACCGAGCCGGGAGTGTGACTGAAGATTTGTTGAGAAGCGGTGTTTTAAGCAAATCCTCAACAAACAAGAGGAAAGAAGTGGGAGAGTCAAGTGGGGTAAAGAAAGTGGGAAGGTTTGACCCCAAGAATGCTAATAGGGGTAGGGTGATGGCGGCGGTGGAACCGGCTAAGAAGGCTTATTCTGGGCCTCATCTTTTCTGTGGGAGATGCAACAGGCATCATCCCGCCAATGCTCCATGTGGGGCATGCTATAATTGCAACAAGTCGGGCACGAAGCCAGAAATTGTAGAGCTCCAAGGGCGGGTCCAATGAATGTGGCTCCCGTTCGGGCCGTCCCTCCTCAAGGTAACCAACGAAGAGGTGAATGTTTTGAATGTGGTAGCCGTGACCACTATCGTAATAATTGTCCTCGATGGGTGGGACAACAAGTGCAAGTAGCCGTCCACCCCAACCAACTACAAATGGTCGGGCCTAACCAAAACCGGGGACAACAAGGCCATCAAGTGCAACCACGCGGCCGAGCCTTTGCGGCCAATGCAAATGAAGCCCGCAACGATCCCAACGTAGTAGCATGTACCTTTCTCCTTAATGGTCACTATGCAACAGTTTTATTTGATTCCGGGCCGATTATAGCCTCGTGTCCTCTAACTTTGTTCCTTTTGATTGATGTGCATCCTTGTGCTCTAAACTATGTGCTTGACATTGAAATGGTAAACGGGTCACTAACTAAATTAGTCAAATACTTCGCGATTGTGTCTTGACTTTGGAAGATGTCGATTTCTTCATAGACCTTATGCCTTTGGATATTGGGAGTTTTGATGTTATAGTGGGTATGGATTGGTTAACGGCGGTAAATGCGACTATTGATTGTGGCGAGAGAGTTGTTAAGATACCTTTGACTAACGGTAGAATTCTTAGGGTTCAAGGTGAAATCTCCGATTCCTCTAATTCTAAAGTCTTTAGTGCTACCGTCACAAAGGTAGAATTGAAGACCGTTCCTATTGTTTGTGAATTTCCCGATGTTTTTCCGGATGACTTACCGGGATTACCTCCAACTGTGAACTTGACTTTCGTATTAATCTTATCCCCGAAGCCGCGCCCGTAGCAAAAGCTCCTTATAGACTAGCTTTAACCGAAATGCAAGAGCTACAAACTCAACTCAAGGAACTCCAAGAGAAGGGTTTCATTCGCCCTAGTCAATCTCCTTGGGGTGCTCTTGTTCTCTTTGTCAAAAAGAAAGATGGGTCCTTTAGAATGTGTATCGACTACCGGGAATTAAACAAGCTCACAGTGAAGAACCGGTATCCCCTCCCTAGAATCGATGACCTATTTGATCAACTTCAAGGTGCTAAGCACTTCTCAAAATCGATCTCGCTCGGGTTATCATCAACTCCGGGTACATGAAGATGATATCCCCAAAACGGCCTTTCGCACAAGGTATGGCCATTTTGAATTCACCGTGATGCCTTTTGGGTTGACTAATGCACCGGCGGTGTTCATGGACTTCATGAACCGGGTGTGTCAACCATACTTAGACAAGTCTGTCATTGTGTTCATTGATGACATACTTGTATACTCGAAGACAAAGGAAGAGCATGTTGAGCACTTGCGTGAAGTGCTTGAACTACTAAGAAAAGAGAAGTTGTATGCCAAATTCTCCAAGTGTGAGTTTTGGTTGGAAGAGGTCCACTTTCTTGGTCACGTAGTGAGCAAGGATGGTATCCGTGTGGACCCTAGCAAAATCGAAGCATTCAAGAATTGGAGAAGACCCGAAACCATCCGAGATCCGTCAATTCCTTGGATTGGCGGGTTACTATAGAAGATTCATTGAAAAATTCTCCCGTATTGCACAACCACTCACCCTTTTGACTCAAAAAGATAGAAACTTTGAATGGGGGAAAAACAAGAAAACGCCTTCCAAACTCTTAAAGATATGCTATGTGACGCTCATATTTTAACGCTACCGGATGGAATTGAAGATTTTATTGTGATGCTTCGGGACAAGGGTTGGGTTGTGTTCTTATGCAAAGGGGTAAAGTCATTGCTTATGCCTCTCGTCAATTGAAGGTGCATGAGAAGAACTACCCGACACATGATTTGGAATTGGGAGCGGTTGTGTTTGCTTTGAAGTGTTGGAGACATTATCTCTATGGTACCAAATGTGTGATTTATACCGATCACAAAAGTCTTCAACACATCTTCAACCAAAGTGAATTGAATATGAGGCAAAGGCGTTGGCTTGAACTATTTAGTGATTATGATTGTGACATCCGATATCACCCGGGCAAGGCAAATGTAGTAGCCGATGCCTTGAGCCGAAAGGAGAGAGTGAAACCGAGACGGGCTAGAGCTATGAGCCTCACGGTGGGGACAAATATTCGTGACCGGATTATTGAAGCCCAAATTCAAGCCACCCTACCGGAAAACTTTGGAAATGAAAGCCTAGACGGTATGGAACAACTATTCGATAGAAAAAGGGATAATGGGCTATACTTGGGTGAAAGACTTTGGATTCCTATCTTCGGTAACTTAAGAACACTTATTATGAATGAAGCTCATCAATCGCCTTATTCGGTCCATCCCGGGTCGGATAAGATGTACTTTGATTTGAAAAACTTGTATTGGTGGCCGGGCATGAAGCGTGATGTGGCTAGGTATGTGAGTGAGTGTCTTACTTGCTTACAAGTCAAAGCCGATCACAAGAAACCACCCGGATTGTTGGTACAACCGGAGATGCCCGAATGGAAATGGGAGCACATTTCAATGGACTTTATTACTAAACTACCGAAGACCAGAAGTGGTCGTGACACGATTTGGGTGATAGTAGATCGGTTAACGAAGTCGGCTCACTTTTTAGCCATTCGTGAAACCGATAAATTTGATACATTGGCTCGTTTGTACATCAAGGAAGTGATATCTAAGCATGGAGTGCCGATTTCTATCATTTATGATCGAGATGCCCGTTTCAAATCAGACTTTTGGAGAGCTTTCCAAAAAGCAATGGGCACTCGACTCGATATGAGCACGGCATTTCATCCTCAAACGGATGGACAAACCGAGAGAACCATTCAAACCCTTGAAGACATGTTGAGGGCTAGTGCAATTGATTTTGGTGGAAGTTGGGAAGACCATTTGCCGCTAGTTGAGTTCTCGTACAACAATAGTTATCATGCTACCATTGACATGGCGCCCTTTAAAGCATTGTATGGTAGGATATGTCGTTCTCCTTTAGCGTGGGCGGAAATTGGTGAGAGTCAACTCCTCGGACCGGAAGTTGTAATTGAGACGACAAAAGTGATTTCTCAAATCAAGGAGAAGTTGCAATTGGCCCGGGAACGTCAAAAGAAGTATGCCGATGTGAGGCGGAGACCGTTGGAGTTTGAAATTGGTGACTTTGTACTTTTGAAAGTGTCTCCTTGGAAGGGTGTTGTACGTTTTGTGAAGAGAGGTAAACTTGGGCCAAGGTATATTGGTCCTTTCAAGATTCTTGAACGGGTTGGGAAAGTTGCCTACCGATTGGAGTTACCACAAGAGCTTAGTGGTGTACATGATGTGTTTCATATTTGTAACCTACGTAAGTGTTTGGCGGACCCTACCCATCATGTGCCCATGGACGAAATTAGGGTGGATTCGAGTCTAAACTTTGTTGAAGAACCGGTAGAGATCTTGGATCGTCAAGAAAAGAAACTCAAGAAGAAGCGCTACACCATTGTGAAGGTAAGATGGAATGCAAGACGTGGAGCCGAGTACACTTGGGAGCGAGAGGACCACATGAAGTCTAAGTATCCGCATTTATTTAATAATTAGTGTCTTGTTGAATTTCGGGACGAAATTCTTTCAACGGGGGAATAATGTAACATCCGTGAATTTTGACCCGTTGACTTTATGTGTAAATTGACTAACAATCTTGTTGAATGAAATAATTGGGCTCATTTCGGGATTATATGACTATGTGGTATGTTAGTCGGGTCGTTAGTATGTTTAATCGGTGTTTAAATGTATAACTAATTGTGTTGTGGCTTGAGAAGTGAAACGGGTCGACCCATACCCGCGACCCATCAGCCCTTAAGACCCATACTCCCCTCCCTTATCCTTTCCTTCACCTTACACTTCTATCTATCTATCTTTTCCATTTTCTCTCAAGTAAAAGAACCATCTCTTGTTCTTCATCATTCTTGCATCAAATTAGTGTTTTGGAACTGCCTTAGTACAAGAATCATCATCGTTGTCGTCTCATAATCGTCGTTAAATCATAACCTTGAAGTTCATAGTTCAAGCTTTCATCCATTTTGACCTAAATTTGGGCTTGAGCTCAAGAAGAAGTTTTGGTAAGTCTAATTCATCTCATTTATACCTACTTATGTTTGTTTATGCATTTCTAGTCATCTTGAACATTTACAAGTCCTAAATCGGCTTAAAACTAATCTTGGGTCAAATTAGGGTTAAATTAGGGTTTGGGTGATTTGGAAGTGATTGTGATGTTTTGGTCGAATTTGTGGGTTGGGTTATGTGTATTTATGGTTAATGATGTTTAGTTATGCTTCAAAATGAATTACAAGTTCCTACAAGTCGTTTTGGATTGGTTTGGGTCGATTTTAGGGGTTTTGGTTATGTTTTTCTGCATTTTCTGCTGCTGCTGTTCGTGGGTTGCCCAGTAGGGGGCGTAACCTACGGCCCTATGGGTCGATTTTAGGCGTTGGTTACACAATCGTTCATTATTAACTCAAGTAATCATGCTCAAAACATCATGCAATCAAATAACTAACACGAATGATTCAAAGTATAATCCGAATTCGATATGCTCTCCAGTTATTGACCGGGTATGTATACAGGGTGTACCAACGGCTAACCCTCCACCCAATCAACTTCCATTAAGTATATCGGTTCCTTATTATACTCTAAGCCACACGTGCGCAATCCACGATGTCATTAACTTGTTATAATATTGGGTAACCATAAAAGAGTTGATCGGGTTCTTTTAGGTTGCCACAATATTATACTAAGTTAATGGCATAACTTCATTTTGCCCTAAATCATCCAACAAATATCAATCAATAGTAACAATTCATATCAACGACAATCAAATTCAATCAATGCACGCATTAACCACATTGTACCCGTTCCACATTCATCACGTTAAATTCAAACCATCACATAAGTGGTCTTAACTACGAACTCACTATATACACTTTCTAGGGTTCACAAAATTCACGTTGCATACAAATTTCCTAACCATGCATGCTATATGAAGAGTTTTAACTTAAGCCGTAGTCTAGGTCAAACCGCCTAATTCTCTACGACCACGCATGGGCCACCATTCTGTAACACCCCAAGCCCAGGGCTCGAAATATTACGGAAATCATATAGCACAAGGTGGAATTAATGTAGAACATGACTAAATGCAAATAAAGGATTCAGTGAATCCTTACAGAACGATAAACAAGTATCAAAATACATAAAGAACAAGTCATCATCAAAGATTACAACAGAACATCAAAAGATGGCTAACGGTTCTAAGTACTATGCAAAAGAAGGCAAATGGATCCTTGATCCATATAAGTCCAAGTCCGGGTTCAACAACAAGCTAACAAATCAATCATACTTCATGCCTTGGAATATCTTGGTTACCTGAAAAGTGTACTAAGCATAGTCAACACAAGGTTGGTGAGTTCGTAGTAATGATCCATAAGGAACCATCGACAATAATCACAATATACGAGTAAAGGCTAGGCATGACTTACAGCGAGCCTCTAAGCAACACAATATCGTCCAACAACAAGATTACACAAGTAAGTAGGCGTGTAATAAGAGTGCACAAATGATGTAAGTATCAAAGTAAGTGCCAAATGCATAAGTAAGCCAACATGCTTATCCTATGCGTGAACTCAGGTCACCTATGCAACGATACTCGCCTGTCATAACAATGACACAGGCTGTATCTCAAAAACATCGAGATATATATGTCTATATACTCGGAGATCATGACCTACATCCATCAGATGGGTGTATACATCTATACACCAGGATGTTTGCTTCCTCAACCGAGGGATTATGAACAATGTATGCATGCTTACAATCAATCGAAAATGCATCAATCATAACTCAACGATCACAATACGATGAACATGAACCAACAATCAATATTCGACAAACATAAACCAACAAACACAAATCAAACCAACTATACGTACATACACTTAAGAGGGTTATCCATTCTTCGAATCCCAGATGCTTATATATAGGGTCACCCGCAGCCTTCCCACCACATCTAAAACCCAATGAAGGCATAACCGACTTCCATGTATGTACGTCTATCCTAATATTAATAATATACTTCACAACTTAACTAAGTCAATCAAACGTAATGAACCGTCTCATCAATCCAACACCTAAACCAATCAATCAATAAGTACAAAAGCATAATCAACCTCAATCACAAGTCTATCGTACAACAAATCATACGACTTTACAAGGCACGTCATGTTCTCAAATGCACGTCATGTTCTCAATGTACTCAAATGCACGACATGTTCTCAATGTACTCAAATGCACGACATGTTCTCAGATGCACGTCACGTTCTATCTTAATCACAATATGTAACCAAAGTTTACCGCATAATCAACAAATCACTCAAACAATAAAGCACGCATGTTTACACTTTTCAGCCCGAATCTCTATTGAGTAGGGAACTACGAAACTCACCTTGATCGGCAAAGAAGCTTAAGTCAAGTAAAAGAAAGATTAATAGCGAGTATTTGTAACACCCCACCGTTGGCGGAAACATGAGGTGTCATGAAAAGTACAGCACGACATGGAATTACATAGATACTGCTAAAATGAAATAGAATATAATAAATATATTCCCAAAACATGAGTTCAAAGTCATAACGATGCTATAACAGCTTGATACAATAAGTCCATAAACGGGATAGTCCAAGGCATGTAGCCTTAAAGTCTGACAATAAGCAATGGAGCATAAATCTCCAAAGTCCAGTCCTAGCATAAAAGTCTTTATCCCTGATTAGCCTGAGTACCTGGAAAGTATACTAAAACGTGTCAACATAAAGGTTGGTGAGTTCGTAGGTTTTAGTCAAAAAGTCTAGTCAAGAAAGAAGTCCTTTGTCAATTCTTTTAAGTCAAAACCAGTATTTGTTCAATATATAATGAGCAGAGTTACACCATATAAGTCAAAGTACTCAAGTCTCAAGCCCAAGTCTCAAAGTCACAAGTCTCAAAGTCCAAGGTACTTAATGTACCCAAAGTACTCAAAGTCTGGTCTTACGGTACCTGCCTTAGTCCAAGTCTCCAATGCACACAATAAGCACGTCTCAACAAGCACGTCATACAGCACAACCAACAAGCACATAATCACACACATACAAACAAGATCAAGCACGTCATATGGCATAAGTAACTCTATACGCACAGGCTCAATATTGAACATAAAACAGAAATCGACAAAACTGTTTGAAAAATAAGTATACTTTCCACCCCAAAACTTGTAAAAAGAGGGGCTACGAAACTCACCTGAAAGCAGCACAAGTATAAGTTACCCTAAGTCAACGAACAAGAACAGGAACAGTCAATACACCTGTAACACGCTCAATATCTGTCCAACAGTCCTACATTGTCTACAAGTCACCCAGTAAATACTTACTTAATTGCACAAGTCCAAGTCCTATACTAGTGTCTTAGAAAATGCCATTATGTCTCGTCAAATGTCATAATATATATAATAGTCCCCTTTGTCCTTATAAATTGTCCAAATGAAATCGTTCGTTTAATAATGTCATGTTATATTGTTTACATCCCGTTACTATAAAATATGTTAAAGTCTGATTTTAAATCTCAAATTAATTGATTATAGTGTTTAAGATTCTTTATATTAAATCAATTAAATAGACACCAAGAACGAACTGGTACATGGCCTTGATTTTATTGAACTTAAATCTCTTTGACTTTAAACTTCTCTAACTTTGAATTCCTTCGACCTTAATCTTATTGATGTTAAGGCTTTGAGGTTAAATGTCTTTGAGGTTAAATATAAATGTCGACCTACATAAAATTTCTCTTGACCTTAAATTCTTTGAACTTAAAGTTTTCTTTGAGTTTAAAATCCTTTGATGTTAAACTTCCTTTGAACTTAGGATTTTCTTTGAACTTAATATCATTGAGGTTAAGGCTTTGAGGTTAAAAGTCATTGAACTTAAAATTCCTTTGAGGTTAACATGATCGACCCTTTTTTATACTCAATAACCTCTCGACCTTAATTCTCTTGAACTTAGCTCTTTGACCTTAAATTCTTTGAACTTAAAGTTTTCTTTGAGTTTAAAATCCTTTGATGTTAAACTTCCTTTGAACTTAGGATTTTCTTTGAACTTAATATCATTGAGGTTAAGGCTTTGAGGTTAAAAGTCATTGAACTTAAAATTCCTTTGAGGTTAACATGATCGACCCTTTTTTATACTCAATAACCTCTCGACCTTAATTCTCTTGAACTTAGCTCTTTGACCTTAATTTTGACTTTACCAATCATATTTTAATTTTGACCAAATGTACCAAATTTAACCCAAAAACCTAATTTTGACCAATCAAAAGTCCAAACCATACCAAAACCTAATTTTGACCAAGAACACATATTGAATCTGCCATTGACCGTCATTGACCTTTGTTGACCGGCGTTGCCCGACTTTGACCGATGAGAAAATGACCAACCCAAACTAGATCTTAACATAAATCATAACTAAAACGATCTTTAGAAGCCAAAATATATTCTTCCGGCCGGTTTGACCACTTTGACCGAACCAAAAGTCACAACCAAGACTAAATCCGACCGGGAACAAGAAAAAGGACAAGATTTCAATGTTATACACATGATTACAACTCGAATCTAGGCTAGATCTAACCGGAAACAACCCAAAAATCACTTTCATTCACGGTTTTAATTAATTTTGAATTTATATATATATTTTCGGACCTCATAGGACAAGAACATGAATCAAGAACACATTACAACCTCATATCTTACCAAGAAGATGGATTTCGGACCATAGATTTCGGATTTCAAGAAGATTTCGGTTCAATGTTTTCGAATCTACAAGGATTTCGGGTGTAATGTTTCAGATTCAAGGGTTTTCGGATATATAGATCTCGGATCTATAGATTTCGGGTATATTCATATGCCAAAACTATACAACCGAAAATATATGTATTTTTGTCAAGATTCGGATATATATATACATACATACATATACAATCGAAAATATATATACATATATAAGGTACAAAATCGGATTTAAACATATATGTACATAAATATAACCGATTTTTATCATAGCTTTGCAAAACTTTTCGGATCTAAACAAATCTTACCAAAAACTACAAGAAAATGAAGAAGATGATGAAGATTGATGGTAGTTTCGTGGTGGTTGATGGTGGTCGGCCGAACTAGAGGGAGAAAAGAGAAAGGGGGGCGGCTAGAGAGGAGACGGAGAAGAGAGGTGTGTGTGTGAGAAAGTGAAATGAGAAAAATGGGAGGCTAGGGTTTATTTTTGCTTTTATACTCCCATAACCCTAATTACCTTTCCTTTGACTTTCATTTAAAAGAGTTTGACCCGACAATTCCAGAAACTCGAGACCCGTTAAATCATTTTTGTCGACATATTTAAATGTAACTTTTCAATAGCTTTCTAACGGATATAAACATGTCTATATTTAATTATTAAATTTTAATTGATTAAATTTTAAGTATTTCACTTAATTTGGCATTTCCACAAGACAACTAGTATTCCTCTGTTCTCGAGTCCACGCACAATCTTTCTAAAGTCTAAATGCTCAAAGAGTCCAAATAAGTCATAATCCACCTATTTCATCGCTAAAGTCTTAAAGTCTAATGACGTACATAAGCGAAACGAATTAAAACGACCGGAAAAGTACTTCGGAAAATACGCTCAGATGACGGTTGTCACAGTATTGGGCCCCACGCGTCCACAACCTATCAAAGCATGTCATATATCATAATGTTAACTCTATAATCATAATTAAGCTGGTTCCTTAGGTTTAAGTCGAGTCACAAACCCCTAAACACATTTACATCCTTAATGAGTAAGAACAAGACGCTTTGACTCAACATTTTTAGAAATGGAATAAGATTCATACAAAATTAGTGTTACTACAAGAAACTAGACTCTCTCACGATTCCAACGATAGGTCATATGACTTATTTGGACTTACGGATCAAAAGTTATTAACGTTTGAAAACTGACGCGCATTGCGCCGCAGTGAGCCAGAGCCATGCTCACTGCGCCGCAGTGGGCTAAAAACGAGCAAGAGGTCAGGTTGTAAGCACTGCGCCGCAGTGAATCCCTTTTCTGCTTCAGCACCAGCAGTTCAAAGTGCAGGAAGCGAGCCCCAAACCCCCAAATTCGACCCAAACCATACCAAAACAATTTTTAGGAACTTGTAACTCATTTTGAAGCATAACTAAGTATCAATAAACATAAATACACATAACCCAATCCACAATTTCTACCAAAACATCAAAATCACCACTAAATCATTCAAACCCTAATTAAAACCCTAATTAACCCTAATTCCATTTTAAGTCGTTTTTAGGACATGTAATTACTCGAAATGACCAGAAATGAATAACCCAACATAAATAGATGAATATGGGATGAATTTGACTTACCAAATCTTGCTTCAAAAGTCAAATCCGAATTTGACCAATAAAAATGGTTAAAGAAAACTTGAACTATGAACTTCAATCCTTGATATGATGAAGATGAGATGTAGATGATGATTATCTTGTATAGATTTGGATTCAATATCACTTATTGATGCAAGAATTATTAAGAGAGGGAGATTTGTGATGTTCTTGCAATAGAGAGGGTAAGAGAAAAGAGGGAAGAGAGTGAAAGACTAAGTTTGTGAAGTGTAGGGTTAAGGGGAAAAGGGTTGGGTCGGCTGGTGGGTCGGGTACGGGTATGGCTCGACCCGTTTCCATTTACAAGCTAATTTACACATCGTTTTACATTTAGTCCCCAATTAAGTCATACCATCGACCCTACAATCATACCACATAGTCATTTAATCACAAACTGAACCCAAATATTTCATTAACTTAAATTGTTAGTCAAATTACACATAAGGTCAACGGGTCAAAATTTACGGATGTTACAATTTGTATTACTAAACTAAAGATAGATTAATTGTACTTAGCAGATCTAATTATAAATTGAGTTTACATTGATCTATTTATGATATCTTTTATATTTTAATTTAATTGTATAATTTAGTTTACTTACATATGGTGTTGATAATCCCTTAAGCTGAGCTTCTTCAATGGGAGGTTGATGAAAAGGGTTTTTTTTTGTCAAAAAATATTTACAAAAGGTTGATACCAATGGGTTTGATGAATTTTGTTATGGATAGTTGAGAATCTTCAATCTTTTAAAATAATGTTTTTTTTAAATGAAGAGACAAAAAATTCTTTACAAAAAGCTTTCCAATGGAGAAGATAAGTTTTTATAGGTTGAAGTTAATGACGTGGCATATAAAAATCTGTGCAACACTTTTTACCATTTTTTATGCTTGGCATCTCTTTTTAACCATCTACAACAATTGTACACTATATATTAACAGTGTACAACAGAATAATTAATTGTTTTGTGTGTTATCATCTTAAATATACTATTACAGAAATATAAAACAATTTAACTGGATTATATAAGATTAATTACATCGAAAACGATACATTAGTGAAGAAGAAATTACTGTCTTCGTGTTGAACGGGGTGAATGTACCACATATATATCTATTGGTTCATTCTTTTTTGATACATTATATAATGATTTCAAATGCTGATCTTCGAAAACAGAAGCAATTGAACCTTGATCCCTAAGTAACTTCCTTGGACGTTTGCATTTAAACCAAACTTTATGTTTGCAACTTTTCAAATTTTTATAATACCATGTTCGCAATTCATTCATCATGAATTCGTTTGTCTTCACATCAGAAATCATCACTGTCCCACCACCAACATATTGATAGCCTTGATGTAACTTAATCATTTTGCCACCATAATGCAAGCATATTCTAACAATAGTTCGAGGACTTTGAATAAATCTGTAAACATTGAAATTTGTCAGTGGTGTTATAATTTAAATTGACTTATATTGATATTCACTAATAAAGAGTACAAAACAAATATTACAACATATTATTATGGATACCTCTTAGTGGTATGGCGCGACTTCATCACATATATATGTATTGCTACTTCATTTTTTGATATTCTATATAACCAATTCAAGTCTATATCTTCAAAAAGTTGTTGAATCGAATTCTTATCTCCAAGTGATTTTCCTGGTTGTTTGTACATGAACCAAACTTCTTATGTGCAAGGGAATTTAGTATAATACCATCTTCGCAATTCATTCATTAAAAATTTGTATGTTTTCACGTTGGGAATCATCACTAATCCACCACCCACATATTCGTAACCTTGCTGTAATTTAAACATTTCACCACAATGGGTCGAGGATTTGGATCGATGCTGTCAATATAAAACATATCATTAGTGTTAAACATTATAATAAAACAATTAACTTCAATAAAATAACAACAAATATTCATACCAATGTCTTGCAGATATTCTTCTTCTATTGATTAACACAGGCATATCTAAAAAATATGATAGAATAAACTGTATTATTTAATATATTAAGCTGATTGAGTTTATATCCAAAAAAATGGGCGGTTTATATTTGATTTTGAAAAGTGGTAGTTAACAAATGGGGCGGTTTATAAAACTGATTATGTATCACAAAAAAATGGGCGGTTTATATTTGAATTTGAAAAGTGGTAGTTAACAAATGTTGTAATTAACAAATGGGGCGGTTTATAAAATTATTTATGTTGATATCTAAATATTATTTAGATTTTTTACATTAGATATGTCAGTCATATATTATATATATAATATATTATATATATATATATAATATATATAATATGTAACACCCCAAGCCGGAGCTCGAAATGTCACGGAAATCATACAGCACCAGGTGGAATTACAATAGAACAACTAAATGCAATTTAAGATTCAGTGAATCCAACACAACGTAAACAAGTAGCAATAAACAACAAGATCAAGTAGCCATCAAAGTTTACATAATAACATCCAAAGATGGCGAACAAATTCTAGGTATAATGCAAAAGACAGGCCGATGAATCCTTGATCCATGAGGTCCATAATCCGGGTTTACAGCAAGCCAAGCAACTAAACTCCACGCCCTGGGAGAACCTGATTACCTGAAAAGTGTACTAAGCATAGTCAACACAAGGTTGGTGAGTTCGTAGTAATGGTTCATAACGAACCAGCATCAATAAACACAATATAAGAATAGAGGCTAGACATGACTTACAGCGAGCCTCTAAGCAACACAATATCGTCCAACAACAAGATTACACAAAGGAAATGAGAGTGTAATGAGGATGCATCAATGATGTATGTATCAATGCAAATGCCGAATGAATGAATAAGCAAATATGCCTATCCCAAGCGTGACCTTCAATCACGTATGCAACGATACCCCTCTGCCATCGCCATGGTCAGGGCTGTATCTCAAAAACATCGAGATATATATGTCTATATACTCGGGGTCAGGACTACATCCAAAATGGGTGCATACATCTATGCACCAGGATGCCGGCAATCCCCTGCCGAGGGCTCATCAACAATGTATGCAATGCTTACAATCAAATGTAAATGCATAATCATAAACCGACAATCAATAACCGTCAATCATAAACCAATAATCAACATCCGACAACATGAACCAACAATCGATAATCGTAACGGCCACACTTGTCAACAGAGGGACAAGGCCGTATCTCAATATATATAAGTCAAATCCCTTAACAGTGGGACATATGCACAACATATGCATCAATCAAAATTAATCACTAAACACAATATAAACCAACTATACGTACATATACTTCAGAGGATTTTACTTCCTTCGAGTCCCAGATGCTTATGTATAGGGTCACCCGCAGCCTTCCCACCACATCTAAAACCCAATGAACGCATAACCGACTTCCATGTATGTACGTCTATCCTAATGTATAAGTAACACTTAACGAGAACACAATCCAAGTCAAACAAACGACAAGACACGTCACATCAATCCAACAATCATGTCAAACAATCAATACATCAATAAATACAAGTAAACACGCCAGGTTTACACTTTTCAGCCCGAATCCCAAGTGGGTAGGGAGATACGAAACTCACCTTGATTGGTTATGAAAGATAAGATCGATATAAAGTTAGGTTATCTCCGAACGAAGTTCACCTCGCGTCCAACACCTAATTATGGATCATACACATTCTCATCAACACACATAAACACAATACGAAATTATTGAATAACGGCAAAACCCTAATTAGGGTTTCCAAGTGCTTTCCGACGTTAAACGACTTCTACGACTCTAAATCAAAGTTATATAAGATAATAAGTGAATTAGATTAAGACTCGGCGCGTAAAACGGTCTAGAAAGTCAAACTAGGTCAAACAAGGAGCATTCCAGAATTACAATGGCCGTAAGCTACGGTGACAACCACCGTAACCTACGGTCGGTCAAATTACAGTAGGCGTAACTTACGGCCCAAAGTGGCGTAAGCTACGGCCCTCTAGAAAAAGGCTTTTTGGCGTAAAAGTTGGCGTAAACAGCAACATTTTGGCGTAAGGTCAAAATTGAAGTTAGGGATAGGCGTAAGCTACGGCCCCTATGGGCGTAACCTACGCCCAAGAAAAATGGCCTGGCGTAACCTACGCTTGGGTGGGGCGTAAGTTACGCCCAACCTGGGCAGCTCCAGATTCAAGCTCCAGATTCAATTTTAAAGATGGGGATAAGCGTAAGCTACGGCCCAAATGGGCGTAGCCTACGCCTAAGGAAATACAACTGGCGTAACCTACGGCCCCAAGGGGCGTAGGTTACGCCCCATACTGGGCAGCAACTACACCAGCAGCAACCAAGTGCAGAAAAACGAACCCAAAACCCCCAAATTCAACCCAAACCACACCAAAACGATTTGTAACCCATTGAAGCATAACTAAACATCAATGACCATAAATACACATAACCCAACCCACCATTTCGACCAAAACATCAAAATTCCTCATGAATCGTTCAAATACCTAACCCTAAACCTAATTTCCATTTTTACCATAAACATGTCTTGAAATCCCATAAAAACGACTAGAAACATTTGAACAAGTATAAATAGAAGTAAATGGGATGAATTTGACTTACCAAAACGTCTCCTTGAGCTAGAACCCGAATTTAGGTCAAATGGATAAAATGGTAAGAACTTGACTTTGATTCTTCGATATGAAGCAAACGAGGTTAAAATGGCTAAGATTCTTGTGTTATAACCGACCCACTACTAATTTGATGCAAGAAATGGTGAAGAGATTAAAATGGTTCTTTTGCTTTTGAGAGAAAGAGAGAAAGAGATGGTAATGAGAAATGAGAGGGAGGAAAAGGATAAGGGGGGGGAAAGATGGGTCTTGGGGGCTTGGTGGGTCATGGACTACCCACGGGCCGACCCGTTTCCCTTCTCAACCACAATACCATTAGTTGCACAATTTCATACCGACTACACATACGACGACCCGACTAATATACCACATAGTCATAAAATCACAAAACGACTCAAATTAATTCATTGCTTAATTGTTAGTCATTTTACACGAAAAGTCAACGGGTCAAAATTCACGGATGTTACATTATCCCCCCGTTAAAAGAATTTCGTCCCGAAATTCAACAAAACCCTAATTATTAAACAAATGCGGGTACTTAGACTTCATGTGATCCTCTCGCTCCCAAGTGAACTCGGCTCCACGTCTAGCATTCCATCTTACTTTCACAATGGTGTAGCGCTTCTTCTTGAGCTTCTTCTCTTGACGGTCCATGATCTCTACCGGCTCTTCAACAAAGTTCAAGTTTGAATCAACCCTAATTTCGTCCATAGGCACATGATGTGTAGGATCCGCCAAACACTTGCGTAAGTTACAAATATGGAACACATCATGCACACCACTAAGCTCTTGGGGCAATTCTAGCCGATAAGCAACTTTCCCAACCCGTTCAAGAATCTTGAAAGGACCAACATACCTTGGTGCAAGTTTTCCCCGCTTCACAAATCGTACAACGCCCTTCCAAGGTGACACTTTCAAAAGTACAAATTCACCAACTTCAAACTCCAACGGTCTTCGCCTCACGTCGGCATACTTCTTTTGACGCTCACGGGCCAATTGCAACTTCTCCTTGATTTGAGATATTACTTTGGTAGTTTCAATCACAATTTCCGGCCCGATAAGTTGACTCTCACCAATTTCCGCCCAAGCTAAGGGAGAACGGCACACTCTACCATACAAGGCCTTAAAGGGTGCCATTTGAATAGTAGCGTGGTAGCTATTGTTGTATGAAAACTCAACTAACGGCAAATGGTCTTCCCAACTTCCACCAAAATCAATTGCACACGCCCTCAACATATCTTCAAGTGTTTGAATGGTTCTTTCGGTTTGCCCATCCGTTTGAGGGTGAAATGCCGTGCTCATGTCAAGTCGAGTACCCATGGCTTTTTGAAAGGCTTCCCAAAATTTGGATTTGAAACGGGCATCTCTATCGGAAATGATAGAAATCGGCACTCCATGCTTAGATATTATTTCCTTGATGTACAAACGAGCTAAAGTGTCAAATTTATCGGTTTCACGAATGGCTAAAAAGTGAGCCGATTTCGTTAACCGATCTACTATCACCCAAATCGTGTCACGGCCGCTTCTTGTCTTCGGTAGTTTAGTAATGAAGTCCATTGAAATGTGCTCCCACTTCCATTCGGGCATCACCGGTTGTACCAACAAACCGGGTGGCTTCTTGTGATCGGCCTTAACTTGTAAGCAAGTAAGGCACTCACTCACATACTTAGCCACATCACGCTTCATGCCCGGCCACCAATACAATTCCTTCAAGTCAAAGTACATCTTATCCGATCCGGGATGGACCGAATAAGGTGATAGGTGGGCTTCATTCATAATAAGCGTTCTTAAATCGCCGAAAATAGGAATCCAAAGTCTTTCCACCATGTAAAGCCCGTTATCATTCTTTCGGTCAAAAAGTTGCTCCATGCCATCTAGGTTTTCGTTTCCAAAGTTTTCCGGTAGGGTGGCTTGAATTTGGGCTTCAATAATCCGATCACGAATACTTGGCCCTACCGTGAGACTCATAGCTCGAGCCCGTCTTGGTTTCACTCTCTCCTTTCGGCTTAAGGCATCAGCTACTACATTTGCCTTGCCCGGGTGGTAACGGATGTCACAATCATAATCACTAAATAGCTCCAACCAACGCCTTTGCCTCATGTTCAATTCACTTTGGTTGAAGATGTGTTGGAGACTTTTGTGATCGGTATAAATCACACATTTGGTGCCATAGAGGTAATGTCTCCAACACTTCAAAGCAAACACAACCGCTCCCAATTCCAAATCATGTGTCGGGTAGTTCTTCTCATGCACCTTCAATTGACGAGAGGCATAAGCAATGACTTTACCCCTTTGCATAAGAACGCAACCCAACCCTTGCCCCGAAGCATCACAATAAACCACAAAATCTTCTATCCCGTCCGGTAGCGTCAAAATAGGAGCATCACATAACATATCCTTAAGGGTTTGGAAGGCGTTCTCTTGTCTTTCGCCCCATTCAAAACTTTTATCTTTTTGAGTCAAAAGGGTGAGTGGTTGTGCAATACGGGAGAAGTTTTCAATAAATCTTCTATAGTAACCCGCCAATCCAAGGAATTGACGGATCTCGGATGGCGTTTCGGGTCTTCTCCAATTCTTAACCGCTTCAATCTTGCTTGGGTCCACATGAATACCATCCTTGCTCACTACGTGACCAAGGAAGTGGACCTCTTCCAACCAAAACTCACACTTGGAAAATTTCGCGTACAACTTCTCCTTCCTTAGTAATTCAAGCACTTCGCGCAAGTGCTTAACATGCTCCTCCTTTGTCTTTGAGTATACAAGTATGTCATCAATGAACACAATAACGGACTTGTCTAAATATGGTTGACACACCCGGTTCATCAAGTCCATGAACACCGCCGGTGCATTAGTCAACCCAAATGGCATCACGGTGAATTCAAAATGGCCATACCGTGTGCGAAAAGCCGTCTTGGGAATGTCATCTTCATGTACCCGGAGTTGATGATAACCCGAGCGAAGATCGATCTTTGAGAAGTGCTTAGCTCCTTGAAGTTGATCAAACAAGTCATCAATTCTAGGGAGAGGATATCGGTTCTTCACGGTGAGCTTGTTTAATTCCCGGTAGTCGATACACATCCTGAAGGATCCATCTTTCTTTTTAACGAATAGAACAGGAGCACCCCAAGGAGATTGACTAGGGCGAATGAAACCCTTCTCTTGGAGTTCCTTGAGTTGAGTTTGCAATTCTTGCATTTCCGTTAGAGCTAGTCTATAAGGAGCTTTTGCTACGGGCGCGGCTTCGGGAATAAGACTGATACGAAAATCAAGTTCACGGGGCGGAGGCAACCCCGGTAAGTCATCCGGAAAAACATCGGGGAAATCACAAACAATAGGAACGGTCTTCAATTCTACCTTGGTGGTGGTAGCACTAAAGACTTTAGAATTAGGGGAATCGGAGATTTCGCCTTGGACCCTAAGAATTTTACCGTTGGCCAAAGGTATCTTAACAACTCTCTCCCCACAATCAATCGTCGCATTAACCGCCGCTAACCAATCCATACCCACTATAATATCAAAACTACCAATGTCTAGAGGCATAAGATCGATGAAGAAGTCGACGTCCTCTAAAGTCAAGACACAATCACGGAGTATTTGGCTAATTCTAGTTAGTGACCCGTTTACCATTTCAATATCAAGCACATAGTTTAGAGCACACGGATGCACATCAATCAAAGGAACAAAATTAGTAGACACGAGGCTAAAATCGGCCCCGGAATCAAATAGTACGGTTGCATAGAGACCATTAAGGAGAAAAGTACCTGCCACAACGTTGGGATCATTGCGGGCTTCATTTACATTGGCCGCAAAGGCTCGGCCGCGTGGTTGCACTTGGTGGCCTTGTTGCCCCCGGTTTTGATTAGGCCCAACCATTTGGAGTTGATTGGGGTGGACGGCTACTTGGACTTGTTGTCCCACCCATCGAGGACACTCATTACGGTAGTGGTCACGGCTACCACATTCAAAACACTCGCCCCTTCTTTGGTTACCTTGAGGAGGAACGGCCCGAATAGGAGCCGCATTCATTGGGCCCGTTCTTGGAGCCCTACAGTTCTTGGAGGCGTGTCCAACTTGGTGGCAATTGTAGCATGCACCACATGGAGTGGTGGCGGGATGGTGCCTGTTGCACCTCCCACAGAAAGGATGAGGCCCGGTATAAGGCCTCCTAGCCGGTTCCACCGCCGCCATTATTCTACCCCTATTAGCATTCTTGGGGTCAAACCTCCCCATTTTTCTTACCCCGCTCGACTCTCCCACTTCTTTCCTCTTGCTTGACGAGGATTTGCTCAACACACCCCTTCTCAATAAGTCTTCAGTCACACTCCCGGCTTGGTTAACCGCGTTTGCCAAAGAAGTAGGCATATTGGAGTTTACATATGATCGGACGTGAGGATTCAAGCCTAAAACAAATTTCTGGATGGCTTGTGGCTCGGTACCCACCAAGTGAGGAATGAGAGTAGACAACTCTTGGAATCGTCTCACATAGCCCTTGAAATCGGCTCCTTCCATATTGAGGTTTGCAAATTCAATGGTTAAATTTTGTAGTTCGTAGGGAGGGCAAAACTTTGCTTTTACTTTATTTACGAAGTCAACCCACTCCAAATTTTGAGTCCGCCCCAATGTTATTTCTTGGTTCCACCAACTTAAGGCGTCATGCCTAAACATGCCGGATGCATAGGGAATCCGGTCATCGTAGGTGCAATGACTCCTTTCAATCACTGCTTCTATTGCCTCGAACCATCTTATACATTCCGTGGGACCACCTTTCCCATCAAACTCCGGTGCCCCACAACTCTTAAAATCCTTAAAGAGACACCCTTGACGGTATCCACCATATTGGTTATTCATGGGCATCCCGATATTAACTCCCAACGGTTCCTCTTCCTCATATTCTTCGGCTTGAGGTTGATCATTTTCATTGTTTAAGTTTTCTGGGGCTTCATTGTTTTGAGGCCCATTATTTTGCCCAAGACTTGCCGTGACTTGAGCAATGATGGTTGGCATGATGCCAGCAACCGTCTGAGCAATTACCTCAGCCAAGTTTGGCTCAGGAACTTCACCGCGACCCCTACCACGGCCCCTACCACGACCTCTACCACGGCCTCTACCACGGCCCCTACCTCCCTGTACCTCCGGTTGAGCTTCCGGTTGAGGTTCTTCCTCTTCAGCCCTATAATTAGTTCCGACTCTCCTTGGTCTCGCCATTTCTATAAAACAAGTGACACGTTGACCCGAGAGTTAGTCTCAAATGCTCGCATGTTAGTCACACAAGTAGTCAATGCCCTCATATCGGTACCACATACACATTACCTAATGTTATGCTAAGGCAGTAGTGTTAGGATCATAAGGGGTTTTCACATATCATAACATCACGTTGCATTTATTGCCATATTTTATCATTAAATTAAGTACTCATGCTCATTTCATCATGTCATTAAACAACTAACACGAATGATTCAAGGTATAATCCGAATTCGATATGCTCTCTAGTTATTGACCGGGTATGTATACAAGGTGTACCAACGGCTAACCTTCCACCCAATCAACTTCCATTAAGCATATCGGTTCCTTATTATACTTTAAGCCACACGTGCGCAATCCACGATGTCACGAACTTGCTATAGTATCGGGTAACCATAAAAGAGTTGATCGGGTTCTTTTAGGGTTGCCACAATATTATACTAAGTTAATGGCATCCCTTCATTTTGCCCTAAATCATCACATTAGTTCCAACAATTAGCAACAACAAATCATAGAATCATATTCATCACATTGAAATCAAGCTAACACACAAATGGTCTTAACTACGAACTCACACGGGGATTCACAAAATTCATATTGCACACGAATTTCCTAACCATGCATGCTATATGAAGAGTTTTAACTTAAGCCGTAGTCTAGGTCAAACCACCTAATTCTCTATGACCACGCATGGGCCACCATTCTGTAACACCCCAAGCCGGAGCTCGAAATGTCACGGAAATCATACAGCACCAGGTGGAATTACAATAGAACAACTAAATGCAATTTAAGATTCAGTGAATCCAACACAACGTAAACAAGTAGCAATAAACAACAAGATCAAGTAGCCATCAAAGTTTACATAATAACATCCAAAGATGGCGAACAAATTCTAGGTATAATGCAAAAGACAGGCCGATGAATCCTTGATCCATGAGGTCCATAATCCGGGTTTACAGCAAGCCAAGCAACTAAACTCCACGCCCTGGGAGAACCTGATTACCTGAAAAGTGTACTAAGCATAGTCAACACAAGGTTGGTGAGTTCGTAGTAATGGTTCATAACGAACCAGCATCAATAAACACAATATAAGAATAGAGGCTAGACATGACTTACAGCGAGCCTCTAAGCAACACAATATCGTCCAACAACAAGATTACACAAAGGAAATGAGAGTGTAATGAGGATGCATCAATGATGTATGTATCAATGCAAATGCCGAATGAATGAATAAGCAAATATGCCTATCCCAAGCGTGACCTTCAATCACGTATGCAACGATACCCCTCTGCCATCGCCATGGTCAGGGCTGTATCTCAAAAACATCGAGATATATATGTCTATATACTCGGGGTCAGGACTACATCCAAAATGGGTGCATACATCTATGCACCAGGATGCCGGCAATCCCCTGCCGAGGGCTCATCAACAATGTATGCAATGCTTACAATCAAATGTAAATGCATAATCATAAACCGACAATCAATAACCGTCAATCATAAACCAATAATCAACATCCGACAACATGAACCAACAATCGATAATCGTAACGGCCACACTTGTCAACAGAGGGACAAGGCCGTATCTCAATATATATAAGTCAAATCCCTTAACAGTGGGACATATGCACAACATATGCATCAATCAAAATTAATCACTAAACACAATATAAACCAACTATACGTACATATACTTCAGAGGATTTTACTTCCTTCGAGTCCCAGATGCTTATGTATAGGGTCACCCGCAGCCTTCCCACCACATCTAAAACCCAATGAACGCATAACCGACTTCCATGTATGTACGTCTATCCTAATGTATAAGTAACACTTAACGAAACACAATCCAAGTCAAACAAACGACAAGACACGTCACATCAATCCAACAATCATGTCAAACAATCAATACATCAATAAATACAAGTAAACACGCCAGGTTTACACTTTTCAGCCCGAATCCCAAGTGGGTAGGGAGATACGAAACTCACCTTGATTGGTTATGAAAGATAAGATCGATATAAAGTTAGGTTATCTCCGAACGAAGTTCACCTCGCGTCCAACACCTAATTATGGATCATACACATTCTCATCAACACACATAAACACAATATAAACCAACTATACGTACATATACTTCAGAGGATTTTACTTCCTTCGAGTCCCAGATGCTTATGTATAGGGTCACCCGCAGCCTTCCCACCACATCTAAAACCCAATGAACGCATAACCGACTTCCATGTATGTACGTCTATCCTAATGTATAAGTAACACTTAACGAAACACAATCCAAGTCAAACAAACGACAAGACACGTCACATCAATCCAACAATCATGTCAAACAATCAATACATCAATAAATACAAGTAAACACGCCAGGTTTACACTTTTCAGCCCGAATCCCAAGTGGGTAGGGAGATACGAAACTCACCTTGATTGGTTATGAAAGATAAGATCGATATAAAGTTAGGTTATCTCCGAACGAAGTTCACCTCGCGTCCAACACCTAATTATGGATCATACACATTCTCATCAACACACATAAACACAATACGAAATTATTGAATAACGGCAAAACCCTAATTAGGGTTTCCAAGTGCTTTCCGACGTTAAACGACTTCTACGACTCTAAATCAAAGTTATATAAGATAATAAGTGAATTAGATTAAGACTCGGCGCGTAAAACGGTCTAGAAAGTCAAACTAGGTCAAACAAGGAGCATTCCAGAATTACAATGGCCGTAAGCTACGGTGACAACCACCGTAACCTACGGTCGGTCAAATTACAGTAGGCGTAACTTACGGCCCAAAGTGGCGTAAGCTACGGCCCTCTAGAAAAAGGCGGCGTAACCTACGCCCAAGAAAATGGCGGCGTAACCTACGCCCAAGAAAATGGCGGCGTAACCTACGCCCAAGAAAATGGCGGCGTAACCTACGCCCAAGAAAATGGCGGCGTAACCTACGCCCAAGAAAATGGCGGCGTAACCTACGCCCAAGAAAATGGCGGCGTAACCTACGCCCAAGAAAATGGCGGCGTAACCTACGCCCAAGAAAATGGCGGCGTAACCTACGCCCAAGAAAATGGCGGCGTAACCTACGCCCAAGAAAATGGCGGCGTAACCTACGCCCAAGAAAATGGCGGCGTAACCTACGCCCAAGAAAATGGCGGCGTAACCTACGCCCAAGAAAATGGCGGCGTAACCTACGCCCAAGAAAATGGCGGCGTAACCTACGCCCAAGAAAATGGCGGCGTAACCTACGCCCAAGAAAATGGCGGCGTAACCTACGCCCAAGAAAATGGCGGCGTAACCTACGCCCAAGAAAATGGCGGCGTAACCTACGCCCAAGAAAATGGCGGCGTAACCTACGCCCAAGAAAATGGCGGCGTAACCTACGCCCAAGGGCCGGCGTAATACGCCCAATGGCCGCGTAGCCTACGCCTAAGGAAAAACCTGGCGTAACCTACGGCCCCAAGGGGCGTAGGTTACGCCCCATACTGGGCAGCAACTACACCAGCAGCAACCAAGTGCAGAAAAACGAACCCAAAACCCCCAAATTCAACCCAAACCACACCAAAACGATTTGTAACCCATTGAAGCATAACTAAACATCAATGACCATAAATACACATAACCCAACCCACCATTTCGACCAAAACATCAAAAATCCTCATGAATCGTTCAAACCCTAACCCTAAACCTAATTTCCATTTTTACCATAAACATGTCTTGAAATCCCATAAAAACGACTAGAAACATTTGAACAAGTATAAATAGAAGTAAATGGGATGAATTTGACTTACCAAAACGTCTCCTTGAGCTAGAACCCGAATTTAGGTCAAATGGATAAAATGGTAAGAACTTGACTTTGATTCTTCGATATGAAGCAAACGAGGTTAAAATGGCTAAGATTCTTGTGTTATAACCGACCCACTACTAATTTGATGCAAGAAATGGTGAAGAGATTAAAATGGTTCTTTTGCTTTTGAGAGAAAGAGAGAAAGAGATGGTAATGAGAAATGAGAGGGAGGAAAAGGATAAGGGGGGGAAAGATGGGTCTTGGGGGCTTGGTGGGTCATGGACTACCCACGGGCCGACCCGTTTCCCTTCTCAACCACAATACCATTAGTTGCACAATTTCATACCGACTACACATACGACGACCCGACTAATATACCACATAGTCATAAAATCACAAAACGACTCAAATTAATTCATTGCTTAATTGTTAGTCATTTTACACGAAAAGTCAACGGGTCAAAATTCACGGATGTTACAATATATATACTAAGTGATTTCATGGATCTATATCATATATATATTTTTTTATAGATAAATCCTAAAATTAATTTTTTAAAATATTATTAATAGTTAAGACAGCTGTCCTGAATTTATTTGTAACTGAAACAGTGGAAATTACAGTTTTGTTTTGTTAATATAATGGTTTATATATAAATGATTTATAAACAATAAAAACACCTGACGCCAGAATCTTCCACTATTCAATCTAAATTTCCTATTTTGGTTAAAATTAAAATTTTCCAAAAACAGATATAGAAACAAAAAAAACCCATTAAAAATCATCCATGTCAGGTTCTTCAACAACAAACAAACATAGAATGAAGAACTTCCAATCAAAGGTAATAAAATCGTATCAACCACAAAATGATGATGATCATATAAGCAAACTACCCGACGAGGTAATCATTAATCAAATTCTTTATCGTTTGACGACATCGAAAGAAATGATAATAACAGGAATACTCTCTAAACGTTTGAAAAATCTCTGGCGATCAGTTCCTAAACTTGTTTTAATGACTCTCTTTTTTATAACCCTCATTTTTATTATCTACCTTATTATGATAATGATCATTCTGTTCTTGATTTTTATAAATGTATCCATGAAACCATAAGTCAATGTCAGTTTACGAGTACTTGATGAATTTAATTTGGAAGCTAATTATGGTAATCATTTACTTCTTTATGTCAACAACTTTGTAGAATTTTGTTCTACTAGAAAAGTTAAACGATTCAGTCTAAACTTAAGAAATTCGTTAGATGTAACATCCGTGAGTTTTGACCGTTTGACTTTACGTGCAATTTGACTAACAATTTAAGTTAATGAAATATTTGGGTCGTTTTGTGAATTAAATGACAATGTGGGTTACTCGGGCCGATAATATGTTTTGATCGGTGTTTAAATGTTTAACGATGTGTATTTTGGCTTGAGAAAGGAAACGGGTCGACCCATGGGCTATCCACGACCCACCAGCCCCCCATGACCTATTCCCTCCCCTTATCTCTTCTCTTCACCACACATTTCATTTATCTTTCTCTTTTCTCTCTTCTCTTTTCTCTCTCTCTCCAAGTAAACAAGAACATCTCTTCTTTTCTCTTGCAATAATTGGTGTTTTGGGTTTAGACTAGCTCGAGAATCACTAGCATCTTCAGCTCATATCATCTAAGCAAAGGAATTCATTTCTTAGTTCAAGTATTTTACCCATTTTGACCTAATTCCGGGTTTAAGCTCAAGGAGAAGCTTTGGTAAGTCTAATTCATCCATTTACTTCTATTTATGTTTGTTTATGCATTTCTAGTCGTCTTGTACATTTACAAGTCCTAAATCGGCTTAAATCTAGTTGGGGGTCAAATTAGGGTTTGATTAGGGTTGGGATGATTTGGAAGGTTTGATGATGTTATGGACGAAATTATGTTATGGGTTATGTTTCTATATGTTTCTAGAGGTTAAAAATGAGTATTTGCACCTCCAAAACTGAGTCTTAGGTTGAAACAAGTGATTTGGGTCGTTTTGGATCGTGTTTGGCTTGTGTTGCTGCTGCAGGTCGTTTTGGGCAGCATGTTCTCACTGCGGCGCAGTGAGGATGTGAGTCCTTCACTGCAGCGCAGTGAAATGTTTCTGTAAAAACTGAAACCCATTCAACCAAATATTTTCCTAGCTTCATTTCTAACATCCTAGGATCGTCCTGACCTTTCCGGAATGTACTCTTAAGACCCTATTGGTGCCCTACACATGACAAACGAGTCGTTCAAAGTCGAGGGTCACTTTCAAAACCAAATTTGAGTTATTAACTCAAACTATATATATATATTCAAACGTTAATAACTTTTGATCCGTAAGTCCAATCGAGTCATATGACCTATCGTTGGAATCGTGTGAAAGTCTATTTTTTTATGATAACATTCATTTTGTATGAAACTTTCCCCATTTCTAAAAATGTCGAGTCAAAGTGTTATGTTTCACACTCGGTAATGTTAAAGAAGTAATTGTGGGTTCGTGACTCGACTTAAACCTAAGGAACCAGCTTAATTATGATTATAGAGTTAACATTATGATATATGACATGCTTTGATAGGTTGTGGACGCGTGGGGCCCAATAATCGCTATTAATCTTTCATTTACTCGACTTAAGCTTCTTTGCCGATCAAGGTGAGTTTCGTAGTTCCCTACTCATTTGAGATTCGGGCTGAAAAGTGTAATCATACGTGCATTAGAGTACATTTGAGTACATGACGTGCATTTGAGTACGTTTGAGAACATGACGTGTATTGTAAAGTCGTATGATTTGTATGTGCATTGTAGTTTTATATGATTTGTTGTACGATAGACTTGTGATTGAGATTGATCATGCTCTTGTACTTATTGATTGATTGGTTTAGTTGTTGGATTGATGAGACGGTTTATTACGATTGATTTACTTAGTTAAGTTGTGAAGTATATTATTATTATTAGGATAGACGTATAGACATGGAAGTCGGTTATGCCTTCATTGAGTTTTTAGATGTGGTGGGAAGGCTGCGGATGACCCTATATATAAGCATCTGGGATTCGAAGAATGGATAACCCTCTTAAGTGTATGTACGTATAGTTGTTTAAATTATGATTACTGGTTTATGATTGACGAATATTGATTGTTGGTTCATGTTCATCGTATATTGATTGTTGGTTCATGTTCATCGTATATCTTGTTGTTGGTTCATGTTCATAGTATATTGATTGTGGTTCATGTTCATCGTATATTGATTGTTGGTTCATGATTCATGCATTTAAGATTGATTGTAAGCATTGCATACATTGTTCATGATCCCTCGGCAGGGGATTGCCGACATCCTGGTGTATAGATGTATACACCCATCTGATGGATGTAGATGACATGATCCCGAGTATATAGACATATATATCTCGATGTTTTTGAGATACAGCCTAGTTCATTGTGATGACAGGGTATCGTTGCATAGGTGACTGGAGTTCACGCATAAGATAGGCATGTTGACTTATTTATGCATTTGGCACTTACTTTGATATTTACATCATTTGTGCACTCTTATTACACGCCTACTTACTTGTGTAATCTTGTTGTTGGACGATATTGTGTTGCTTAGAGGCTCGATGTAAGTCATGTCTAGCCTTTACTCGTATATTGTGATATTTGTCGATGGTTCCTTATGGATCATTACTACGAACTCACCAACCTTGTGTTGACTATGCTTAGTACACTTTTCAGGTAACCAAGTTATTCCAAGGCATGAAGTATGATCGATTTGTTAGCTTGCTGTTGAACTCGGACTTGGACTTATATGGATCAAGGATCCATTTGCCTTCTTTTGCATTGTACTTAGAACCGTTAGCTATCTTTTGATGTCCAGTTGTAATCTTTGATGGTGACTTGTTCTTTATGTATTTTGATACTTGTTTATCGTTCTGTATGGATTCCCCGAATCCTTTATTTGCATTTAGTTCATGTTCTACATTAATTCCATCTTGTGCTATATGATTTCCGTAATATTTCGAGCCTTGGCTTGGGGTGTCACAGAATGGTGGCCCATGCGTGGTCGTAGAGAATTAGACGGTTTGACCTAGACTACGGCTTAAGTTAAAACTCTTCATATAGCATGCATGGTTAGGAAATTTGTGTGCAACGTGAATTTTGTGAACCCTAGAAAGTGTATATAGTGAGTTCGTAGTTAAGACCACTTATGTGATGGTTTGAATTTAACGTGATGAATGTGGAACGGGCACAATGTGGTTAATGCGTGCATTGATTGAATTTGATTGTCGTTGATATGAATTGTTACTATTGATTGATATTTGTTGGATGATTTAGGGCAAAATGAAGTTATGCCATTAACTTAGTATAATATTGTGACAACCCTAAAAGAACCCGATCAACTCTTTTATGGTTACCCAATATTATAACAAGTTAATGACATCGTGGATTACGCACGTGTGGCTTAGAGTATATTAAGGAACCGATATACTTAATGGAAGTTGATTGGGTGGAGGGTTAGCCATTGGTACACCCTGTATACATACCCGGTCGATAACTAGAGAGCATATCGAATTCGGATTATACTTTGAATCATTCGTGTTAGTTATTTGATTGCATGATATTTTAAGCATGATTACTTGAGTTAAAAATGAACGATTGTAATGAGATGTGTTGAATACGAGTATTTGGTTTTGATGGTGGACAATTGTTGTGAACTTGGCACGAGAACATGATAGATAACAATTACTTGAGAACTTTGATATGTTGTCCTTAGCGTAGTGATATGAAACACGTATGGTATGTTGGTATGATAACACGATATATGACAGTTAGTTGAGGATATATATATGTCGACTTTAGTAAAGGACAGTGAACGTGTGTAGTGTGTCGGCGCTAAAACACTAACTATTGATGCGGCCAACCTGAGTTAAATTGTGAAGCAAACCCCCGGGTCATAAACTTTAGAACTATTACTATGATTGGATTTTGTAGCGGAATGACATGTTGTCTAGTATGATTTAATAACATATATGTTATGCATGTGTGATGCGTATGCATGTAGGGCCGTAGTGGTCAAGTTGATGTTGTAAATGCTTTTGTTGTGGTTCGACTTAAACGTGTTGACAGACGGTTAGAATACAATGTGATGAATGTGTTGATATGTACCCTTAGAGAGAGTCAATGTTGTAAGTATCCTAATCCTCATGTATTATAAACGGTCGATATCTTAACACTAACGATGTTAATTGTAATCGGTGAACAATGGGGGTATGTTGCTTAATGGTATGTGAACTTAAACACGTATGAGACATTGTTAAACTTGAATTGTATGCGGGATATGAGATATTTGGTGATGCATGCGTAAAATGTATTAATCAACGGAGAATTTTATGAATCGATTTAACATATTAGTTATATGGCAAAGGTATGAGAAAATATGTTGTTAAGCGTGATTTTTATGCATGATGTAACGGAAATAGATAATGCATATGTAGGTGTGTTACTCAACAAACACTTTCATGAAAGGATTGGTTTACTAGTTTGATAGTTTGGCATGTATAAAGTATTTTGTTAGGCTAAATTGTATACATGAGATAAGCGAATACGGTGATGTATGTATAAATATTTAATCAATGGACAATTATATGAATAAGAACGGTAGACATGTTTCAAATTTGAGTATGCTCAAAATGTAAATTCTTAACCTAGTTATAAGAAAGAATTAGTAATGATTTAAAAACTTATGCATAGTTATACCCAACGTATGAGAGATTGTATGTACGGCTTGGTATTGCGAGATTAGTTGATAGACCTACAAAATCTTACCTTCTAAATAGGTTATGTAAATAAATTGTTAGGAAATGCGGTAGAACAAATATGGTTGCCATGATATTCTAAATATGCTTAAATTTCGTTGCCTAACTAAGTTGGTGAAATAAATCGTTAGGACTTGGTAATACATGCGTAAAGGAAATTGGAGTCTTGGGAAATTGTGTGTATAGGTTGTGTGTATAGGTTGCCATACCAGCCAAATTGCTATAATATATATATCAACATCTTGTTGCCTCACTTGCTTATTGAATACATAGTTAAGAATTGAAGATGCATGCGTAGATGTAAACGGTATAGCTGGTACGACCATTATAAACTACTTGACTAAGTTATTTCCCCTTGTTTAATGTATGGTTTAGTCAGTAACATAGAGACTATAAGTATAGTTATATTATGAAGATGAGAACTCCGTTGTATTATACATCCCTAAGATTGAACTTTAGAAAAATGCCTGAGTTAACTAAGGTGGATTGATTAGAGTAAACGAATAACAGTGGAGTTAATTGCGAAGTCAATATCGATGGCGACAACAGAACGTAACAATTCATTGTGAGCTGCTATACAACTATAAACCTTATTATGCGTGAGAAGGGACGACCTTGGTCAGGCTAACCATAGGGTTGAACAAATAAATTGAAATCTAAAAGTCTACCCAACACGTAAAAGTTTCGCAAACACGAACGTCGCAGAGATGGAGTTGAGGTGTAGATGATATTGGGTGGTGCACATAAATACGAATACGATTGGTGAAAGTTGATCTAATTGAACGCCTAACTTAATGCGCAACCGAGAGCTCATAAAGATGAGAACATGAGCCAATTGAGTGCCGTAGTGAGAGTCACAAGTGAGATGTGAGAAGCTTGAGCCCTTATAGTGTACGGTCCTCAAATCTTTTATGCCTTAAATGGATCCCTAGATCGTTGTCTATCACACAAAGGTGGTGCCGTCAGGAGTGGATGTCGTGGACACGAGCCCTGTCATTGCCAGAATGGAAGATCGGAGGTGAAAGCAAACGTTTGACTTCAGTGATTGAGCCGCCGACCAGTGGGTAAAACATGTCACTAGTGCGCTAACTATAAGGTCAAATCGTCATAATAAGTGTTACCTGTTTACAACTAATTGCACTTAATGTTAACCGCGATATGTATACATATATATATATAACAATAATAAATAATAAATTCCTGAACACTGACAATAAACTCGTTTGAGAAAATGGAATTATAACCCGGAGATCGATGAATCATGGCGAAAGGTTCTAACACTTGGTATGAAGGATGCGTGCGACGTCACCCGGTTCTAAATAACCTAACGAGCTATAAACTAAAAACTTGTTACATAATACGGCTCCTTTAATCGAATGAATTTTGGCTAATATAATAGTAAGATGTTTTTGAGTTAGATGCGATGATTCTAAACGAAAAGACAAATGAATCTTTGGTAAACATTCCTAGAAATTTTCAAAAATTTAATTGCGTAACAAATTGTAACTTATGAAGGAGTTCTTTTAACGAGGGAATCAACCATGGCGTGTACGAGGTGGAATGATCAGAATGGGAATGGCGTGTGAGTGGAAACCCGAGCCGTCCTATAGTACTAAACGGAGCCACGTGCTACAAGTGATGAGAGCGGATAACATTAGCGAGATTTGAATCTTTTGAGAGCGAGAGTCGTTGTAATTTCGAGGAACCGGTAGGAATCTTAGGTAGCGAGGTCAAGAAGCTAAGGAACAAACGCTACACGAATTTCAGAGGTTGGGCGATACACTAGACGCGGAAACGAGTTCACTTGGGAGCGAGGGGACCGTGTAAGGGTTGGATACCTAAAACTGTTTAACAACTAGGGTTTTGTTGAATTTCGGGACGAAATTCTTTTGACGGGGGAATAATGTAACATCCGTGAGTTTTGACCGTTTGACTTTAC
Organism: Erigeron breviscapus; assembly: GCA_034093135.1. NCBI lineage: Eukaryota > Viridiplantae > Streptophyta > Magnoliopsida > Asterales > Asteraceae > Erigeron > Erigeron breviscapus. Next base: position 101,888,639 of record CM067171.1, read on the forward strand.
GTGCAATTTGACTAACAATTTAAGTTAATGAAATATTTGGGTCGTTTTGTGAATTAAATGACAATGTGGGTTACTCGGGCCGATAATATGTTTTGATCGGTGTTTAAATGTTTAACGATGTGTATTTTGGCTTGAGAAAGGAAACGGGTCGACCCATGGGCTATCCACGACCCACCAGCCCCCCATGACCTATTCCCTCCCCTTATCTCTTCTCTTCACCACACATTTCATTTATCTTTCTCTTTTCTCTTTTCTCTCCAAGTAAACAAGACCATCCAAGAACATCTCTTCTTTTCTCTTGCAATAATTGGTGTTTTGGGTTTAGACTAGCTCGAGAATCACTAGCATCTTCAGCTCATATCATCTAAGCAAAGGAATTCATTTCTTAGTTCAAGTATTTTACCCATTTTGACCTAATTCCGGGTTTAAGCTCAAGGAGAAGCTTTGGTAAGTCTAATTCATCCCATTTACTTCTATTTATGTTTGTTTATGCATTTCTAGTCGTCTTGTACATTTACAAGTCCTAAATCGGCTTAAATCTAGTTGGGGGTCAAATTAGGGTTTGATTAGGGTTGGGATGATTTGGAAGGTTTGATGATGTTATGGACGAAATTATGTTATGGGTTATGTTTCTATATGTTTCTAGAGGTTAAAAATGAGTATTTGCACCTCCAAAACCGAGTCTTAGGTTGAAACAAGTGATTTGGGTCGTTTTGGATCGTGTTTGGCTTGTGTTGCTGCTGCAGGTCGTTTTGGACAGCATGTTCTCACTGCGGCGCAGTGAGGATGTGAGTCCTTCACTGCGGCGCAGTGAAATGTTTCTATAAAAACTGAAACCCATTCAACCAAATATTTTCCTAGCTTCGTTTCTAACATCCAGGATCGTCCTGACCTTTCCGGAATGTACTCTTAAGACCCTATTGGTGCCCTACACATGACAAACGAGTCGTTCAAAGTCGAGGGTCACTTTCAAAACCAAATTTGAGTTATTAACTCAAACTATATATATATTCAAACGTTAATAACTTTTGATCCGTAAGTCCAATCGAGTCATATGACCTATCGTTGGAATCGTGTGAAAGTCTATTTTTTTATGATAACATTCATTTTGTATGAAACTTTCCCCATTTCTAAAAATGTCGAGTCAAAGTGTTATGTTTCACACTCGGTAATGTTAAAGAAGTAATTGTGGGTTCGTGACTCGACTTAAACCTAAGGAACCAGCTTAATTATGATTATAGAGTTAACATTATGATATATGACATGCTTTGATAGGTTGTGGACGCGTGGGGCCCAATAATCGCTATTAATCTTTCATTTACTCGACTTAAGCTTCTTTGCCGATCAAGGTGAGTTTCGTAGTTCCCTACTCATTTGAGATTCGGGCTGAAAAGTGTAATCATACGTGCATTAGAGTACATTTGAGTACATTTGAGTACATGACGTGCATTTGAGTACGTTTGAGAACATGACGTGTATTGTAAAGTCGTATGATTTGTATGTGCATTGTAGTTTTATATGATTTGTTGTACGATAGACTTGTGATTGAGATTGATCATGCTCTTGTACTTATTGATTGATTGGTTTAGTTGTTGGATTGATGAGACGGTTTATTACGATTGATTTACTTAGTTAAGTTGTGAAGTATATTATTATTATTAGGATAGACGTATAGACATGGAAGTCGGTTATGCCTTCATTGAGTTTTTAGATGTGGTGGGAAGGCTGCGGATGACCCTATATATAAGCATCTGGGAATTCGAAGAATGGATAACCCTCTTAAGTGTATGTACGTATAGTTGGTTTAAATTGTGATTACTGGTTTATGATTGACGAATATTGATTGTTGGTTCATGTTCATCGTATATTGATTGTTGGTTCATGTTCATCGTATATCTTGTTGTTGGTTCATGTTCATAGTATATTGATTGTGGTTCATGTTCATCGTATATTGATTGTTGGTTCATGATTCATGCATTTAAGATTGATTGTAAGCATTGCATACATTGTTCATGATCCCTCGGCAGGGGATTACCGACATCCTGTTGTATAGATGTATACACCCATCTGATGGATGTAGATGACATGATCCCGAGTATATAGTGTAACATCCGCGAATTTTGACCCGTTGACTTTTCGTGTAAAATGACTAACAATTAAGTAATGAATTAATTGGGTCGTTTTGTGATTTTATGACTATGTGGTATATTAGTCGGGTCGTCGTATGTGTAGTCGGTATGTAATTGTGCAACTAATGGTATTGTGGTTGAGAAGGGGAAACGGGTCGGCCCGTGGGTAGTCCATGACCCACCAGCCCCCAAGACCCACTTCCCCCTTATCCTTTTCTCATTTCTCATCTTTCTCTCTTTCTCTTCTATCCTCTCTAGTAAAAGAACCCCCATCTAGTCTTCATTTTCTTCCATCTAAATTGTGTTTTGGAATTGCTATAATACAAGAATCGTAATCATCATCTTCTCATTGTCGCTATCCTTGAAGAATCAAAGGCCAAGTTCTAACATTTCACCCATTTTGACCTAAATTCGGATTTGTGCACTAGGAAGAGTTTTGGTAAGTCTAAATCAACCCATTTACTTCCATTTATGTTCATTTACTTGTTTCTAGTTAATTTGGTACAGTTGCAAGTCTTGAATCGAGTCAAATGGCGATTTTGGGTAATTAGGGTTTTATTTAGGGTTTGGACGATTCGGCATGATTTTTGGTGTTAATGGGCGGATTTATGGTATGGGTTAAGTGTGGTTATGTGTAACAATGCTTATTGATGCTTCAAATTATGTTGCAAACGCTTACAAATCGTTTTGGGTTGTTTTTGGGGGTGTTTGGGTTCGTCTTGCTGCACTTGCAGCTGCTGGTCCTGGTGTGCAGGTTGTCCCACTGCGGCGCAGTGGGAGGGCATAGTCCCCACTGCGGCGCAGTGCTTTGTCTCGGGTCCTGGTTCTTAGGCCACTGCGGCGCAGTGGGCATGGTTTGGCTCACTGCGGCGCAGTGGATTTCCTCGGCCATTTTTGCTTCTTAGCCCACTGCGGCGCAGTGGGCATGGTCCTTGCTCACTGCGGCGCAGTGCTTTGTCTCGGGTCCTGGTTCAGTTTAGCCACTGCGGCGCAGTGGGCATAGTTCTGGCCCACTGCGGCGCAGTGGATGGTCATTGTGTTTATGTGTGTTGATAAGAATGTATATGATCCATAATTAGGTGTTGGACGCGAGGTGAACTTCGTTCGGAGATAACTTAACTTTATAGCAATCTTATCTTCCTAACCAATCAAGGTGAGTTTCGTATCTCCCTACCCGCTTGGGATTCGGCTGAAAAGTGTAAACCTGGCGTGTTTACTTGTATTTATTGATGTATTGATTGTTTGACATGATTGTTGGATTGATGTGACGTGTCTTGTCGTTGTTTGACTTGGATTGTGTTTTCGTTAAGTGTTACTTATACATTAGGATAGACGTACATACATGGAAGTCGGTTATGCATCCATTGGGTTTCAGATGTGGTGGGAAGGCTGCGGGTGACCCTATACATAAGCATCTGGGACTCGAAGGAAGTAAAATCCTCTGAAGTATATGTACGTATAGTTGGTTTATATTGTGATTAGTGATTAATTTTGATTGATGCATATGTTGTGCATATGTCCCACTGTTAGGGGATTTGACTTATGTATATTGAGATACGGGCTTGTCCCTCTGTTGACAGGTGTGCCCCGTTACGATTATTGATTGTTGGTTCATGTTGTCGAATGTTGATTATTGGTTTATGATTGATGGTTATTGATTGTCGGTTTATGATTATGCATTTACATTGGTTTGTAAGCATTGCATACATTATTGTTGGACCCTCGGCAGGGGATTGCCGGCATCCTGGTGCATAGATGTATGCACCCATTTTGGATGTAGACCTGACTCCGAGTATATAGACATATATATCTCGATGTTTTTGAGATACAGCCCTGTCCATGGCGATGGCAGAGGGGTATCGTTGCATACGTGATTGAAGGTCACGCTTGGGATAGGCATATTTGCTTATTCATTCATTCGGCATTTGCATTGATACATACATCATTGGTGCATCCTCATTACACTCTCATTTCTTTGTGTAATCTTGTTGTTGGACGATATTGTGTTGCTTAGAGGCTCGCTGTAAGTCATGTCTAGCCTCTATCCTTATAGTGTGATTATTGATGCTGGTTCGTTATGAACCATTACTACGAACTCACCAACCTTGTGTTGACTATGCTTAGTACACTTTTCAGGTAATCAGGTACTCCCCGGACGTGGTGTTTAGTTGCTTGCTTGCTGTCTAACCCGGACTTGGACTCATGGATCAAGGATTCATTGACCCTCCTTTTGCATTATACTTAGGATCGTTTGCCATCTTTGGATGTGTTATGTTAACGTTGATGGCTATTTGCTCCTGTTGTATTTTGTACTTGTATTGCTATGTTTTGGATTCACCGAATCATTAATTGCATTTAGTTGTTCTATTGTAATTCCACCGGGTGCTGTATGTTTTCCGTGACATTTCGAGCTCCGGCTTGGGGTGTTACAGAATGGTGGCCCATGCGTGGTCGTAGAGAATTAGGCGGTTTGACCTAGACTACGGCTTAAGTTAAAACTCTTCATATAGCATGCATGGTTAGGAAATTCGTGTGCAATATGAATTTTGTGAATCCCCGTGTGAGTTCGTAGTCAAGACCAATTGTGTGATAGCTTGAATTCAACGTGATGAATATGGTTACTATGATTTGTTGTTGTTATTTGTTGAAGCTAATGTGATGAGTTAGGGCAAAATGAAGGGATGCCATTAACTTAGTATAATATTGTGGCAACCCTAAAAGAACCCGATCAACTCTTTTATGGTTACCCGATACTATAACAAGTTCATGACATCGTGGATTGCGCACGTGTGGCTTAAAGTATAATAAGGAACCGATATGCTTAATGGAAGTTGATTGGGTGGAAGGTTAGCCGTTGGTACACCTTGTATACATACCCGGTTGATAACTAGAGAGCATATCGAATTCGGATTATACTTTGAAATCATTCGTGTTAGTTGTTTAGTTACATGATGAAATGAACATGAGTACTTAAATTAATGATAAAATATGGCAATAAATGCAACGTGATGATATGATATGTGAAAACCCCTTATGATGCTAACACTTTTGCCTTAGCATAGTGTTATGAAATGAGTATGTGGTATCGGTTTGAGAGAATTGACTACTTGTGTGACTAACATGCGAGCATTTGAGACTAACTCTCGGGTCAACGTGTCACTTGTTTTATAGAATGGAAAGACCAAGGAGAGTACGAACAAACTATAGGACTGAAGAAGAAGAGCCTCAACCGGAAGCTCAACCGGAAGTACAAGGTGGTAGAGGCCGTGGTAGAGGCCGTGGTAGAGGCCGTGGTAGGGCCGTGGTAGAGGCCGTGGTAGAGGCCGTGGTAGGGGTCGTGGTAGAGCTCCTGAGCCAAACTTGGCTGAGGTAATCGCTCAAACGGTTGCCGGAATCATGCCAACCATCATTGCTCAAGTCACTGCAAGTCTTGGGCAAAATAATGGGCCCCAAAACAATGAAGCCCCAGAAAATGAAAATAACGAAGATGCTCAACATTATGCCGAAGATAATGAAGAAGAGGAACCGGTGGGAGTTGGTATCGGTATGCCCATGAATAATCAGTATGGCGGATACCGCCAAGGGTGTATATTTAAGGATTTTAAAAGTTGTGGGGCACCGGAGTTTGATGGGAAGGGTGGTCCCACGGAATGTATAAGGTGGTTCGAGGCAATAGAGGCGGTGATAGAAAGGAGCCATTGCACCTACGAAGACCGGATTCCCTATGCATCCGGCATGTTTAGGCATGACGCCTTAAGTTGGTGGAACCAAGAAGTAACATTGGGGCGGACCCAAAATTTGGAGTGGATTGACTTCAAAGAAAAAGTAAAGGCTAAGTTTTGTCCTCCGTACGAGCTACAAAATTTAACAATCGAATTTGCAAATCTCAGCATGGAGGGAGCCGATTATAAGGGCTACGTGAGACGATTCCAAGAGTTGTCTACCCTCATCCCTCACTTGGTGGGTACCGAGTTACAAGCCATCCAAAAGTTTGTGTTGGGCTTGAATCCCCAAGTCCGATCTTATGTTAACTCAAACATGCCTACTTCCTTGGCTAATGCGGTCAACCAAGCCGGAAGTGTGACCGAAGATTTATTGAGGAGTGGTGTTTTGAGCAAATCCTCATCAAACAAGAGGAAAGAAGTGGGTGAGTCAAGTGGGGTAAAGAAAGCGGGAAGGTTTGATCCCAAGGGTGCTTATAGGGGTAGGGTGATGGCGGCGGTAGAACCGGCTAGGAGGCCTTATACCGGGCCTCATCCTTTCTGTGGGAGGTGCAACAGGCACCATCCCGCCACCACTCCATGTGGTGCATGCTACAATTGCCACCAAGTTGGGCACGCCTCCAAGAACTGTAGGGCTCCAAGAGCGGGCCCAGTGAATGCGGCTCCTATTCGGGCCGTTCCTCCTCAAGGTAACCAAAGAAGGGGCGAGTGTTTTGAATGTGGTAGCCGTGACCACTACCGTAATGATTGTCCTCGATGGGTGGGACAACAAGTCCAAGTAGCCGTCCACCCCAATCAACTCCAAATGGTTGGGCCTAATCAAAACCGGGGCAACAAGGCCACCAAGTGCAACCACGCGGCCGAGCTTTTGCGGCCAATGTAAATGAAGCCCGAAATGATCCTAACGTTGTAGCAGGTACTTTTCTCCTTAATGGTCTCTATGCCACCGTTTTATTTGATTCCGGGGCCGATTATAGCCTCGTGTCTTCTAATTTTGTTCCTTTGATTGATGTGCATCCTTGTGCTCTAAACTATGTGCTTGACATTGAAATGGTGAACGGGTCACTAACTAGAATTAGCCAAATACTCCGTGATTGTGTTTTGACCTTGGAAGACGTTGACTTCTTCATTGACCTTATGCCTCTTGACATCGGTAGTTTTGATATTATAGTGGGTATGGATTGGTTAGCGGCGGTTAATGCGACGATTGATTGTGGTGAGAGAGTTGTTAAGATACCTTTGGCCAACGGTAAAATTCTTAGGGTCCAAGGCGAAATCTCCGATTCCCCAAATTCTAAAGTCTTTAGTGCTACCACCACAAAGGTAGAATTGAAGACCGTTCCTATTGTTTGTGAATTCCCCGATGTTTTCCCGGATGACTTACCGGGATTACCTCCAACTCGTGCGCTTGATTTTCGTATTAGTCTTATTCCTGAAGCCGCGCCCGTAGCAAAAGCTCCTTATAGACTAGCTCTAACCGAAATGCAAGAGCTACAAACTCAACTCAAGGAACTCCAAGAGAAGGGTTTCATTCGCCCTAGTCAATCTCCTTGGGGTGCTCCTGTTCTCTTCGTCAAAAAGAAAGACGGATCCTTCCGAATGTGTATTGATTATCGGGAATTGAACAAGCTCACCGTGAAAAACCGATATCCTCTCCCTAGAATTGATGACTTGTTTGATCAACTTCAAGGAGCTAAGCACTTCTCAAAAATCGATCTTCGCTCGGGTTATCATCAACTCCGAGTACATGAAGATGATATTCCCAAGACGGCTTTTCGCACACGGTATGGCCATTTTGAATTCACCGTAATGCCTTTTGGGTTGACTAATGCACCGGCGGTGTTCATGGACTTGATGAACCGGGTGTGTCAACCATATTTAGACAAGTCCGTTATTGTGTTCATTGATGACATACTTGTATACTCGAAGACAAAGGAAGAGCATGTTAAGCACTTGCGCGAAGTGCTTGAATTACTAAGGAAGGAGAGGTTGTATGCAAAATTTTCCAAGTGTGAGTTTTGGTTGGAAGAGGTCCACTTCCTTGGTCACGTAGTGAGCAAGGATGGTATTCATGTGGACCCAAGCAAGATTGAAGCGGTTAAGAATTGGAGAAGACCCGAAACGCCATCCGAGATCCGCCAATTCCTTGGATTGGCGGGTTACTATAGAAGATTTATTGAAAATTTCTCCCGTATCGCACAACCACTCACTCTCTTGACTCAAAAAGATAGAAACTTCGAATGGGGCGAAAGACAAGAGAACGCCTTCCAAACCCTTAAGGATATGCTATGTGATGCTCCTATTTTAACGCTACCGGATGGGATAGAAGATTTTGTGGTTTATTGTGATGCTTCGGGGCAAGGGTTGGGTTGTGTTCTTATGCAAAGGGGTAAAGTCATTGCTTATGCCTCTCGTCAATTGAAGGTGCATGAGAAGAACTACCCGACACATGATTTGGAATTGGGAGCGGTTGTGTTTGCTTTGAAGTGTTGGAGGCATTACCTCTATGGCACCAAATGTGTGATTTATACCGATCACAAAAGTCTCCAACACATCTTCAACCAAAGTGAATTGAACATGAGGCAAAGGCGTTGGTTAGAGCTATTTAGTGATTACGATTGCGACATCCGTTATCATCCGGGCAAGGCAAATGTAGTAGCCGATGCCTTGAGCCGAAAAGAGAGAGTGAAGCCAAGACGGGCTAGAGCTATGAGCCTCACGATAGGGCCAAGTATTCGTGATCGGATTATTGAAGCCCAAATCCAAGCCACCCTACCGGAAAACTTTGGAAACGAAAACCTAGATGGCATGGAGCAACTATTTGACCGAAAGAATGATAATGGGCTTTACATGGTGGAAAGACTTTGGATTCCTATATTCGGCGATTTAAGAACGCTTATTATGAATGAAGCCCACCTATCACCTTATTCGGTCCATCCCGGGTCGGATAAGATGTACTTTGACTTGAAGGAATTGTATTGGTGGCCGGGCATGAAGCGTGATGTGGCTAAGTATGTGAGTGAGTGCCTTACTTGCTTACAAGTTAAGGCCGATCACAAGAAGCCACCCGGATTGTTGGTACAACCGGTGATGCCCGAATGGAAGTGGGAGCATATTTCAATGGACTTCATTACTAAACTACCGAAGACAAGAAGCGGCCGTGACACGATTTGGGTGATAGTAGATCGGTTAACGAAATCGGCTCACTTTTTAGCCATTCGTGAAACCGATAAATTTGACACTTTAGCTCGTTTGTACATCAAGGAAATAATATCTAAGCATGGAGTGCCGGTTTCCATCATTTCCGATAGAGATGCCCGTTTCAAATCAAAATTTTGGGAAGCCTTTCAAAAAGCCATGGGTACTCGACTTGACATGAGCACGACGTTTCACCCTCAAACGGATGGGCAAACCGAGAGAACCATTCAAACACTCGAAGATATGTTGAGGGCATGTGCAATTGATTTTGGTGGAAGTTGGGAAGACCATTTGCCGTTGGTTGAGTTTTCATACAACAATAGCTACCACGCTACTATTCAAATGGCACCCTTTAAAGCATTGTATGGTAGGGTATGTCGTTCTCCTCTAGCTTGGGCGGAAATTGGAGAGAGTCAACTTATCGGGCCGGAAATTGTGATTGAAACTACCAAGGTAATATCTCAAATTAAGGAGAAGTTGCAATTGGCCCGTGAACGTCAAAAGAAGTATGCCGATGTGAGACGAAGACCGTTGGAGTTTGAAGTTGGTGAATTTGTACTCTTGAAAGTGTCGCCTTGGAAAGGCGTCGTACGATTCGTGAAGCGGGGAAAACTTGCACCAAGGTATGTTGGTCCTTTCAAGATTCTTGAACGGGTTGGGAAAGTTGCTTATCGGCTAGAATTGCCTCAAGAGCTTAGCGGCGTACATGATGTGTTTCATATTTGTAATTTGCGCAAGTGTTTGGCGGATCCCACACATCATGTGCCTATGGACGAAATTAGGGTTGATTCAAACTTGAACTTTGTTGAAGAGCCGGTAGAGATCATGGACCGTCAAGAGAAGAAGCTCAAGAAGAAGCGCTACACCATTGTGAAGGTAAGATGGAATGCTAGACGTGGAGCCGAGTTCACTTGGGAGAGAGAAGACCATATGAAGTCCAAGTATCCGCAGTTATTTGTTAATTAGGGTTTTGTTGAATTTCGGGACGAAATTCTTTTAACGGGGGAATAATGTAACATCCGCGAATTTTGACCCGTTGACTTTTCGTGTAATATGACTAACAATTTAAGTAATGAATTAATTGGGTCGTTTTGTGATTTTATGACTATGTGGTATATTAGTCGGGTCGTCGTATGTGTAGTCGGTATGTAATTGTGCAACTAATGGTATTGTGGTTGAGAAGGGGAACGGGTCGGCCCGTGGGTAGTCCATGACCCACCAGCCCCCCAAGACCCACTTCCCCCTTATCCTTTTCTCATTTCTCATCTTTCTCTCTTTCTCTTCTATCCTCTCTAGTAAAAGAACCCCCATCTAGTCTTCATTTTCTTCCATCTAAATTGTGTTTTGGAATTGCTATAATACAAGAATCGTAATCATCATCTTCTCATTGTCGCTATCCTTGAAGAATCAAAGGCCAAGTTCTAACATTTCACCCATTTTGACCTAAATTCGGATTTGTGCACTAGGAAGAGTTTTGGTAAGTCTAAATCAACCCATTTACTTCCATTTATGTTCATTTACTTGTTTCTAGTTAATTTGGTACAGTTGCAAGTCTTGAATCGAGTCAAATGGCGATTTTGGGTAATTAGGGTTTTATTTAGGGTTTGGACGATTCGGCATGATTTTTGGTGTTAATGGGCGGATTTATGGTATGGGTTAAGTGTGGTTATGTGTAACAATGCTTATTGATGCTTCAAATTATGTTGCAAACGCTTACAAATCGTTTTGGGTTGTTTTTGGGGGTGTTTGGGTTCGTCTTGCTGCACTTGCAGCTGCTGGTCCTGGTGTGCAGGTTGTCCCACTGCGGCGCAGTGGGAGGGCATAGTCCCCACTGCGGCGCAGTGGATTCTCTCGGCCTCCCTTGCTTCTTAGGCCACTGCGGCGCAGTGGGCATGGTTTGGCTCACTGCGGCGCAGTGGATTTCCTCGGCCATTTTTGCTTCTTAGCCACTGCGGCGCAGTGGGCATGGTCCTTGCTCACTGCGGCGCAGTGCTTTGTCTCGGGTCCTGGTTCAGTTTAGCCACTGCGGCGCAGTGGGCATAGTTCTGGCCCACTGCGGCGCAGTGGATGGTCATTGTGTTTATGTGTGTTGATAAGAATGTATATGATCCATAATTAGGTGTTGGACGCGAGGTGAACTTCGTTCGGAGATAACTTAACTTTATAGCGATCTTATCTTTCATAACCAATCAAGGTGAGTTTCGTATCTCCCTACCCGCTTGGGATTCGGGCTGAAAAGTGTAAACCTGGCGTGTTTACTTGTATTTATTGATGTATTGATTGTTTGACATGATTGTTGGATTGATGTGACGTGTCTTGTCGTTGTTTGACTTGGATTGTGTTTTCGTTAAGTGTTACTTATACATTAGGATAGACGTACATACATGGAAGTCGGTTATGCATCCATTGGGTTTCAGATGTGGTGGGAAGGCTGCGGGTGACCCTATACATAAGCATCTGGGACTCGAAGGAAGTAAAATCCTCTGAAGTATATGTACGTATAGTTGGTTTATATTGTGATTAGTGATTAATTTTGATTGATGCATATGTTGTGCATATGTCCCACTGTTAGGGGATTTGACTTATGTATATTGAGATACGGGCTTGTCCCTCTGTTGACAGGTGTGCCCCGTTACGATTATTGATTGTTGGTTCATGTTGTCGAATGTTGATTATTGGTTTATGATTGATGGTTATTGATTGTCGGTTTATGATTATGCATTTACATTGGTTTGTAAGCATTGCATACATTATTGTTGGACCCTCGGCAGGGGATTGCCGGCATCCTGGTGCATAGATGTATGCACCCATTTTGGATGTAGACCTGACTCCGAGTATATAGACATATATATCTCGATGTTTTTGAGATACAGCCCTGTCCATGGCGATGGCAGAGGGGTATCGTTGCATACGTGATTGAAGGTCACGCTTGGGATAGGCATATTTGCTTATTCATTCATTCGGCATTTGCATTGATACATACATCATTGGTGCATCCTCATTACACTCTCATTTCTTTGTGTAATCTTGTTGTTGGACGATATTGTGTTGCTTAGAGGCTCGCTGTAAGTCATGTCTAGCCTCTATCCTTATAGTGTGATTATTGATGCTGGTTCGTTATGAACCATTACTACGAACTCACCAACCTTGTGTTGACTATGCTTAGTACACTTTTCAGGTAATCAGGTACTCCCCGGACGTGGTGTTTAGTTGCTTGCTTGCTGTCTAACCCGGACTTGGACTCATGGATCAAGGATTCATTGACCCTCCTTTTGCATTATACTTAGGATCGTTTGCCATCTTTGGATGTGTTATGTTAACGTTGATGGCTATTTGCTCCTGTTGTATTTTGATACTTGTATTGCTATGTTTTGGATTCACCGAATCATTAATTGCATTTAGTTGTTCTATTGTAATTCCACCGGGTGCTGTATGTTTTCCGTGACATTTCGAGCTCCGGCTTGGGGTGTTACATATAGACATATATATCTCGATGTTTTTGAGATACAGCCTAGTTCATTGTGATGACAGACGGGTATCGTTGCATAGGTGACTGGAGTTCACGCATAAGATAGGCATGTTGACTTATTTATGCATTTGGCACTTACTTTGATATTTACATCATTTGTGCACTCTTATTACACGCCTACTTACTTGTGTAATCTTGTTGTTGGACGATATTGTGTTGCTTAGAGGCTCGATGTAAGTCATGTCTAGCCTTTACTCGTATATTGTGATATTTGTCGATGGTTCCTTATGGATCATTACTACGAACTCACCAACCTTGTGTTGACTATGCTTAGTACACTTTTCAGGTAACCAAGTTATTCCAAGGCATGAAGTATGATCGATTTGTTAGCTTGTTGTTGAACCCGGACTTGGACTTATATGGATCAAGGATCCATTTGCCTTCTTTTGCATTGTACTTAGAACCGTTAGCTATCTTTTGATGTCCAGTTGTAATCTTTGATGGTGACTTGTTCTTTATGTATTTTGATACTTGTTTATCGTTCTGTATGGATTCCCCGAATCCTTTATTTGCATTTAGTTCATGTTCTACATTAATTCCACCTTGTGCTATATGATTTCCGTAATATTTCGAGCCTTGGCTTGGGGTGTTACATTAGATGAGTATAGATGTTTGATTATCCATCACTCTTTTTACATCAATACACATTTTACCGATATCAATTTAAGCTACTGTCTAATTGATTCTCATAAGAATATTACTTGGAACAACCTCAAAACTCTAAGAATTGCGAATTCTGAAATTGATCAGCAGTTGATTCGAAATATTCTAAGGGGTAGCCCTTTGTTAAAGAGTTTAATTTGAAAGATGTCAAGAATCATTGCTTGATATTAATTCAAAAAGTGTGGAAGCCTTACATTTGATTTCAATTAGTGCTCTAGATAAAGATGATGCACTTACAATCAAAGCCCCTAACATTTTGTCACTTAGTATTGTGGGTAAGATGTATGTATCAGATATATTGTTGCAAGGTGTTTCATCACTCAGAAATGCTGAATTAGATTTTTTAATACCACGAAATCTTGAAACAATTCATAAAAGAGATCAAAAAGAGGTGCTGAGAGGTGTCATACGAAGCTTAGAACATGTAAAACATGTTGCAATCGGATATTGCTCCTATAAGGTAAAGACTTTTAGTTTTTCCTTTTTTCTACAATTTATGTATTTCTTAAACATAATTTAAAATTAAGCATGAATATCTATAATTATATCTATACAATGTTTTTTTAATGTTTTTATTTCTCAAATTTGAAACTTACATCATACTCACAATTGTTTTTCATTGACAATCGTTGATATCATGATTCTCATTTTTCTAAATTGTTTAACGGTTGTAAATAGGTTCTTTCACGTCTTGATGGTAAAGGGTTTTTCCGACCAGAAAATTTGATTGGTGTTCGTCCTTTAATCATTCATTACACTGGAAAAGATCAATCTGATTTATCTGATGTTACGTATGATAGTGATGACATTGATTCGGAAAGTTCTGATAATGAGTAAGTTCACTCTGTACTTGGTTTGAAAAGCCTTTATTTGGTACTGGTTTTTTTGTATTTATCTATTGTTGTATATATTTTGGATTAAGAACATTAGATTCCATCTTTTTTTTAAGAATTGCCTTTTGCAGTTCATTATTTTCATGTAATATAGAAGAATAGGTAAGTAAGGTACCAGATTTTGCTTTATTATCTTGTGCATTGTAATATTATGGATTATCAGTATGAAATAATATAAACTTGCATTATCAGATTGAAACGAATGATATGTAAAATTAATACATCTAAAATTCCATTCCCATTACTGAAGTTGAATATATCAATGATATAATAGTAAGTTGAATTTTGTAGTTGTCGATTTAATTAATTAAATTTATCTTAAAAACATACAGAATTCAGATTTATATAAATATATAGTAAAACTTGATTCAGTTTTTCTCAGACGATTGAATTTAAAATAATAACTATGCTGGTATAATTATATAACATATTTTTAAATTTGAATTTCAAATTATATCAATAAAATATTTAAATAGAATAATCGTTGTTCAATGGAAATAACTATTTTTATAAATTTTCTTTAAACTTTTTTATAATGTTTATTTTGTTTAAACACATTGTTTGATTTGTTTAGATAACTTATATTTATAAAAACACTGAAATCTCTAATACTATATAATTGTTGAATTAACATAAATATATAGTTAAAACGTTTTATACACTCCTTTAGCATTAGTTCAATGGTTTACGCTTATTAATCATCGTGCCTTCGGCTAGATTAGTAGGGTGTTTTCCCCCCATCATGTGTTTGAAATAGGCATTTCTTCTACCAAGTAGGTCTCTAACGCGAACTCGGTTAAAACAACGTATGCTAGACCTTCCGGATTTTAGTCTCGACAAGAATTTTCAAATAAAATTCACTTTCAAAAATTCAATATTAAAGAATTAACTGTAAATACAGATTTATAAAGTCCAATTATAAAAATCAGTTAAATTACTTTTATAATATCTTTCACTATATAAAAGATAATATATGCATTGTGTTTTGTGTGATAAATTTTCATTTTCAGTTTAGTAATCAATTTTTGAATTTTTATAATAAAATTTGTTTAATTTAAAAACCAATTTATAATTAATTTTTTTTTACTTATATTTTACTATACACGAATTGAATTATGAAAACAATTAAATTAGAAATTTTAAATAAGTTTTCTATTTACATTCAACTTTTTATTATTTATATTTAAATAGTATTTTAAATTTTAAATTTAAAAACTTGAATTCAAATCTTTTCATACATCACTTCAAAATAATTAGTGCTGTCAACTTTGTCAACTCCTATATTCAAAATAATTAGGTCATTATCTTGCCAACTTGGATTTAGTGAGTCTATAAATACAGTAATAATGTTTTATTTTTCTACACAAAATTATTATTTCAAAATCCCGATATTCAAAATTCAAACCAAATCGGATTTAGTGAGTCTATAAATATTAATAATGTTTTATTTTTTCAACACAAAATTATTATTTCAAAATGCCGATATTCAAAGTTTCAAACCAAGACAACCGTCCAACACATTTTAAAATTCTTTTTATATTATTTTAAATTATTTACCTTTATATATTCAAATTCAGTATTAAATTAGTTTTTGTTCTTTATTCTAAGAAACCATATAAAATAAAAATTGGAGGTATTAAGTTTTCTTAAAAACACTCTAAAAAAAAGTTTTCTTAAAGAATGTTTATTAAGATTGAAAATACAGAAAAACAATAAAGAATATTTTCAAAATAAATTCTTATGAAGACATATACTGGACAGAGTGTTTATAAAAATAAAAAAAGATAATTCTTTTGTAATGGTTTTCAAGAATCTTGTGCTTCATCTTATGTGTTAACACAAGTCGAAGAGCCAAAAATTTGCTATGACCTACACAATGGAAAACATTCCTATCCAGGTTAATATTTCAATACTGTTGCTGTATCAAAGAATTATATACATCAAAAAGATGGGATATCTATAAATATCCAAAGGTAAATATTTCATTCAGTTATTGTAATATTCAAAATTAGTAAGATTTAGATGTTTTATATAATTTATTTAAAGTTAAAACATTATTGAATTTCGTTGGAAACTAATTTTTCAATTTAAAGTATTAAATTCAGGTTAAATTATTTGATTTTGATTATATTAAAAATTAAAAATTAAAAATTAAAAATTTGAATTAAATTTAAAATTTAATAAGATTGCACAATGTCAGTTTCAGTAAATTTTAACAATATTTTAAATGTATTTTTAATATTTGTTGGAAAATAAATAAATCACATTCCTCCGATGAATTTTATGGTTTAAAAATTTGGCATGTGAGTTTCTATACCCAAACTTGGTACAAGATAGCAACATATTCCCTTCCCTTATAATATATATATATCTAATATCTATATGTATATATATATATATATATACAAAACATAATATAGCTGAACACATACATTTTTATATACATATAATAATAATTAAATATTATGCAGAAATTGACTTGATGAATTAGTTTCAAATCTGGTATTAGGTTAAAGACATACATTTACAATATTTAAAATACAAGTATAAAATAAACTAGTATACTGTTTAAAAAAAATTAAATTAAAAAAAAAAATAAAAAAAATAAGAGTGTTAGGTTAGAATATAGTCGTAGACTTTGTCAGTATAGGTTAATTAAAGCAAGTGAGACACTGCAAATGGAGGCTTTCTGACAAATTTGTTATCATTACTTACTGTTATCGATTAGTAATTCTTTATATAATTAGAATCAGATTACATAATATTTTATTTAATTCTATCGGATCAGCTTAGAGGATAATGAGTAAATTTCGATTAATCATATTCAAAATTAGATAAATTTATGACTTATATTATTTTCTTAACGTGTATGTTAACTATTAAATAACCGTAAATTAAATTTCATATATCATTATTATAAATGGAGATGTATATAAATAGAGATATATCTTAATATTAAAGACTATATTTGTATTATAAAATAAAATTTATAAAAGCTAGATTATCTAAAGAAATTTCATAAATAATATTTTAAATATGATATTCCTATTGTATCTTAAAATATAATACGAGTATATGTTACTCGTACATTACATGTAAATCAAATAGTAATAGATACCGTAAAACATATTTTGATATCTAAAGAATATTTATAGACATACAGTAAATATGTCAGACATATATGCAAATAAACGGTGTGTGATGATATATATATATTATATATATATATAATATATATATATAATATATATATATATATAATATATATATATATATAATATATATATATATATATAATATATATATATATAATATATATATATAATATATATATATATAATATATATATATAATATATATATATATATAATATATATATATAATATATATATATATAATATATATATATAATATATATATATAATATATATATATATATATAATATATATATATAATATATATATATAATATATATATATATAATATATATATATAATATATATATATATAATATATATATATTTTATATATATATATATAAATAAACGGATGGAAAGTGCATGAATCGTTTCGTTGAATTTACAACTATAATGTTGATTTATAATTTAATTATATTTTTTGTTGGAATAATAAATTCATAAATATCTTAATATAATATAATATAATAAAACATACATGTGATGCAATCTTATAATAGATAAAAGATATTTTTGATATAAAAAAATCAGCTAGATACTTAAAGAAAATATGATCGACATGTATATTATTTATAAATTATAAATGTATTATAAAATTAGTTTAAAATTGCGAAAATGATTAATTCCTAACTAAATAGCCTAAAAATCCTTCTAACTATTGGATCATGGCATTTGGAAAAATTAGGGTACAAGATCAGGAAACAGAATTAGTGCACACTACATGTCAATTTCAAATAGTTTTATGAGGAATTTTAGGCTAATATTTATCAGGATTTATCATTTTACTTTACAAATTTAATTTACAAAGAAATTATTATTAACTAAACTCATATGCCGAAAATATTAATAATACTTTTTTATGCTAATAGTTATAAAATGCGTTCAACACGAAAGATGTATAAGAAATAATATTAATATATTAATGACAAGGTTTCTTAGTCAGATTAACATAGTTAGACTTTTAAAAAACAATAATTGTTAGAAATCTAAAATGGTGTTAAAATGTAATTATTTTAATAATGAAAGGAGTATTAGTGAAAGTTAGTCAAGTGTATAAATACTCCTCTCCATACCCAAATTTGTAAGCTTTTAACATAATTCCATAGTTACTTCTCTCTAATCTTATACTTTCTCTCTCTAAACTCATCTTCAACCTCCATTTCACACACAAACACACTTTTCACACACTAACCAAAATCCTCCATTAAACATTCAAATCGAGCTTAAATTTCTACTTAACAATTGGTATCAGAGCAAAATCAGTTAATCTGAACGATCCATAGCTCGATTTGTTGCAATTCTCATCCAATTTTCGAATTTTTATTCCGAAACTGTTTTAGTTCATCAACTGTGGGATTTTGTTAGGACCAGTTCACCTGGAACTGGCCAGTCACCAGTTCACACTGACCAGTTCACCAGTTGCATCTGGTGACCAGTAAACTGGTGGCCAAGAAGATTTGTCGAGAAATATATTGAAGTCCAGTTGCATCGTACAGTTAATGCAACTGAAGACTTCCTCCAGTTGAGAACTGACCAAGTTGAAGAAGCATTCCAGTTGAAGTCGAAGACAACAAATGGAAGATAGAGAATGCCAATGGCAGCGAAGCCCAGTTGACATTCTAGTCAGTTATAAACTGGAGACCATCAGTGGAAAGACCTTACAAATCTTTACACTGATTACGAGGAATTGACTTGTATACTTTATGTACCTTTGCCCGGATAATAAGCATTATCTTATTATTTAAAGTACAAAAGGTACATAAAGGTGGTGTGTAAAGTCACTTTAACCTACGACTTTACACTGCTTTTAAGGAATTAAATGCTATTCCTTAAATGCTCTCAACCACATTTGTACGGCCAAAGTTAACATCCCAATGTTAACTTTGCCTATAAATACAAGTCATTGCACATCCAAGAAAATTAAGTATTCAGAATACAAAGTGTTCGAACTCACAAAAGTAAATACTTCATACTTTGCAAACCTGCAATATTCTTGGTGAACTTGTGCAATATTCTCTCAATCGCTAAAAGGAACATTTCACTACTTTAAGTGTTTCGATTGTTGAAGAGAAATTCCGAGTATAGATCAATTGTATTTCATAGGTTGTTAGGATATTTACATTCGTGTATTATCTTGGTTCCGCATCAACCTTGTAATTTGTTTAATATCAATAAATAAATTACACATTGAAAACTACATATTGTCTCATCAAGATTGTTTACATATTATTTGTATTATTGCATTGTTCTTTACTTATTGTCTTTATATAAGTAATCTATCTAGAACTTGGTATATACCTCTGCAACTGGTCGTCTCCAGTTCAGCGAGTATATTGCAAAGTAACTCCTCCATCGACATAAAAGTGTCTTCAGTATTACCATCTTAACAAGTTGGGACTTACAGATTTTTCTACAGTTGATTTTACCTCGATATTTGTTCACCAATAGATTCCTAGTTGTTGAAAACATAATCCTGTCAAGTTTCAAGTTCCAATTCGATCTAAATTTCGAGTTTGAATTTTTGCATTTTAAGCGCGAAATTTGGGATTCGAATCTGTTGTGTTTTGTGTTGAATTTTGTTAATCGATGTGTTGCTAAGGTAAAAACAAACAGTTTGCAAGTGAATTCGTGATCTAACTCCTAGTAAATCGAAAGTTATTGAAGTTTTTCTATGTCGTTAATGGAGAAAACTGTTGCTGTTCATGTTCATGATGAAGAATATGACTTCAGGACGATCTTGTTCCTGATTTTGTATTGATACGATCTCCAGTAGTATTTTTGGTCTAGGACGATCTCCTCAAGATCGTCTTGACAAGTGGTTGTGAGTTGTGAAGTGTTTGATTGTGGCTAACTAATCCAGAAGGATTGGTTTGGTCAATTCAAATACTTGGAAAGTATTATACTCGAAATTTTTTGAGAAAGAAGACCAAGACGATCTTCACCAAGATCGTCCCAGCCTACTGAACTTAGGACGATCCTCTCCAAGATCGTCCCAGTCTACTGAACTCAAGACGATCTTCACCAAGATCGTCCCAGCATACTGAAATTAAGACGATCTTCACCAAGATCGTCCCATTTCTACTGAACTTAGGACGATCCTAACCAAGATCGTCCCAGCCTTGTGAATATAGGACGATCTTGTCAAGATCGTCCCAGTTCCTTTGAATACTGTCACCTAAAACGATTTTCACCAAGATCGTTTCATTCCAAGATCGTTTCATTTCAAGATCGTTTCATTTCATACTTAACTAAATTTCACCAAAAATCCCAAGACGATCTCACCTAGAACGATCTCACCCAGGACGATCTTCACAAGATCGTTCCAATTCCAAAAAAAAAAAAAGGGATAATTCATGAAGATTTAAAATTTGATAGCGTTAAAAAAAAATTTAGGCCAATTTTCATTCGTTATCGACGCGGTTTTGGCGAAAAATTTTAGAAATTATCAAATTTTTCCTATGATCATGATATCCAAAGTTTACATGAAATTCAAAGTTTTGTGAGAACATATTTCGGCGGCAAAAATTTGGAGGGAAACCTGAAGTACAAAATCTCCAAATTTCAATTTTAATTCTTTCACTTCAATTTCAATCATAATTACCTTTCATTTCATTTCACTTTTGCTAAACAAAATGTCAAGTCCAAGTATCTCAAATTCAGTCAAAAATGATTTCGTCTTCAATTTATGGTTAACTTCCTCACCCAAGACACCTACTTCATCTGAAGAAAAACTTCATAAAGGTGGACTGTGTTCATGTTGTTCGTCGAAACCTTTTCCAAATCCTTGTCAAGTGATGAAGATATTGATTCATTCGACTGCATCTGAAAATGTCAAGTTTCAAGAGGAAGTAGTCACGTTACAAGCTGAGAATGTCAAACTGAAAGAACAAATGATCTACTTTCAAGCTGGGAATGTGAGACTTAGAAATGAGATCAAAGAACTTCAAGTTGAAATTGGAAACATTAAAGTTTGGAATGAACAATCTTCAACAAATTTTGAACAAACTTTGAAGAAGAATGATGAGTTGATGTCACAAGTTTCATCATTGGAAGCTCGTCTCTTGAAGGAAACAACTCTTGTTTCTCAAATAAAGTCTGAAGTGTCATTAATTTCCTTGTCTGATTTGAGTTCTTCAGTTGAAAAACAACTTGAGAAGATTGAAAGTCGAATTGCATCTTTCAAGTCGAAGTCTCTTGACACAAAAGTTGAAGCTCTTCTGAAACAATCGAGCAGTTCTCCTGTTTGCAAGATTGGTGATGTTCCAAAAACCCCCAACCGTAAAGTGTCTCAATTTACCAACTATGCCTTGGAAAAGGATAGAAGGTACTCTCAGAAGACAAATATTGATGGAACAAAGACTCTTATTCCATTCCTATCATTTGAAGACAACTCTCAGTTCATCTCCCAAGCAAAAGCTCAGTTGACAAAGACTAAGCCAACGTCATTTTATAAGCCTAAGTCAACTGAGTCAAGGACATTCAAATATTCACTTTGGGAGTTATTTGATCTTGCACCAAAACCATTTGCAGTGCAAAAAGTGAATGTCCTTGCATCTCCACTGCGTCCACAAAAACTCAATTTTTCAACAACCTCGAGTTTTCACCCACCATGGACTGCAGATTATATTCGTCGAATCGATGACACGTACATTTGGAATGTCAAGACAAAAACCGTTGGGCCTACACATAAATGGGTCCCAAAGGTTGTTTGTAAGTAATTCGATGAATTGGCTTATACACATGTCAGTGTATAACCCGGGCTAAAGATGTTGTTTATTGGACTACTACTTCATAATGGTTGATTCCCCAGTTTCAACTTCAAAGAGACATGATGAACATGTTGCCACACATTCATCATGAGGGGAAGAAAGAGGATAATGAAGTCGAACAAGTGTGTGTGCTTTCTTGAATTTTGATGGGGAGAAAGAAGAATTCATCAGTTGAGGGGAAGAAAGATAAATTGTTGACTAAAGTGATCCCCAAATTATTTCTTTGAAGATAGTTATCGCCAACGTGGTGGGTACGCCGCGGGTACACCCTATACATAAGCGTTGGTGGTACGCAAATATGATTGTTTGATCGAGGGGAAGTTTGTGATGAAAAAAAATGTTTGTCCAAATGCTTCAAGAGAAAGATTCATTAATTAAGGGGAAGTGTGACAAAGTTAAGATTGTCAAGAAGAGGCTTTCATGTTCAAATCTAAAGAGCCAAGATCAAGTTTCCGCAATGCTCATACTCTGAGAAGTTCAAGACTTAAAGATACATCTTTAAGGTAAGTGTGAAGATTAAAGACATAAAGACAAGTTTGATGGAAGATCTTGAAGACAATGAGAAAGCTTCGAAGACCTTCATCAACAAATTCGTATTTATAGATGATATCGTGCATGAATTACATTTCAACACCAAGGGGAAGAATGTTAGAAATCTAAAATGGTGTTAAAATGTAATTATTTTAATAATGGAAGGAGTATTAGTGAAAGTTAGTCAAGTGTATAAATACTCCTCTCCATACCCAAATTTGTAAGCTTTTAACATAATTCCATAGTTACTTCTCTCTAATCTTATACTTTCTCTCTCTAAACTCATCTTCAACCTCCATTTCACACACAACACACTTTTCACACACTAACCAAAATCCTCCATTAAACATTCAAATCGAGCTTAAATTTCTACTTAACAATAATAATATTATTGACAAGATTATTGATATTTGTATTACAAGTAACATTTTCATATTACAACAAATATAATCACGATCGGTTTTACCTTTGTCAGCTTAAATAATTTCAAAAAGCTTACTTAAACGGTTAAACTCAGTTTCATTTCATAGCAATTTTTTTAAAATATATGATTTAAATAACGTATTATCTTCTATTAATCTGATATATCTATAATCATTAATATGTTTTGTATTTATAATACAGTATATTAATGCCTTGAAGAAGATTATTGACCAAAATGTATACAGTAAACTTGATTAATATGAATTTTAAAAACTTAAAAGTTATAAAATTTAATATATAACGACTTTAAATCATTAATCGCCTTGAAGAAGATTATTGACCAAAATGTATACAGTAAACTTGATTAATAATGAATTTTAAAAACTTAAAAGTTATAAAATTTAATATATTAACGACATTTAAATATTAATGCCCTGAAGAAGATTATTGACCAAAATGTATACAGTAAACTTGATTAATAATGAATTTTATAAACTTAAACATTATAAAATTTAATATATTAACGACATTTAAATCATTAATCGTTACACAAATACGATCTTATTAAGCCTTTTTTTAATACAACTGCGATCAATTTACTCAATTAGTAAAAACATCATAATACATAAAATTAGATTAAACCATTGAAATTATTCAATATTCATAATTCAAAAACATTACTAAAGAAAAAAATAAAATAAATAAAATAAATAAAATAAAATAAATAAAAAAAATAATAATAATATTATTGACAAATTATTGAATTATTACAAGTAACATTTTCATATTTACAACAAATATAATCACGATCGGTTTTACCTTTGTCAGCTTAAATAATTTCAAAAAGCTTACTTAAACGGTTAAACTCAGTTTCATTTCATAGCAATTTTTTTAAAATATATGATTTAAATAACGCATTATCTTCTATTAATCTGATATATCTATAATCATTAATATGTTTTTTATTTATATTACAGTATATTAATCGGTTGAAGAAGATTATTGACCAAAATGTATACAGTAAACTTGATTAATATGAATTTTATAAACTTAAACATTATAAAATTTAATATATTAACGATATTTAAATCATTAATCGTTACACAAATACATCTTATTAAGCCTTTTTTAATACAACTGCGATCAATTTACTCAATTAGTAAAAACATCATAATACATAAAATTAGATTAAACAATTGAAATTATTCAATATTCATAATTCAAAAACATTACTTAAAAGAATGAATAAAATAATAATAAATATAAATAATGAATCAAGTGACTTACAAAAGATTAATCTAATCAAACAATAATATAAACTAATTAGTCAAAAATAAAATAAATAAAATAAAATAATATATTCAATATTTATATCAATATGTCTTTATCAATGTCGTAGAAAAACTCTAATAGAAAATGTATAGTAAATCGTAGTGTTGAGCAGCTTCTTAGATCCAGCAACTTTCAAACACAATCTATTAGCTTAAATACTTCGAAGATGAGAGTAGAAGTTTATCGAATCCCATTGTTAAACAAACATAATAGCTGTCTTCTTGACCCATATATTCTTAACTGCATGTTTCAAATTCATGAGAGACAATGCTTGCTAAAAAGGGTACACTATGTATCCCAAATCAGGTTGTTCACAATGCCATCTGGGATAATCCTACAAAAATAAAAAATCAAAGCATATTAGCATTTTATTATAATGAATTTAAACATTATAATGATGACCTATTAATGAATGGATAAACTTTTGAATTCCCAAATTTATATAAACAATAATAGAAATCAGAAAATAAGATAATAGCATACCTAGATGTTTTTAAACGGTGAAATCATGATTGAAGTTTTTATTAATAGAACTGATATAATAAAATCAGTTTCCATTTTTGATGATACATTTTTTTTAATAAAATGGAATTTAGATGAATTATAAGTTAGAAAGGGTGGAAGATTATTAAAGAATGAAACCTAACCTGTAAAGAGGCATATATATATATAGGAGGAAAAATTAGATTGGATATGAAAACATTAATTATTAAATTAGTATTTCGATACTTTTATTGGGCTTGGATTACTTAAAAATGTTAAAATGCAATTTTGGCCTTAAAAACAATTTCAAAAGTGTACAGATAAAATATGACAAGTTTTATATACAAACAAATTGATTACATTTTATCAAAATCAAAATCAAACAATTGGAATTATATTACTTAATGTTAATTCAACCTTTCTGCTCTGATACCAATTGTGAGTCCCAAATATATAAGATGGTTAGATAGTTAGAACCCGACTGGCATGTAATTCAAACTGGAAAATGACCAGTTATGAATACGATCCAGTTAAGATTTGAACAAGGAAAGTAAATGACTTAAAGTAAATTGCAAGGAAAGTAAAGTGCAGAAACTATATAAAGATATATGTATAATCAAGCATTCGACATTGAGACACTATGTACTTTTCTAATGTATTTGATTTATTGATATAAAGAAATACAAAGGTTGTTGCGGAACAAAGATAAACACAAGTGTGTAAATATCTAAACAACCTAGAAATACAAGTGATCTAATAACTTGGAAATACTCGTAAGAATTACTTAGAGTATAACTCACAAGTTGCAATGTCTAGTTTCTAGCCGATTTGCAATTTGTGAGAAGCCTTATATTTATAGGCTAAAGACCATGCTGATGTGGACTTTAGAATGTATAAATATGTTTTGGGAGTATTTAAAGAAGTATATTTGACTTCTTGAAATACTCGATAAAGCATTGGATAATATTACTTTACCCAATCAGCTTTATGCACTTTTGTACTTTATACATGGACCCATGTTGTTGTCCGATGAATAGTACATAAGACAAAAGGCTTCCTCGTAATCAGTGCAAAGTGGTGTAAGCACTTTCCACTGAGATGCTTCAGTTCATTGATCAGATGGTTTCTGATTCTGAGCTCCGCGTCTGAGCAGAATCCCCTTCTTCAGTCTTCAGTCTTTGACTTCATTCTGAACGATATTCTGAGGCGTTGATCTGAACTGAAGTGAAGCTTCTGAGAACCAATTCTGAAGGACTTCAGAATTCTGTACAAGTGTTGTTCTCAGAACTTCAACTATTTCTGAACAAATTATACTTGGTCGATTTTCGACCTAACAAATTCCCCCTATTTGTTCTGAAATAGTGCATGCATTTCAGACTTCTATCTATACATGTTTGTAAGTCTGAAATACAAGTTTTTGTTTAAGTTGTAAAATTTTCTAAGGACATCTTATAGATCATTGATGCCTCAGAATTTTCTAGTTGTTTTTCTAACTTAAACCTACCATCTACTTATTGATTACAAATTGCAACATATATATACAAACTGAAATGTTTGTTACAAATGTAAAATATATTACAAGTAAATGATAATCAAAAAAAGGAACTACTTCTTCGCTGGCCTTGAACCAGAAGGTGCTTCAGTAGCTTTCCTTTTCTGAGGAGAGGGATCCTTCTTTCCAAATAGCCTTCCTCCTATTTTTACCTTGGCCTGCATCTTATTTTGTATTCTTGATAACCATGCACCACTCAAGGCAGATTTAGGCTTTGCTTTCAACACTTGGATCATCTCCCTATGTTCTGAAATACCAAACTCGTGAACTAAAACTTGATTATATTCTTCAGCTGCTCTTCCTTCCCTTTTAACAATCAGATCAAAAAGCTTCAATCCATCAGCCTTTGTTACTTCCATATCAATTATTTTTGCTGGATGGGATCGATGCTTCATATAATGCTCATACTGGTCCTTCGCATTCTTTCTTTGGATTTCAGCAGCATCATCAGTAATAGGTTGGAAGGTGGAGAGATCAGCATCACGAATATTTTTTCTTGAACTTCTTGGTCCAGTCACTTTTGGCTTGGTGGGTGGCTTGGATAATTCTTTTTCTACCTTCAGAACTCCAGCCAGAATCTCTTTCCTTTTGATTTTCATTTCTTCTTCTCTAGTTTTCTTTAAGTCCTCAATAGACAACTTAAAGGTGAGACCTTCCAGCTTTTGTTCAAGAGGTGAGTATGTCATTCCACATTCATAATCCAGCATGTCCACCACTGCATTCTGCACTCTTGGATCATTCTTGATCTTCAGATATCTTTCCAATGAGAGACCAAGAGCTGCAGCATCAATATGATCAAGGGTCCCCATCTTCAGATGTTGTTCCCTTTCTCTTTCCTTGTTTTCCCTCCATATAATGAATTGGTTAGAAACTTGCTTCTGCAGAGCTTCTAACTTTTCGCCATCAGCATCAAGATTATGTAGGGGATAATCATGTTCATCAACATTTTCACCAACAACTAGCCCAGAACCCTTAGCATTTTTCTTCTTAGGTTCATCAACAATTGGGGCTTTTCCTTTATCTTTCACTGCAGGTTCTGCCTGCTTTACTTGTTGTTCCCCCTTAGCTGAAGCACCACCAGATTGTGCCTCAGCTTGCTTCTTGGTTGCTTCTATAATTTCTTGTGTACTTGACAGCAAACCAATAGGCACACTTCCCCCTTTGGGAATCTCTGAAGGCATTTTAGCATAAGCTTCAATTGCAGTTTTAACTGCCTTCAGGGGTTCCCAACTTTGTTGTTCCAGACAATCACAAATGCCCTTCGCCATAGTAGCAAACTGAGCCCTTAATCTGAAGGAAGAATTAAGGTTCAGTGCCTCTTGATCTTTGATTTCCTGCAGCATTTTGCGATCAACTTCAGTAAGTGATGCAGAGGGAGGAGGAGCAACAACATTTTCCTTCTTCAGAAGGGTCAGAATTTCTTCCAACTGCTTGGATTGGTTCTTGACTGAGGTGTCAAGGGCTGAAATTGAAGTGTGAATTTCTTCAACAACTTTATCAACCTTCTTGTTTGTAGCCTTGTCAGCCTCATCAACCATTGTTCTGATCTTCTGTTCAACCTTTTCAGAAACTGAAGCAGAGATCTGAGCCATCCAATCCTGATGAAGCTCAGCCTTCAGTTTCTCAACCAGCCCATCACAAACAGAATCCCCAAGTTCTTTTTCATTGACACTTGGCTTCTTTCCCAATTCATTCACCTCCTTCACGACTGCCAAGAACTCTTGTTTTATCAACTCAACTCCAGATGTCAAGTTCGCAACAACTGAAGCTTGCACATCTCTTTTGGCCAGTCTGAAGGCATCACTGATTGCTGCACAGATGTTATTGCATGCAAATACCAACTCATTTAGCTTCCCAACCACTAATCCCTCATTCCCAGAAACTTTGGTCAGCTCAGTTCCAAGAAATAACTGAGCACATTTCAAATCAGCCAGGGACTTAGTGTTGGCAATTAGAGATTTTGATAAGTTCTCGACCTGAACGAGGAGGTTCTGAACTTTGGCATTTGATTTCTCTAACTGTGCTTCCACACTCAAAGGAGGACGTGGTTGAGTAGAAGCAGAAGCCACAAAGGGAAGAGTTCTAAGGCCAGCCAGAGTCTTTTCCAGCTGAACATCAGTTGGCTCCTCAGATTCAGTTTCTGAGTCCAACTCCTTATGCTCTGGCTCATTAAAATTCCTTGGCCTTGGAACATTATGAATTTGAGGGTGAAGGTGGTGTAGTTGTGGTTGGAAGGTTGGTGAAGTGACATATGCGGGTGTTGAGCCAGGTGGAAAGTAAGGATGTTTATGTGAAATTGGTGGTGGTTGATATGGTTGATCAATATTAATATTTTCTGGGGGAGGAGGGGCGTTTGCGAGGTTAAGGGTTGGCTCTGAATCAGAAGACTGATCCTCCCTTAATAAATCCTCGTCAAACTCAAAATCAGCAAAAGAATCAAGATTCCCTTGAGGTGGCTCATCTTCATCCCAGAGGTCATTCGTAACTGCAGTCTGATCAAATATGCCCAGGTTCAGACCACTAGTGCTTGAACCTGCTTCTGGTTCAAAAACTGTTGCTGCAGATGCATCGTTACCAGATTGATTTTGTGTTGGCTCAACCATAGTCTCATCGCCAGCGACAGCAGACACGGGGATTGCCTCAGTAATTCTCGTGCCATCATCAAGAACTACATCATTGGCCGTAGAGTGTGAAACTTCAGTTTCTAAGGGTGTCACCTCAGAAACATCATCAGTTTGTGCTGCAGAAGAGTGTAAGATTGGTGAAGTTACAGGGGGTGCACGTGCAGACACGGACTCTACTGTGAGTTGGGCGGGCTCACTTATATTTTCTTCACCATCCCCTCCTAAAGAAGTTTTGGGGATGGCTGCTTGTAGGTTTCCCTTTAGACTTGATTCTTCTGGTTCTTGTTGGGAAGAACCAGAAGGGTTAGCTTCGGTATCTATGTCCTTGGGCTGTGAGGACTGCTTCTTAAATTTACGTCGTTTTAATAAGCCCTTTGGTGATCCTGAGGGATCTTTTTGGAGATCCTCAGGTTGGTCAGAGGATGAGAGAGGTGGCTAGGTAGATGAAGTTGTTTGTGATTTAAACAACTTCATCATTTTGCCACTAGTTGCACCGGTGGGTCTCGCATTCTTTTGCAACCCTCCCAGTGACTTTCTGAGCCAGCCGGTCGTGCTGTTTCAGTTTTATTAATTACCTGAAGCATTTTAGCGGACAGTTCTGGTTCTGGTTCTGAGGTGGACATCTTTGATAGGTCCTTGCAGAACTCCGTTGCTGAAGCTTCAAGCCTCTCTTCATCATAAGCATCTCCAAGAAATGACATGAAACAAATACTCAGAAATCTGGGAAATGAAATATGTGGACTCCTATTTCCCTTTAACTTTAAGATCAACTGAGAGAAAAGTATCTCAGCACAGTCCACTTGAATCCCATGCCACAAATAATAGCCCATTTCAACCTGTGGCAAAGAAATCTGATCCAACCCACCATAATTGCCTCCTAGGCACTCGACAATCTGAGTCCAAAAATATCTCCAACAATTACCAAATCCAGACAGAAAGATGTGTCCAGATGTATTCAGATTGCCCTCAGCGTCGACCATGTCATTGTGACCCATGTCGCGCAGAACCTCCCTGAAATTGATTCCTTTCAACCTTTTGGCATAGGCTGAGGAGGAAGGAAGGTAGTTCAATTGAAGGGACTCCCTAAACCCATCAAGAGAAAGGATATACTGCTTGGTGCCCTCTTTCAAAGAAAAGGCAATGGATTTTTCATCCTTGCTTATTGTAGCAGTATACCAGAATTCAAGTAAGTATCGATGATACATTACTTGAGGATCTGCAGTCAAGGCATAATGGAGAGGGGATAGTTCAAGAAATTTGTTTATCCTCCCCATTAAAGTTTTGTTTTTGGCATTTAGGCGGCCACAAAATTATTCATGTTGAATCTAAGGGTCGATGGCTCGAACCCTTTTGGCCATGCCGGACTGCGCTTGACTGCTTTGGATGGTTTGTATTCGAAGTTTATTAGTGATTTGGCTTGAGAAGCAGATTTAGCCATTATAGTTGCAAGGGAAAAACTGAAATTGATAATGAAATTAGGGTTTTGGAATTTTGAAGATGAGAGAGTAAGAGAGAGAATGAATGATTGGGAGTAAATGAAAAATGAATTAAATGAAGGAATTGTTTCGAAAAATGGTATTTATATTTATGATGGAATATAAAAGGTTTTTCCAAAATAAATATAAACGAAAATGATTTTGAAATTCAAACCAGACTAAATATTATTTAATTTGAAATTGATTTTGATCGGGTTTGAAATCCGAAATAATTTCGGGTATACGTCCGCATTCAATGCAAAGACGTTGGGTACCCCACTTTTATTGAACAACTCAAATTTTATTAATAAAAAGTAATCATCACTTTTTCATTTACGGCGCCACTTGTATGCCACATCAGCAAAAAGGTATCTTTTTACTGACACAAGCATAGTGATTTACACGTGGCCACATACCAACCAAGTATCGAACACTCACACTATAAAGGACTGATTGACCTCAGAATTTACACACAAAATCTGAGCATGGTCAGAACTATTGGATCTGAACCATCTCAGTTTACACAAACATTCTGAAATCATTTCAGAAATTCTGAGGCATTTCAGAAAAAATATTTTTCAGAAAATAAAATTCCCCCTTAGAGAAAAATTCTTTTAAACAAAAATATTTTAACACTTCCCCCTGAGGTGATGCTATACAAGATTTAGCATACCTAACTCACTGATGAGGTGTTTAAACGTTTTGACATCCAAGGGTTTTGTAAAAACATCAGCGAGTTGTTTATCAGTGGGAATGAAGTGAAGTTCAATATCACCTTTAATAAT
This sequence comes from Erigeron breviscapus, assembly GCA_034093135.1. Taxonomy (NCBI): domain Eukaryota; kingdom Viridiplantae; phylum Streptophyta; class Magnoliopsida; order Asterales; family Asteraceae; genus Erigeron; species Erigeron breviscapus. Next base: position 101,919,945 of record CM067171.1, read on the forward strand.
GTGATCTCTAATAAAATGATACCTGAGGTCGATGTGCTTGGTTTTGGAGTTACAAGATTGTGAGATATGGCAATTGCACTGGTGTTATCACAAAATATTGGAGTCTTTGTATACTTAACACCATAATCAGTTAGTTGGTTCTTCATCCACAAGATCTGAGCACAACAACTTGCTGCAGATATGTATTCAGCTTCAGCTGTGGAGAGTGACACTGAAGTTTACTTCTTGCTTGTCCAACTAACCAATTTGCCACCTAGGAAATGACAACCACCTGTGGTACTTTTCCTATCTATTTTACAACCTGCATGATCAAAATCTGAATAACCCATTAGATCTAGACTTGAGCCTTTGGGATACCAAAGACCAAGTCTGGGGACACCTTTAAGGTATCTGAAAATTCTTTTCACAGCATTTGCATGTGATTCTCTGGGATCAGACTGAAACCTTGCACAAAGGCATGTTGCAAACATTATGTCAGGTCTACTTGCAGTTAAGTACATCAGGGACCCCACCATACCTCGATATTTTGTGGGATCCACTGGTTTTCCATTGGGATCTGAGTCCAAATTTAATGGTGCAGAAATAGGAGTATCTTTTGATGAGACTGAATCAAATTGATATTTCTTTAATAAATCTCTGACATATTTTTCTTGATTTATGAAAATACCATCACTGGTTTGTTTAACTTGAAGACCAAGAAAATATGTTAATTCACCCATCATACTCATTTCATACTCAGATGACATAATTTTGGAAAACTGTTTACACATTTTATCATTTGTAGAACCAAACACAATATCATCAACACAAACTTGTACAAGTAAGATATCACTTTCATCATGCAATATGAACAAGGTGTTATCAATTGTACCCCTTTTAAAACCATTATCCATAAGATGTTTAGTAAGAGTATCATACCAGGCTCTAGGTGCTTGTTTCAGACCATATAGTGCTTTGTTCAGTCTGTACACCCAATGTGGTTTTGCTTCATTGATGAACCCTGGTGGTTGATACACATACACAACTTCTTCCAATTTTCCATTCAGGAATGCACTTTTAACATCCATCTGATAGACCTTGAACTCATGATGAGCTGCAAAAGCTAAGAAAATTCTGATAGCTTCAAGTCTAACAACTGGTGCAAAAGTTTCATCAAAATCTACTCCTTCTTCTTGTGAGTAACCCTTTGCAACAAGTCTTGCCTTGTTTCAAATTACATGACCATCTTCGTCCATCTTGTTTCTGAAGACCCATCTTGTCCCAATTGGTTCTTTCTTCAGATTGCTGAGACAAGGAACAAGTTCCCAAACATCGTTCCTTTAAAACTGGTTAAGATCATCTTGCATGGCTTCAACCCAGCTTGGGTCTTTCATAGCCTCGTCAATCTTCTTCGGTTCTATCAGTGATAAGAAGCTGACATTTAAGCATTGATCGCTTGTGGCTCTTCTGGTCTGAACCCCACTAGTAGAATCTCCAATAATTTGATTGATTGGATGTGCTCTTGTCCACTTAGTGTAATGACCAGGATGTACAATGATATCAGTGCAAGAACTCCTCTGATTTACTTCAGGAAGAGGTTCTGAAAAGACTATTTCAGTCTCATCATCTTCCTCCTGCAGCTCATGACTTGCATCATGAAATTCTTCAGATTGGGGTAATTCAGTGGAGGCTGATATCTGAGGTGAAGCAGCATGTACATCTGATCCAATAGTCAGTTCAGAAGGTAGTTTAAAACTGACTGAAGGATAGAATGGAATGTTGCTTGTCTTGTTTATTACTGGTTCTGAACTGAGATGTTCAGAAACTGGTTCAGGTGACTGATCAGATTGGACAATAGGATCAGAATCACCAAAACTGATTGGATTTTCTAAGGGTGGTACAGGAATGGAGTTTTTAAAGATTGCAGAATTTGATTCATCAAAGGTAACATGAATTGACTCATCAACCTTTTCAAGTCTTTTGTTATAGACTCTTAAGGCTTTGCGAATTGATGAATATCCTAAGAAGTATCCCTCATCAGCTTTTGCATCAAACTTTCCCAGCTGACTAGAATCATTCAGAATATATACTGGACATCCAAAACATGGAAATATCCAATATTGGGCTTTCTGCCTCTGAGTACTTCATAGGCAGTCTTCTTATGTCTTTTGACATAGACAGATCTGTTCTGAGTGTGGCAAGAAGTTGCAACAGTTTCAGCCCAGAAATTCTTGGGAAGACCAGATTCATTTAGCATACTTCTAGCAGCTTCAATCAGCGTTCTGTTCTTTCTTTCTACAACACCATTCTGCTCTGGTGTGTGTGCTGAGGAGAAGTTCTGAGATATGCCAGTTTCAGTGCAGAATGACTCCAGAGTGGCATTTCTGAATTCAGTGCCATTGTCACTTCTGAGCTGACAAACTTTTCGCTTATACTTGAGTTCAATTTGTTTGATGAGAGCAATGATTTCAGCAGCAGCTTCATTCTTGGATCTGAGGAAAATTACCCAGCAAATCTTGTATATTCATCAACAATAACAAGGGTGTATTTCTTTCCTGCTCTGGTCTGAACATTCACTGGTCCAAAAAGGTCCATGTGAAGCATGTGAAGAGGTTCAGTTATGCTAAAACTTTGTTTTGTCTTGAATGAAGCTCTTTTCTGCTTACCCATTTCACAACTTGGACATGGCTTGTCTTTATTGAAAGACATTGAGGGTATCCCATCTACAAGTTGTTTTCTTGACAACTTATTAATATTTTTGAAGTTCAGATGGGATAATCTCTTGTGCCACAACCAGTTTGTGTCTTCATCTGCCTTTGTGTAAAAACATTGTTCAGTGGTTGAAGGGTTCATATCAATGATATAAATGTTTCCCTTTCTTGGTGCAATCAATACTACCTTTCCATCTCTGTTGAATATGGTGCCTTGTGAAATATCAAATAAAACCTTGAAGTCATCATCACACAGTTGACTGACACTGATCAGGTTATATTTCAAACCATTCACATATGCAACATGTGTGAATTTGACTTGTCCATTATTCACAACACCATATCCCTCAGTTTTTCCATTTCCATCATTACCAAAAACTATTGAGGGCCCCTCTTGCACCCTATATTCCTCTAGCAGGGTCTGATAACCAGTCATGGTTCGGCCAGCAGCACTGTCCAGAAACCATATATTCTTCTTTCGGTCTCCCTGCACAAACACAAAGATTAGTTCTTTTTGGGAACCCATCTCTTGATGGGTTCACTGGACTCTCCCTTAGCAGTCTCAGATTTCTTTGGTTCGTAAGGAACTGAAGGGTCAAATGGGATATCTGTCATAATCTCAGTTGACACAAAAATAGTTGGTTTGATGGAGCTGTCAACCTTTTTCTTCTCAGATTTTTGCTTGATTGGTTATGAAAAAGGTTTGGAATTTTGTTTTGGGTATAGTGGAGTGGTTTCAACATTTTTTAAACGTGCATTACAACTTTGCACTTGCCTAGCCAAAAGTTGAAATTGACTCTCTAACCTTAACAAAATGGATTCTTCATTAGACACCTGAGCCTTACCTGAATCTGAGGTAGATGGCTCAGTGGGGGAGACATTTTTCTTCTTCTTTTGATTCTTAAGAATCTTAGATGAAGACTGAGAGGATGACTTTTTGGATTTAGCCTTCTTTTCTGAAGCAGTGGTCTGAGCTGTTTCAGAATTTCTCTCAGATTGTTCCTGAGCTTTCTCAGTCACAATCTTCAGATTGCCAACTTCAGGAAAAATAATTTCAGGTTTCATTGCTTTAGGAAGTGCATCTAAATCAGTGATTATTGATGCCAAATGAAGATCACCAGACTCATATGCTGCTTTTTGATTAGCAAAAGTGTTTTTAATAGCAACATCTGGATTTGGTGCTTTCATCCATGATTTAATTATTTTCCTTTCTTTCTCAAGGATGGTTTTTAATTCTTCCTTTTCAAGTTCTAAAGTGGCAACCATAGATTGATAACTTTTTAAAGCTAACTGAACATCTTTCAGTTCTCTTAATCTGGCTTGACTGGCGTTCAGTTCAGAAGTATTATTTTCAAACATTTTTAAGCTTTCTGAACGCACAGTTTCTACAAATGATATATCAGCCTCTAAAAGAACTAAAAGGTCCAGTTTGTGTTCCTCATTACTTTCAAAGCCAAAATCACTGACCTTTTTCATTACTATGTCCACCCAACGACCAGATTCCACATCAGACTTTACCAAATGACCTTGATCTTCACGAGCCATGAAGCACATGTCCCTTACTTCTTCATAATCATCAGATGAATCATCAGAATCTTCCCATTTTTTAGTCTTGGAAACCATACAACTGTTGTTTGATGAGTTGTCTTGTGCCATGAGAGCCATATGAGCCTTCAACTTCTTGTATTTGGCCTTGTAGCTTTCATCAGATATCTGAAAAATAGAATGGTTAGGGGTAGATTATGATGATGAAGGGTGACTAGATCTGCATTCCTTCAAAAGGTTTGCCAGATCGATTAGATTTGGCCTTAAAACGATTGAACGTTTTAGCCAGCATGGCAACCAGATCATCATCGTCATCCTCATCACAACCATGTGCAATTTTATCAGAAATACCAGTTTTTAACATTTCAGAGGCCATCTTCTTCATTGAGTCAGTATGATCACTCTCAGAAGATAGTAGAGTTGTACTATGTGGTTCAGAATAATGAACCGTACCAGAACTGGTAGAAACATGATTTTTGGCATCTTGCTCAGCCACAGCTCTCTCAGCTTTATTCTCTTCAGTGTATCTAAAGGCTCCATATAAGGAAGCAAGAGTGTGACTGTGCAAGGTTTTTCCTTGTCTTAAGACCAAGATCAGATTTTCCCATTTAGAAGGTAAAATGTCACAGAACTTTTCCAATAAAATTTCTTTGTCTTTAGTTACACCCAGGGCTTTCAGTTGGTTCACCAGATTTGTGAATCTGATGTAAGTTTGAGTTAAAGTTTCACCTGGGATTGCAAAGAAAGACTCATATCTTTTATTTAAGGCAACTTTTCTTGTGACAATTGTCTCAGAACTGCCTTCAAACTGTGTCATTAGTTCCTCCCACATTAATTTTGAATTTTCAAGTAAAACAAGAGTGGGCATGAGGGTTTCAGGAACTGCATATAAAATCATATTTTGTAATTTTGTGTCCAGGTCTACAAGTCTATGATCTTCTTCTGACCAATGATCCTTCTCCTTTGGTGATAACCTAGGAGTCCCATCGGCATTTCTGACAACAGTAGAAGCATTCATGGGGACAAAGGGTCCTTCTTTTAAAATGTCGGGCAAATGTCTTTCAACACCAGTAATATACTTAAGCATGCATGCTTTCTATGTTTGAAAATTTTCACTGTTCCCATCAAACATGGGAACAGGATTATTTGGAAAGTGTACATGTACATTGTGCGATGGTATATTGTTGTTGATAAGAGGTGGAGGGGTAGGTGGAGTCGTAGCATTAGGGTCAGGTCTTTCTTGTTGTTCAGTATCAACCATCTTTGCAGATCTAAGGTTAAAGAATTAATGTTAATTCAACCTTTCTGCTCTGATACCAATTGTGAGTCCCAAATATATAAGATGGTTAGATAGTTAGAACCCGACTGGCATGTAATTCAAACTGGAAAATGACCAGTTATGAATACGATCCAGTTAAGATTTGAACAAGGAAAGTAAATGACTTAAAGTAAATTGCAAGGAAAGTAAAGTGCAGAAACTATATAAAGATATATGTATAATCAAGCATTCGACATTGAGACACTATGTACTTTTCTAATGTATTTGATTTATTGATATAAAGAAATACAAAGGTTGTTGCGGAACAAAGATAAACACAAGTGTGTAAATATCTAAACAACCTAGAAATACAAGTGATCTAATAACTTGGAAATACTCGTAAGAATTACTTAGAGTATAACTCACAAGTTGCAATGTCTAGTTTCTAGCCGATTTGCAATTTGTGAGAAGCCTTATATTTATAGGCTAAAGACCATGCTGATGTGGACTTTAGAATGTATAAATATGTTTTGGGAGTATTTAAAGAAGTATATTTGACTTCTTGAAATACTCGATAAAGCATTGGATAATATTACTTTACCCAATCAGCTTTATGCACTTTTGTACTTTATACATGGACCCATGTTGTTGTCCGATGAATAGTACATAAGACAAAAGGCTTCCTCGTAATCAGTGCAAAGTGGTGTAAGCACTTTCCACTGAGATGCTTCAGTTCATTGATCAGATGGTTTCTGATTCTGAGCTCCGCGTCTGAGCAGAATCCCCTTCTTCAGTCTTCAGTCTTTGACTTCATTCTGAACGATATTCTGAGGCGTTGATCTGAACTGAAGTGAAGCTTCTGAGAACCAATTCTGAAGGACTTCAGAATTCTGTACAAGTGTTGTTCTCAGAACTTCAACTATTTCTGAACAAATTATACTTTGTCGATTTTCGACCTAACAAAAATATATTGAATAAACAAATTATTTTTTATTTTGTAATGTTTTATATGGAAAAATTTTTAACACTGTAATATCTTTTATAAACATAATTAATAGATTACATTATAAAACTTACAAAATAGTATTAAAATAATAACTTTAGAACTACAAATTGATTCAGATATGATTATAAAACTTACTACATTATCAACTAAAATATTTTTTAATATACTAAAACTTAAAAAAGTTACTCGTACAATATTTAACAATGCTTACTTACAAATTGACCTATATTTTTCTGGAATTTGTTATTTTTGTGATTGTCTTACCAATTATTAGTATATATAAAAAATAAATTTGCGATGGGGATAATGAACAGTCTATCTGTTTCAGCTTGATATGTAATTGATCGTTTGTATTATTATTTTGGATATTCAAACATATTATATTTGCAGTATATATTCACGTTTAATGTAATTCTTTTTTAAATTAAGAATTCATTTAAATAATTTAGTTTTATTAATATGAAAGATAAAAATGATTTAAAAATAATAATCATATATACAAAATCCTACAATCAGCCCGTCCATCGGACAGGTCTATTCCTATATAGATTTATACAACACATAAATAGAATATATCTTACCTGATTCGTCATTTTAATAAAAGGATAAAAGTGGATAAGAACTGGAAAACAATCAACAAATTATTGATTATTATACTTCTAAAATGATAATTGAAAGAAAATTAAATGAGGAATACGTAAAGGTATAAATGAATAAGTTTTTTTAAGTATTGTAAGTGAACATTTACTGTTAAACCAGTATTTACCACTTTATGTAACACCCCAAGCCGAGGCTCGGAATATCACGGAAATCACATAGCACCAGGGGAATTACAATAGAACAAACTAAATGCAATTATAGATTCGGTGAATCCAAAACATAACGATTACAAGTAACAAAATACAACAGGAGCAAATAGCCATCAAAGTTAACAAAATAATACTCAAAGATGGCAAACGATCCTAAGTATAATGCAAAAGGAAGGCCAATGAATCCTTGATCCATGAAGTCCATAGTCCGGGTTTACAGCAAGCAAGCAACTAAACTCCACGTCCTGGGAGAACCTGATTACCTGAAAAGTGTACTAAGCATAGTCAACACAAGGTTGGTGAGTTCGTAGTAATGGTCCACAAGGAACCATAGACAAAATCATAAAGCACGAAAGGAGGCTAAACCTGACATACAGTGAGCCTTTACGAAACACAATAATGTCCAACAATAAGATTACACAAGTGCAACGCGCGAAATGAGAAATGCATAAATGATATGAGTATCAATGCAAATGCCGGAATGCATGAATAAGCCAATATGCCTATCCTATGCGTGAGCTCAAGTCACCAATGCAACGATACCCTTCTGTCATCACAATGAACAAGGCTGTATCTCAAAATCATCGAGATATATATGTCTATATACTCGGAGTCAGGTCTACATCCAAAATGGGTGCATACATCTATACACCAGGATGTCGGCAATCCCCTGCCGAGGGTCATCAACAATGTATGCAATGCTTACAATCGAATGTAAATGCATAATCATGAACCAACAATCAATAGACAATGAACCTGTGCCAACAGTCAATAGACAATGAACCTGTGCCAACAGTCAATATTCGTCAAACATAACCCAACAACCAATATACGACAAACACACGCCAACGATCAATAATCAACAACATAAGCCAACAACCAACCTTTTAAACCAACTATACGTACATATACTTCAGAGGATTCTACTTTCTTCGAAGTCCCAGATGCTTATATATAGGGGCACCCGCAGCCTTCCCACCACATCTAAAACCCAATGAAGGCATAACCGACTTCCATGTATGCACGTCTATCCTAATATAAAAGTAATACTTAACTAAAACATAATTCAAGTCAATCAGACGACAATAAACGTCACATCAATCTAACAATCAAGTCAACAATCAATATACCAATAAATGCAAGTAAACACGCCAGGTTTACACTTTTCAGCCCGAATCTCAAGCGAGTAGGGAGATACGAAACTCACCTTGTCCGATAAAGAAGCTAGTATAAGATTACAGGTGAGTATTACGGTCCACACGTCCACAACCTATAATTATACATCAATATATCATAATGTCAACTCTACAATCATAAACAAGTTGGTTTAGCACAATTAGGTCAAGTCACAAACCCTAAACGCCTTTCCAACATTAACGTGTAAGAGAAGAACTCATTCGACTCGACCTTTTTAGAAATGACCAAAGATTCATATAAAAAGAGTGTTACTACAAGAAACTAGACTCTCTTACGATTCCAACGATAGGTCATACGTCTAAAACGGCTTACGGTTCAAAAGTTATTGACGTTTGAAAACTGACGCGTAAAGCAGGAATAGTAACACGAGTTTATGAACCCTAGCACGCGTTTGAACCCTTAACACGCGTTTGAACCCTTAACACGCGTTTGAACCCTTAACACGCGTTTGAACCCTTAACACGCGTTTGAACCCTAACACGCGTTTGAACCCTTAACACGCGTTTGAACCCTTAACACGAGTTTGAACCCTTAGCACGCGTTTGAACCCTTAACACGAGTTTGAACCCTTAACACGCGTTTGAACCCTAACACGAGTTTGAACCCTTAACACGCGTTTGAACCCTAACACGAGTTTGAACCCTTAACACGCGTTTACTGTACAGCGGCTTGAAACTCAAGGGATTCTAATCCGATTTTTGACTCGATTCAAGGCACAAAACGTTTGGGTTTTACTAGAAACATGTTTAACAACATAAAATGACTGATATGAGGTAGTTTTAACTTACCAAATCTCCCAAATGCCTTTAAATCCGAATTTGACTATATATGGAGATTTTCTTGAGCTTGAACTCTAATTATTTGATATGATATATAGATGATGAAGATGATGCAATTTCTTGAGTTAATCTAACTTCAAACACTAATTTGATGCAAGAAGAGGATGAAGAATGAATTGGTTTTCTTTTGTTTGAGAGAAGGTGATAAAGATAGATAGAATAGATGGATAGAAATGAAAGGATAAGGTGGGGATGGGTAACTAGTTGGCTCATGGGTCATGGACAACCCATGGGTCGACCCGTTTCCCCTCACAAGTCCAAATACAATCGATTACACACTTAAACGCCAAACAAACATATTAACGACCCGACTCACATACCACATAGTCATATCACAAATGGGCCCAATTATTTATTCAACAAGTTTGTTAGTCAAATTACACAAAAGTCAACGGGTCAAAATTCACGGATGTTACATTATCCTCCCGTTAAAAGAATTTCGTCCCGAAATTCAACAAAACCCTAATTAAATAAATGCGGATACTTAGACTTCATATGGTCCTCTCGCTCCCAAGTGAACTCGGCTCCACGTCTAGCATTCCATCTAACCTTAACAATCGTGTAGCGTTTTTTCTTGAGTTTCTTCTCTTGACGATCCAAGATCTCTACCGGCTCTTCAACAAAGTTCAAATTCGAATCAACCCTAATTTCGTCCATAGGCACATGATGTGTAGGATCCGCCAAACACTTGCGCAAGTTACAAATATGAAACACATCATGCACACCGCTAAGATCTTGAGGCAATTCTAGCCGATAAGCAACTTTCCCAACCCGTTCAAGAATCTTGAAAGGACCAACATACTTGGTGCAAGTTTTCCCCGCTTCACAATCGTACGACGCCTTTCCAAGGTGACACTTTCAAAAGTACCAATTCACCAACTTCAAACTCCAACGGTCTTCGTCTCACATCGGCATACTTCTTTTGACGTTCACGGGCCAATTGCAACTTCTCCTTAATTTGAGATATTACCTTGGTAGTTTCAATCACAATTTCCGGCCCGATAAATTGACTCTCTCCAATTTCCGCCAAAGCTAGAGGAGAACGACATACCCTACAGGGCCTTAAAGGGCCTTAAAGGGCGCCATTTGAATGGTAGCATGATAACTATTGTTGTATGAAAACTCAACTAGCGGCAAATGGTCTTCCCAACTTCCACCAAAATCAATTGCACATGCCCTCAACATGTCTTCAAGTGTTTGAATGGTTCTCTCGGTTTGCCCATCCGTTTGAGGGTGAAATGCCGTGCTCATGTCAAGTCGAGTACCCATGGCTTTTTGAAAGGCTTCCCAAAATTTTGATTTGAAACGGGCATCTCTATCGGAAATGATAGAAATCGGCACTCCATGCTTAGATATTACTTACTTGATGTACAAACGAGCCAAGGTGTCAAATTTATCGGTTTCTCGAATGGCTAAAAAGTGAGCCGACTTCGTTAACCGATCTACTATCACCCAAATCGTGTCACGACCGCTTCTCGTCTTCGGTAATTTAGTAATGAAGTCTATTGAGATATGTTCCCACTTCCATTCAGGCATCACCGGTTGTACCAACAATCCGGGTGGCTTCTTGTGATCGGCTTTGACTTGTAAGCAAGTAAGACACTCACTCACATACCTAGCCACATCACGCTTCATGCCCGGCCACCAATACAAATCTTTCAAGTCAAAGTACATCTTATCCGACCCGGGGTGGACCGAATAAGGCGATAGGTGGGCTTCATTCATAATAAGTGTTCTTAAGTCGCCGAAAATAGGAACCCAAAGTCTTTCAACCATGTATAGCCCATTATCATTCTTTCGGTCGAATTGTTGTTCCATGCCATCTAGGTTCTCGTTTCCAAAGTTTTCCGGTAGGGTGGCTTGAATTTGGGCTTCAATGATCCGATCACGAATATTTGGCCCTACCGTGAGGCTCATAGCTCTAGCCCGTCTTGGTTTCACTCTCTCCTTTCGGCTCAAGGCATCGGCTACTACATTTGCCTTTCCCGGGTGATAACGGATGTCACAATCATAGTCACTAAAAAGTTCTAACCAACGCCTTTGCCTCATATTCAATTCACTTTGGTTGAAGATGTGTTGGAGACTTTTGTGATCGGTATAAATCACAAATTTGGTGCCATAGAGATAATGCCTCCAACACTTCAAAGCAAACACAACCGCTCCCAATTCCAAATCATGTGTCGGGTAGTTCTTCTCATGCACCTTCAATTGACGAGAGGCATAAGCAATGACTTTACCCCTTTGCATAAGAACACAACCCAACCCTTGCCCCGAAGCATCACAATAAACAAAAAAATCTTCGATCCCATCCGGTAGCGTTAATATAGGAGCGTCACATAACATATCCTTAAGAGTTTGGAAGGCGTTTTCTTGTCTTTCGCCCCATTCAAAGTTTCTATCTTTTTGAGTCAATAAGGTGAGTGGTTGTGCAATGCGGGAGAAATTTTCAATAAATCTTCTATAGTAACCCGCCAATCCAAGGAATTGGCGGATCTCGGATGGCGTTTCGGGGCTTCTCCAATTCTTGACCGCTTCAATCTTGCTTGGATCCACATGAATACCATCCTTGCTCACTACGTGACCAAGGAAGTGGACTTCTTCCAACCAAAACTCGTACTTGGAGAATTTGGCATACAACTTCTCTTTTCTTAGTAGTTCAAGCACCTCACGCAAGTGCTCAACATGCTCCTCCTTTGTCTTCGAGTATACAAGTATGTCATCAATGAACACAATGACAGACTTGTCTAAGTATGGTTGACACACCCGGTTCATCAAGTCCATGAACACCGACGGTGCATTAGTCAACCCAAAAGGCATTACGGTGAATTCAAAATGACCATACCTTGTGCGAAAAGCCGTTTTGGGGATGTCATCTTCATGTACCCGGAGTTGATGATAACCCGAGCGAAGATCGATTTTTGAGAAGTGCTTAGCTCCTTGAAGTTGATCAAACAAGTCATCAATTCTTGGGAGAGGATACCGGTTCTTCACTGTGAGCTTGTTTAATTCCCGGTAATCGATACACATTCTGAAGGATCCGTCTTTCTTTTTGACGAAGAGAACAGGAGCACCCCAAGGAGATTGACTAGGGCGAATGAAACCCTTCTCTTGGAGTTCCTTGAGTTGAGTTTGTAATTCTTGCATTTCGGTTAAAGCTAGTCTATATGGGGCTTTTGCCACGGGCGCGGCTTCGGGAATAAGATTAATTCGAAAATCAAGTTCACGGGTTGGAGGTAAACCCGGTAAGTCATCCGGAAAAACATCGGGAAAATCACAAACGATAGGAACGGTCTTCAATTCTACCTTTGTGGCGGTAGCACTAAAGACTTTGGAATTAGAGGAATCGGAGATTTCGCCTTGGACCCTAAGAATTTTACCGTTAGCCAAAGGTATCTTAACAACTCTCTCGCCACAATCAATCGTCGCATTAACCGCCGCTAACCAATCCATACCCCACTATAATATCAAAACTACCAATGTCAAGAGGCATAAGGTCAATGAAGAAGTCGACATCTTCTAAAGTCAAGACACAGTCGCGGAGTATTTCTAATTCTAGTTAGTGACCCATTTACCATTTCAATGTCAAGCACATAGTTTAGAGCACACGGATGCACATCAATCAAAGGAACAAAGTTAGAAGACCCGAGGCTAAAATCGGCCCCGGAATCAAATAGGACGGTTGCATAGAGACCATTTAAGAGAAAAGTACCTGCTACTACATTGGGATCATTACGGGCTTCATTTGCATTGCCGCAAAGGCTCGGCCGTGTGGTTGCACTTGGTGGCCTTGTTGTCCCCGGTTTGATTAGGCCCGACCATTTGTAGTTGGTTGGGGTGGACGGCTACTTGCACTTGTTGTCCCACCCATCGAGGACAATTATTACGGTAGTGGTCATGGCTACCACATTCAAAACATTCGCCTCTTCTTTGGTTACCTTGAGGAGGAACGGCCCGAATAGGAGCCGCATTCATTGGGCCCGTTCTTGGAGCTCTACAATCCTTGGATGCGTGCCCAACTTGGTGGCAATTATAACATGCCCCACATGGAGTAGTGGCGGGATGGTGCCTGTTGCACCTCCCACAGAAAGGATGAGGCCGGTATAAGGCCTCCTAGCCGGTTCTACCGCCGCCATCACCCTACCCCTATAAGCATTCTTGGGATCAAACCTTCCCGCTTTCTTTACCCCACTTGACTCACCCACTTCTTTCCTCTTGTTTGATGAGGATTTGCTCAAGACGCCCCTTCTTAGTAAATCTTCGGTCACACTCCCGGCTTGGTTGACCGCATTAGCCAAAGAAGTAGGCATATTGGAGTTTACATATGATCGGACGTGAGGATTCAAGCCCAATACGAACTTCTGGATGGCATGAGGCTCGGTACCCACCAAGTGAGGAATGAGGGTAGACAACTCTTGAAATCGTCTAACATAGCCCTTGTAATCGGCTCCCTCCATGTTTAGATTTGCGAATTCAATGGTTAAGTTTTGTAGTTCATACGGAGGACAAAACTTTGCTTTCACTTTGTTCTTGAAGTCAATCCACTCCAAATTATGAGTCGCCCCAACGTTATTTCCTGGTTCCACCAACTCAAGGCGTCATGCCTAAACATGCCGGATGCATAGGATATCCGGTCATCATAGGTGCAATGACTCCTTTCAATCACCGCCTCTATCGCTTCAAACCACCTTATACATTCCGTGGGACCACCTTTCC
>CM067171.1:101939001-101950669 GCA_034093135.1 Erigeron breviscapus
CTTTAACTGGAATAATCTTACAGAATTAAGTTTAGGATATTGCGATATTCAACCAGAATTGCTGCAAAATATTTTAAGAGGTAGTCCTATGTTAATATCTCTGAAATTTGATTGTTGTGATGGTTCTGTACTACATATAAATTCAGAAAGTGTTAAAAATTTGGTACTCAAGAATTTCAACACTTCAGAAGATACTGATAGTATAGAAATCAATGTAAAAACTCAAGAATTTCAACACTTCAGAAGATACTGATAGTATAGAAATCAATGCTCCTAATATACAATCCCTAACAATTGTCGGAGTTTTGGCTACATATATCATGTTGATATCAAATGTTCCTTCTTTGTTGAAAGTGGATTTAAATTATAAAATACCCAAAAAATTGATGAAGATAAGTGAAGAAGAAGAAGAAGATATAATGAACGATATTTTCATCAGTTTACAACATGTTCCCAACATTCTTATTGGATATCATTGTCGTAAGGTAAGATTTCCTTAAAGGTTATATGTAATAATTCAATCCGTTCTCTGATGTTTCTAATTTTTTTTTTTTAAATTAAAGGTATTCAGACGTCGTCATGTTCGAGATTGGAATTCTTCATCAAACATAAGTTTTTCAGATTCACAACCATTACATGGATGAAAAATCTTTTTTATGATTATGAATTATCATCAAGTTCTGACGAATCTGAAGATATGGACGATGAAACTGATACAAGTGACAAGAATTACAATCAACTTTAAAAAACCAGGTAAAATACAACAAATTATATTCTTATTCTTCATCATTCAAATACAGTTTAGTAATAATCAGATATGATACAACAAATTTTATTTCAAAATTTTCAATTATTATTAGTAAATTCAGCTTACACGTTATTATGTTAAATAGACTTTCAATTAAATCGAAAACTCAGATTGGAATGTCAAAATCAGATTAGATTATATTATATTGTTTTTAATAGAATCTGAATAGACTATTTTCAAGTTCTAATTGAATTAAATTCAACCTTAATCAACTTAAAGAATTAAAACAATTTTCCAACATAAAATGTCAATTAACATTATATTATAGTTTTTTACAATGCAAATTTACTTACATCTTATTATAATTTACAAAAGGAAAACCATTAAATCATTTTACTTATTAAAGAAGAAGAATGTTATAAATTACCTAATGTTTTTTAGACGAATATAATTTGTTACATAGAAATATCTTTAGGGTGTTTTTGCTTATATAGATAATATATTATTTATTGCAATATTACTTTCTGATCAATAATTAATTTTAGTTACTGACTTCGTGTAAATTTTATTTGTTGCAGAATGGATATCTTTTGCTTAGTGACTTTTTTCCAGAATTTTGATTATATATGGTTAGTTCAGTTTAAGCATGATTTCGAAGTCAGGGTTAAGGATTTGAAGGAAGCAGACGATCAAGAAGGAGATGGAGGATATGCATCAGAGGGAATGAATGAGGAGGACTTATGGGGTTATGATGTTAATATGGTTTGGTTGTTTTTACCTTCCTAAATTAATGATGGACATTGTATATTAATGGATATGTAATTATTTATTTGTATCAAGTGCAAAGTACTTCAGCATTACAACATTAGTTCATCTACCTATATGAATTCATTATATTCAAGTCTTCTAGCGAGGCGACACTAAAGTCTCTTGCAATAAATAATCATTGGCGTCAGTGTATCAAATGAAACAATATGGCGAATTATCAAAAGGGTGTTACTATATTTATTGTAGCATTGCATGAATAGGTTTCACATCATATAGATTCTGCTCAAATGGACAAGATAGGTTAAAGTCATCTGAAATGTAGTCGAATGCTTCAAACCTTCAAAATCAGTTTCTATAGCATGCATTGAAATAGTTTTAAATTTTAATAAAACAACTTATACTAACAACCTACTTTTATCATAGTAATTATAAAATTTAATTATAATAATATAATAAATTTGAAATAAAATAATAAAAATAACAATACAAAACAGAGAATAAAAGAATAGTATACTTACATATATTAAACGGTGAAATAATGATTGTAAATATAATTTTTATAAAAAGTGAGATATAATCAGATTCCATTCAGATAATTTTTTGTTTGTTAAATAAAATAGATGTTGGATGAGTGATATTTTTAGTGAGGATGGCAGTTTCATAATGAATGAACCTACTTGTAAAGATGATTTATATAGAATGGGAAAGAAATTAGATAAGTTTCAAATAAATCAACAAATCAATACAATTGTAATTCTTTTTAATTTGAATTTTTTTTAAGATACAACTTTATCAACTTAAATATTTTTTAAAATTAAATCTTGAAAAAAGTTTTAATTTATTTTTCTATAATATAATGAATATATAAAGTTTATATATTCATATTTATGTAAATCTTATTAAAATGATTTATAAAAAGTTATCATATATACAAATCCGACCACTCCGACCGTCAATTCGGACCGTGTCGATTCATAGTGTATGATTAAAACAATATTACATTAATAAAGTTAAAGGGTATAATATATATTGTCAGAAACTATTGGGGGTAAATAATAAATTTCATAAAACATGTGATCTTCTTCTACAACCAACCTGCAACATTCCATTTTCCATTGATATTTACAAAAACTCAGTTCGAAGGAAGTTTTTTTAGATGGCTAAATCTGTCTAAAGAGTGGGTTCTTTTTTTTTCTTTTAGTTTTTAGGCTGGGTTCTTTTTTATTTAGGGGTTGATATCTAAATTAAAATACCTCTAAATTGCTAATGTTGGGGTAACTTGGCTGGGGTCATTCTCCCCCCACTCTAATGCTTTGGATCCGCCACTGTTTATACCCGACTCTATCTTTGAAAGTCATTAATCTATTCTTACGGTTTTTTTAGTAGCAGCAAGAAGCAAGAGATTTATTTAAAACTTAAGAAGTCTACTACAGTACTATCTATCATGAAGCCCAGATGTGTTTGGGCAACGGGACTAATTTTTTAAAACAACAGGGGGGCCGGCCCCACCCAAATGTATACTGGGTCCCCCAAAAACAATAGGCCCCCAATTCTATTCTATAGCGGTTAATTAAAAAAAAAAAAAAACATAACAAAAGAAAAAAGGGTAAGCAGAAGTCACGCGCACTCAACAAGGTCACCCCCCAATTCGTGAACCCCCCTTTAAATCCTGAAATAAATATTGAAAATCTTAATTTGTAACACCCCAAGCCAAGCTCAGAATATCACGGAAATCATATAGCACAAGGTGGGATTAATGTAGAACATGAACTAAATGCAAATAAAGGATTCAGTGAATCCATACAGAACGATAAACAAGTATCAAAATACATAAAGGGCAAGTCATCATCAAAGATTACAACTGAACATCAGAAGATGGCTAACGATTCTAAGTACAATGCAAAAGAAGGCAAATGGATCCTTGATCCATATAAGTCCAAGTCCGGGTTCAACAGCAAGCTAACAAATCGATCATACTTCATGCCTCGGAATAACTTGGTTACCTGAAAAGTGTACTAAGCATAGTCAACACAAGGTTGGTGAGTTCGTAGTAATAGTCCTTAAGGAACCATCGACAATAATCACAATATACGAGTAAAGGCTAGACATGACTTACAGCGAGCTCTAAGCAACACAATATCGTCCAACAACAAGATTACACAAGTAAGTAGGCGTGTAATAAGAGTGCACAAATGATGTAAATATCAAAGTAAGTGCCAAATGCATAAATAAGCCAACATGCCTATCCTATGCGTGAACTCAGGTCACCTATGCAACGATACCCCGCCTGTCATAGCAATGACACAGGCTGCATCTCAAAAACATCGAGATATATATGTCTATATACTCGGATGGCATGTCACCAACATCTCACAGGATAAGTGTATACATCTATACACTAGGATGTTTGAGTCCTCAACCGAGGACTATGTACGTACGTATGCATGCTTACAATGAATAGTAAATGCATCAATCACAAATCGTCTGTCATGAGCCAACAATCAATATTCTCCAATCATAAACCAATAGACACAATCTCAATCCAACTATACGTACATACACTTAAGAGGGTTATCCATTCTTCGAATCCCAGATGCTTATATATAGGGTCACCCGCAGCCTTCCCACCACATCTAAAACCCAATGAAGGCATAACCGCCTTCCATGTATGTACGTCTATCCTAATATAACAATACTACAACTTAAAACTAAGTCAATCAATCGTAATAAACCGTCTCATCAATCCACCAACTAAACCAATCAATCAATAAGTACAAAAACATAATCAATCTCAATCACAAGTCTATCGTACAACAAATCATATAAAACTACAATGCACATACAAATCATACGACTTTACAATGCACGTCATGTTCTCAAATGCACGTCATGTACTCATTAATGCACGTCATGTTCTATCTTAATCACAATATGTAACCAAAGTTTACCGCATAATCAACAAATCACTCAAACAATAAAGCACGTATGTTTACACTTTTCAGCCCAAATCTCTATTGAGTAGGGAACTACGGAACTCACCTTGATCGGCAAAGAAGTTAAATCTGATACAAAGTTGAGTTACAGTCGTTCGATGTTCACTTCATGTTCAACACCTAAATATCAATCATATACATTCATATCAACACACTTAAACACATATACGTAGTTATTAAATATTCGGCAAAACCCTAATTAGGTTCCCAAAGTGATTCCCGACATTAAGTGACTTCTAAGACTCTTATTCAATGTTACATAAGTTAAGAAGTGAATTAGATCGAAGTCCGATGCGTTACAAAGGTCCTGAAAGTCAAATTAGGTCAAACAAGAAAATCAGAAAATTACAACTGGCGTAAGCTACGCCCCTATGGGCCGTAACTTACGCCCCTACAATTTATACCTGGCGTAACTTACGCCCTACAGGGCCGTAGGTTACGCCCCCTACTGGGCAGCCCACGAACAGCAGCAACAGAATGCAGAAAACGAACCCAAAACCCTATTTCTCAAAACCTAAGACCCTAAATCGACTCATAAGGCTATAGGACCCGTTTTGAAGTTACATTTGACCTTCTAACACCTAAATACACTTGCCCAAACCCATATTTCCATCCAAAACATCACCAAATCTTCCAAATCGATCAAAACCCTAGTTAACCCTAATTTGACCCAAAACTAGATTTAAGCCGATTTAGGACTTGTAAATGTACAAGACGACTAGAAATGCATAAACAAACATAAATAGAAGTAAATGGGATGAATTAGACTTACCAAAGCTTCCTTCTCGAGCTAGAACCCGAATTAGGTCAAAATGGGTAAAATGCTTGAACTAAGAAGTTGAATCCTTTGCTAGACGAAAACGAGATGAGGATGCTACTGATTTCCGAGTTAAACTAGTTCCAAAACGCCAAATGATGCTAGAGAAATGAAGAACTAAAGAGGTTGGATGGTCTTGTTTACTTAGAGAGAAAAGAGAAAGAAAGAAAAGTGAAATGTGGTAATGAAATGAGATAAGGGAGGGGAAGATGGGTCATATAGGGCTGGTGGGTCGTGGATGACCCACGGGCCGACCCGTTTCCTTCTCAAGCCAAAATACAAATCGTTATACATTTAAACACCGATTAGACACACTATCGACCCGACTAACATACCACATTGTCATTTAGTCACAAAACGACCCAAACATTTCATTAACTTAAATTGTTAGTCAAATTGCACGTAAAGTCAAATGGTCAAATTTCACGGATGTTACACAAATTATGATGTTAACGTTCGTGTCTTATGATTATGGAGAAATCGAAGGGCCTCCAAATTCGACTATAAATCTGGGTAAGCTTATTCACTAATTTTCCTATTCTTCAAAAATCATTCACTGATGTTCTTACTTCCTATGCTATAAAATTCTGTTTTGGTGTAGATTATAAGCCTGAACTAGCGATTAAAAGGAGAGACTTTAATATTCACCAATTTTTGTCATTAAATTATTTCTGTGAACGGTGAACCAACGGCGGCACGACGGCACCACGGCCAACCACCAACGGCAGCAGCACAACGGCACCACTAGGCACCAGGTTCACTTTAACCTTCTGTGATTTTTTTATTTTTATGTTAATGAATGCGTGAATCTGAATTTTCTGATTTATTCCTATTTAATTTCAGCTGTGATTTTGTGAATCTGTGATTTTTGTGAAATAGTGACTTCTAACTTTCTAAGTTTCCTTATTGATTGGCAATGTCGAATCGAATCCGTAACTACGAATGTGGTAATTCGAAAAGGATTAAAAAGTTAAAAAGAGAGGCTTTTATAGAATCTCAAAAAGGAGCTTTACTGAAATTTATAAAACCTGTTAATGAAAATGTTAATCATAATGAAAATGCTAATCTTGATGCTCCTTTTAATGAAAATGCTAATGTACATGTTAATCTTGATGAAAATGATGTTGATGCTAATCTTGATGAAATTGATATTGATGCTAATCTTGATGAAAATGATATTGTTGGCGCCAATCTTGATGAAAATGATTTTGATGTTAATCTTGATGAGAATGCTAATGTTGATGCTAACCTTGATGAAAATGGTGTTGATGTTAATCTTGATGAGAATGCTAATGTTGATGCTAACCTTGATGAAAATGGTGTTGATGTTAATCTTGATGAGAATGCTAATGTTGATGTTAATCTTGATGAAAATGATGTTGATATTAATCTTGATGAGAATGCTAATGTTGACGCTAATCTTGATGAGAATGCTACTATTTATGAACCAAGCCCGGATAAAGGAGGAGGGTTTTTGTTTATGTGTCCACGATGTCGTTATGTGTCAATTTTTGAAAGTGATTATTACAAGTGGTCCTAATTGAATCTTCTTTATTTCCCCCTTTGCAGTTTATGACAATATGTAAATTGCCTTCCCTTTGCTTCTCGTTGCAATTCTGGTGCAGAATATACTATCAAGACTGTAGGACAACAGCATCAACCGAATAGCACCCAGCATCAACAGAATAGCACCCAGCAGCCCAGAAGCCCAACAGACCAGCAGCCCAGCAACAGCTAACAGCAGGTATTTTTTTTTTCCGTTTACTTTGTATGCTAAAAAACTAGGCCCCCAAAATTGATCTCGTTTAAGGCCTCCAAAATGCTTGAGCCGGCACTGTAAAACACTAATATGTTTGTTGCTCTTAAAATGACGTCCAGATAAGGCCCATTGAGCCAGGTTTTAAGCGACAACAATTCAAAAACATTGGCCAACAATTACACATTTCATTCGTGAGGTGAAAATTATGGATATACATTTGTCATTTGTGGAATTTAAAATATGAGTAAAGAATTATGTTCTACTCCGTGTTTTGTTAAATTTTCAGATATTTCATCAAGTCTCAATGGTAAAAGAACAAGATAGAACTTAAAGAATACTAACCTACGCGATGCAGGAGTGTAATGGCGGTGGTGGTGGTGGCGCGCGGCGGTAGCGGCAGTGGCGGGGTAAATTGGTGGCGGTGGTGCCTGTGGTGACGGTGGTGATTGGTGGTGTCAGCGACGAGTAGTGTAGGTTATTGAAGTAATCTGTGTTGGTATGTGATCACGTTATAATAAACGCATGTCCGGAAATAATTTAAGCCTACGGGGTCACACGAAATGACACGGTAACTCTATATTATTAATTAGTATATTAGAGTAATATATTAATTAAAATATAATCACGAATTAATTAATTATGGATTTAATTAATTAAAGAGGAGGTGTTGGAGTGAAATAAGGAATAAAGAGTTGTTTCCTTATTCCACTATGGGGGCCGAAAATTCCCTTCCCTTTGGATTACTTGTCCACCAAGTTTAAAACCCTTCTAATTAAGCCTATAAATAGAGGGCTTAGGCTTAAGGGTTTTATTCATTCAATTCACATAAGAAATCCTCTCTTCTTTCTCTCTAGAGTTCGACCGAAATACCCTCTCCATAGGGTTTTTCGGTTTTCCATCTTTTCGATCCACTACATGGAACTTACATATAATTAATGTTTACATTAATTATGGTTTAATTTGTTAGATGGGAAGGTTATCGGTTCATGGGGTTTCGAATGAAAGGGAGATATACAAAGGGGTTTGTTGATCGTGATCGGGGTACTAGCATACGGTATAGGGGTGTCTAGTGTGCGATCGTAGAGGGGTTTTACTTTAAACCCTAACTAATAATAATCTTATTATTAATAATAATTATTGGAAGCTTTGCGCAAAGGTACACGTTTCAATTCTCTCTTTGTTAATTAATTTGATTACATATTCGATTCTTTCCGCTGCATACTCGTGAATTGTTATATGTTTATGTGCTCATATTCTAACAATCTAGTTTTGATGAGATGTTAAAACTTAAAAGTTAAAACTCTAAATAAAAAAGGCTATTTCCTTATAATATCTATAACCCCTTATAAAGCATATTGACCTCTCATATTTTACAAAATTCAGCACTTTGTTATACCCAAAATACCCTTATTTCTTAATCCTAATTCCCCTATACACCTAATCTATATTTTTATACTATTTAATAAATAAAACAACTCTCTCTTTAAAAGTTATGGAGAAATTATCTAAGATACAATTAATGATTAAATTACAATATCAGTCATTTATCCAAAATATCTCCATTAATCTTTTACATCAATTACCTTTACATCAATTATTTACACCACTCGACGCCGCTTCCACCACCAACAGTCGCCCCCACCACCACACCGTTGCCGCCACAACCACCGTCGCATTGCGCGGGTACCGTGCTAGTAGTATAAATTAAAACTGGAAATAAAAATGAGTTTAAGGTTAAAATACATTTTAACGTTGAATATTTATTTAATTGCTTTAACGATATGTTGAAATGAAGTCTTTAGTGGGTAAGAGGTGATGTGCGTTTTTATTCGGTCTTTAAATTTATAAATGTTGTACAAGTAACTATCTTAAAACAAAACCACACTAACGAGCAGAGAACCCGGTCAATGCAGTATAGTCTAGTGATAAGCTACATGATCGTTCGCAGGGACGCGTTGCTTTACCTAATCTAGTAATATGTGTAATTCTAGCGGTTGTGGGGTTGTCACGATTTCCTATTATACTAATGCAAAAAAAGTAAATAAAATAGCCGCAACCGCTTATTCAGCGAGAGGCTAGGTCTGGAAATATTGAAGAAAAGCTAATAACAGTAATTAAATTAAAATACTTGTTTGGCATCTCCGATCTCATGGTACGACCAAATACTATCCTACTGGTTTGCTAGACTGTTGGAAACTTCATCACGGCTCAGATTCTCGTTAGATTCACTTTGCCTAATTAATAGTGTTGTCGCTAGACTCACACTACCCTATAAACAAATTCTCGCTAGATTCATTGTTTAAGCATTAATGACCTAAAGTTTGTGTTACTAATTCATCTTTTAATTACCCGGCTCTTAAGCCATGGCCAGATATAATTATCTCCGGTGACCACAGTGCTCGTTTCCAAGTCAAAGGATCGCGTCCGACATTGTTAAGCATCATGTTCAATTCATTTTATCACTATGGTTCTGGATCCCTCGGTTACAAGTGAATTACTTTTTTACTTCTAGTTATAGACCGACGAGTCGTTTTCTGTCCTAGCATATTAGTCCTAGTGTATGATCATAGACAACCATCAGAATTAAACTAATATGTTCAGATATAGAACTGATAATAATATGAATTACTAATAAACATGGATCTACGATAAACAGTAAAACACACTCCAACAGAATCTAAACAAACACAGTAAAACAATAAGCGTCTACATGATCACATTGATCCAAACAAGTATTCAGCCTACTAGCCTAGCATTATTAAAGGAATAACAAAGTCTGTGAAGATAAAAGACATTGTTTGATAATAGAAAGTAAATACGAAAGATAAATCTAGACCGCGGATGAAGATTGGAAGGCGTTAGAAGCTCCAAAACCTTCTGGAAATCTGCAACTACGAACTAGGGTTGATAGTGGGCGGCTAGGGCTGCTGAATCGGCTCTCTCTTAGGGTTTTGAGGGTTAGTTCGACTTAAATAGGTGTTTAAGTCGGTTGTTGAACTGGCCGACCAGCGGCCCTGGTGGGCCTACCAGCGGCGCTGGTTCTGGGCTTCATAGGGCCAGCGGCTGCTGGTCTTCAGGGAGCGGCGCTGGTGGCTTGGCAGCGGTGCTGGCTTGTTGCCAGCGGCGCTGGTGGCTGTTGTACGTTCTTTTGCGTCTTCGTTTGGCTCTTGAATCACTTCCTTGTGTCTTGTAACTTCATAGGCTTCCTTCTTAAGTCACTTGATGTCATTTACCCTCTCTCGCATCTTCCGTGAACCTGCATAAACATACGATTCATTAAGTATCGATAGTTCTGGAATAATAACTCATTTAAGCATTGAAATGAAGCCTTTCGATAGGGGTTTTTATCACAAAATGGACGCTCATCATATACCCCCACACTTAAGTCTTTGCTTGTCCTCAAGCAAATAGTCCAACAAAAATAAAACAATTGATGAGTGGACATCTTAAGTGTTAAAGTATTCTACTATATTAAAATCATTTGAAAGAATAGTCATGCAAAATGATTTGAGAAAGCTTTAGACAAAATCAGTAAGCTATAGCTAGAGGCGAGATAATCAGTCAATCAAAACTAAAAGCTAACTTTTTATTCGTGTTAATACCTCTAAAACAGTTCTATACTTCCACATGTCTTACAGCTCAATCTTACTACCTTCTGCTGACTAGTTAAGCACTTAATTAAAGTTTGTATAGCAATCAGAACTACTAGCTACTAGCAAGGCATTTATATTCATTCATTTGTGTACTTGTGAGTCACTACTTAGA
The DNA here is from genome assembly GCA_034093135.1 of Erigeron breviscapus. NCBI lineage: Eukaryota > Viridiplantae > Streptophyta > Magnoliopsida > Asterales > Asteraceae > Erigeron > Erigeron breviscapus. Next base: position 101,949,852 of record CM067171.1, read on the forward strand.
TATACTCCTACACTACAGTCATGCTCGCTAGCTAAATACAAAAGCAGTCATACAATATTATCATCTTTAATAGTTGAGACAGCGGTGACAGGTCGGTGATTCCTCACTCGCAGAGCGACATAACTCAACTAAAAGTTCATCAAGATAGCGGTGACAGGTCGGTGGTTCCCCACGCACAGAGCGACATAACTTGATGCGTTAAGATTTTACTCGTTAATAGTTCTTTGAACTTTATTTAATCTACTGATTGCCTTTCTTAAGATTTTACTACATATTCATGCAATAGACATTTATCAGAGATCCCAGATGACTCATACTCCTACTCCGCATGCAACTAGTTTACATTAAATAGTGTAAGAATTAAGGCGAACCATACATCTAAACTAGTTCCTACACAAGCACGTATATTAAGTCCAATTAATACACCTATACTAATGACTAGAAAGCTCTAATTGCTAGGCATATTAAAGTCCGGTTAAGTGTGCTATGGCAAACATAATTGCATACAGTTTCATTCTAAGCTCTAATCCAGTTGGAAGCATGAACAGCCACAAATCTATAGTTAAGCTAACAATTCTAACTAACCGTTCATCTACCAAGCTAATATTGCTTAGTTATCGTCATCTTTTGTCTACTTGCAAAGCTTATATTCTCAAAATAGTTTTCAGACACTTAAAAACTTTTAATTTGCATGAAATAAGTAGTAGAAAACTTGTATAAAATCAAACAATTAGACCAAGGGTTTTTCCTATTCCATCCCCCACACTTAAATTGTACAACGTCCTCGTTGTACTAGACATAGAAATAAAGGGAAATAG
>CM067171.1:101951669-102032101 GCA_034093135.1 Erigeron breviscapus
TTGAGTACTTGACAGCAAGCCAATATGCACATTTCCCCCTTTGGGAATCTCTGAAGGCATTTTAGCATAAGCTTCAATTGCAGTTTTAACTGCCTTCAGGGGTTCCCAACTTTGTTGTTCCAGACAATCACAAATGCCTTCGCCATAGTAGCAAACTGAGCCCTTAATCTGAAGGAAGAATTAAGGTTCAGTGCCTCTTGATCTTTGATTTCCTGCAGCATTTTGCGATCAACTTCAGTAAGTGATGCAGAGGGAGGAGGAGCAACAACATTTTCCTTCTTCAGAAGGGTCAGAATTTCTTCCAACTGCTTGGATTGGTTCTTGACTGAGGTGTCAAGGGCTGAAATTGAAGTGTGAATTTCTTCAACAACTTTATCAACCTTCTTGTTTGTAGCCTTGTCAGCCTCATCAACCATTGTTCTGATCTTCTGTTCAACCTTTTCAGAAACTGAAGCAGAGATCTGAGCCATCCAATCCTGATGAAGCTCAGCCTTCAGTTTCTCAACCAGCCCATCACAAACAGAATCCCCAAGTTCTTTTTCATTGACACTTGGCTTCTTTCCCAATTCATTCACCTCCTTCACGACTGCCAAGAACTCTTGTTTTATCAACTCAACTCCAGATGTCAAGTTCGCAACAACTGAAGCTTGCACATCTCTTTTGGCCAGTCTGAAGGCATCACTGATTGCTGCACAGATGTTATTGCATGCAAATACCAACTCATTTAGCTTCCCAACCACTAATCCCTCATTCCCAGAAACTTTGGTCAGCTCAGTTCCAAGAAATAACTGAGCACATTTCAAATCAGCCAGGGACTTAGTGTTGGCAATTAGAGATTTTGATAAGTTCTCGACCTGAACGAGGAGGTTCTGAACTTTGGCATTTGATTTCTCTAACTGTGCTTCCACACTCAAAGGAGGACGTGGTTGAGTAGAAGCAGAAGCCACAAAGGGAAGAGTTCTAAGGCCAGCCAGAGTCTTTTCCAGCTGAACATCAGTTGGCTCCTCAGATTCAGTTTCTGAGTCCAACTCCTTATGCTCTGGCTCATTAAAATTCCTTGGCCTTGGAACATTATGAATTTGAGGGTGAAGGTGGTGTAGTTGTGGTTGGAAGGTTGGTGAAGTGACATATGCGGGTGTTGAGCCAGGTGGAAAGTAAGGATGTTTATGTGAAATTGGTGGTGGTTGATATGGTTGATCAATATTAATATTTTCTGGGGGAGGAGGGGCGTTTGCGAGGTTAAGGGTTGGCTCTGAATCAGAAGACTGATCCTCCCTTAATAAATCCTCGTCAAACTCAAAATCAGCAAAAGAATCAAGATTCCCTTGAGGTGGCTCATCTTCATCCCAGAGGTCATTCGTAACTGCAGTCTGATCAGATATGCCCAGGTTCAGACCACTAGTGCTTGAACCTGCTTCTGGTTCAAAAACTGTTGCTGCAGATGCATCGTTACCAGATTGATTTTGTGTTGGCTCAACCATAGTCTCATCGCCAGCGACAGCAGACACGGGGATTGCCTCAGTAATTCTCGTGCCATCATCAAGAACTACATCATTGGCCGTAGAGTGTGAAACTTCAGTTTCTAAGGGTGTCACCTCAGAAACATCATCAGTTTGTGCTGCAGAAGAGTGTAAGATTGGTGAAGTTACAGGGGGTGCACGTGCAGACACGGACTCTACTGTGAGTTGGGCGGGCTCACTTATATTTTCTTCACCATCCCCTCCTAAAGAAGTTTTGGGGATGGCTGCTTGTAGGTTTCCCTTTAGACTTGATTCTTCTGGTTCTTGTTGGGAAGAACCAGAAGGGTTAGCTTCGGTATCTATGTCCTTGGGCTGTGAGGACTGCTTCTTAAATTTACGTCGTTTTAATAAGCCCTTTGGTGATCCTGAGGGATCTTTTTGGAGATCCTCAGGTTGGTCAGAGGATGAGAGAGGTGGCTAGGTAGATGAAGTTGTTTGTGATTTAAACAACTTCATCATTTTGCCACTAGTTGCACCGGTGGGTCTCGCATTCTTTTGCAACCCTCCCAGTGACTTTACTGAGCCAGCCGGTCGTGCTGTTTCAGTTTTATTAATTACCTGAAGCATTTTAGCGGACAGTTCTGGTTCTGGTTCTGAGGTGGACATCTTTGATAGGTCCTTGCAGAACTCCGTTGCTGAAGCTTCAAGCCTCTCTTCATCATAAGCATCTCCAAGAAATGACATGAAACAAATACTCAGAAATCTGGGAAATGAAATATGTGGACTCCTATTTCCCTTTAACTTTAAGATCAACTGAGAGAAAAGTATCTCAGCACAGTCCACTTGAATCCCATGCCACAAATAATAGCCCATTTCAACCTGTGGCAAAGAAATCTGATCCAACCCACCATAATTGCCTCCTAGGCACTCGACAATCTGAGTCCAAAAATATCTCCAACAATTACCAAATCCAGACAGAAAGATGTGTCCAGATGTATTCAGATTGCCCTCAGCGTCGACCATGTCATTGTGACCCATGTCGCGCAGAACCTCCCTGAAATTGATTCCTTTCAACCTTTTGGCATAGGCTGAGGAGGAAGGAAGGTAGTTCAATTGAAGGGACTCCCTAAACCCATCAAGAGAAAGGATATACTGCTTGGTGCCCTCTTTCAAAGAAAAGGCAATGGATTTTTCATCCTTGCTTATTGTAGCAGTATACCAGAATTCAAGTAAGTATCGATGATACATTACTTGAGGATCTGCAGTCAAGGCATAATGGAGAGGGGATAGTTCAAGAAATTTGTTTATCCTCCCCATTAAAGTTTTGTTTTTGGCATTAGAGCGGCCACAAAATTCATGTTGAATCTAAGGGTCGATGGCTCGAACCCTTTTGGCCATGCCGGACTGCGCTTGACTGCATTGGATGGTTTGTATTCGAAGTTTATTAGTGATTTGGCTTGAGAAGCAGATTTAGCCATTATAGTTGCAAGGGAAAAACTGAAATTGATAATGAAATTAGGGTTTTGGAATTTTGAAGATGAGAGAGTAAGAGAGAGAATGAATGATTGGGAGTAAATGAAAAATGAATTAAATGAAGGAATTGTTTCGAAAAATGGTATTTATATTTATGATGGAATATAAAAGGTTTTTCCAAAATAAATATAAACGAAAATGATTTTGAAATTCAAACCAGAAAATATTATTTAATTTGAAATTGATTTTGATCGGGTTTGAAATCCGAAATAATTTCGGGTATACGTCCGCATTCAATGCAAAGACGTTGGGTACCCCACTTTTATTGAACAACTCAAATTTTATTAATAAAAAGTAATCATCACTTTTTCATTTACGGCGCCACTTGTATGCCACATCAGCAAAAAGGTATCTTTTTACTGACACATGCATAGTGATTTACACGTGGTCACATACCAACCAAGTATCGAACAACACATTATAAAACGCTGATTGACCTCAGAATTTACACAAAATCTGAGCATGGTCAGAACTATTGGATCTGAACCATCTCAGTTTACACAAACATTCTGAAATCATTTCAGAAATTCTGAGGCATTTCAGAAAAAATATTTTTCAGAAAATAAAAGTTCCCCCTTAGAGAAAAATTATTTTAAACATAAAAATATTTGACACTTCCCCCTGAGGTGATGCTATACAGGATTTAGCATACCTAACTCACTGATGAGATGTTTAAACGTTTTGACATCCAAGGGTTTTGTAAAAACATCAGCGAGTTGTTTATCAGTGGGAATGAAATGAAGTTCATATCACCTTTAATAATATGATCTCTAATAAAATGATACCTGAGGTCGATGTGCTTGGTTTTGGAGTGCATTACAGGATTGTGAGATATGGCAATGGCACTGGTGTTATCACAAAATATTGGAGTCTTTGTATACTTAATACCATAATCAGTTAGTTGGTTCTTCATACAAAATCTGAGCGCAGCAACTTGCTGCAGAAATGTATTCAGCTTCAGCTGTGGAGAGTGACACTGCAGTCTGCTTCTTACTTGTCCAACTAACCAATTTGCCACCTAGGAAATGACAACCACATGTGGTACTTTTCCTATCTATTTTACAACCTGCATGATCAGAATCTGAATAACCCATTAGATCTAGACTTGAGCCTTTGGGATACCAAAGACCAAGTCTGGGGACACCTTTAAGGTATCTGAAAATCCTTTTCACAGCATTTGCATGTGCTTCTCTGGGATCAGACTGAAATCTTGCACAAAGGCATGTTGCAAACATTATGTCAGGTCTACTTGCAGTTAAGTACATCAGGGACCCCACCATACCTCGATATTTTGTGGGATCCACTGGTTTTCCATTGGGATCTGAGTCCAAATTTAATGGTGCAGAAATAGGAGTATCTTTTGATGAGACTGAATCAAATTGATATTTCTTTAATAAATCTCTGACATATTTTTCTTGATTTATGAAAATACCATCACTGGTTTGTTTTAACTTGAAGACCAAGAAAATATGTTAATTCAACCATCATACTCATTTCATACTCAGATGACATAATTTTGGAAAACTGTTTACACATTTTATCATTTGTAGAACCAAACACAATATCATCAACATAAACTTGTACAAGTAAGATATCACTTCTATCATGCAATATGAAAAGTGTTATCTATTGTACCCCTTTTAAAACCATTTTTCAGAAGATGTTTAGTAAGAGTATCATACCAGGCTCTAGGTGCTTGTTTCAGACCATATAAGGCTTTGTTCAGTCTGTACACCCAATGTGGTTTTTCTTCATTGATGAACCCTGGTGGTTGATACACATACACAACTTCTTCTAGTTCACCATTCAGAATGCACTTTTGACATCCATCTGATAGACTTTGAACTCATGATGAGCTGCAAAAGCTAAGAAAATTCTGATAGCTTCAAGTCTAGCAACTGGTGCAAAAGTTTCATCAAAATCTACTCCTTCTTCTTGTGAGTAACCCTTTGCAACAAGTCTTGCCTTGTTTCAAATTACATGACCATCTTCGTCCATCTTGTTTCTGAAGACCCATCTTGTCCCAATTGGATCCTTCTTCAGATTGCTGGGACAAGAAACAAGTTCCCAAACGTCGTTCCTTTTAAACTGATTGAGCTCATCTTGCATGGCTTCAATCCAGCTAGGGTCTTTCATAGCCTCGTCAATCTTCTTCGGTTCTATTAGTGATAAGAAGCTGACATTTAAGCATTGATCGCTTGTGGCTCTTCTGGTCTGAACCCCACTAGTGGAATTCTCCAATGATTTGCTCGATTGGATGTGCTCTTGTCCACTTAGTGTAATGACCAGGATGTACAATGATATCAGTGCAAGAACTCCTCTGATTTACTTCAGGAGGAGGTTCAGAAAAGACTATTTCAGTCTCATCATCTTCCTCCTGCAGTTCATGACTTGCATCATGAAACTCTTCAGTTTGGGGTAACTCAGTGGAGGCTGATATATGAGGTGAAGCAGCATGTACATCTGATCCAATAGTCAGTTCAGAAGGTAGTTTAAAACTGACTGAAGGATAGAATGGAATGTTGCTTGACTTTATTATTGGTTCTGAACTGAGATGTTCAGAAGCAAGTTCAGGTGACTGATCAGATTGGACAATAGGATCAGAATCACCAAAACTGATTGGACTTTCTGAGGGTGGTACAGGAATGGAGTTTTTAAAGATTGCAGAATTTGATTCATCAAAGGTAACATGAATTGACTCATCAACCTTTTCAAGTCTTTTGTTAAAGACTCTAAAGGCTTTGCGATTTGATGAATATCCTAAGAAGTATCCTTCATCAGCTTTTGCATCAAATTTTCCAAGCTGACTAGAATCATTTAGAATATATACTGGACATCCAAAAACATGGAAATATCCAATATTGGGCTTTCTGCCTCTGAGTACTTCATAGGCAGTCTTCTTATGTCTTTTGACATAGAATAGATCTGTTCTGAGTGTGGCAAGAAGTTGCAACAGTTTCAGCCCAGAAATTCTTGGGAAGACCAGATTCATTCAACATACTTCTAGCAGCTTCAATCAGCGTTCGATTCTTTCTTTCTACAACACCATTCTGCTCTGGTGTGTGTGCTGAGGAGAAGTTCTGAGATATGCCAGTTTCAGTGCAGAAGGACTCCACAGTGGCATTTCTGAATTCAGTGCCATTGTCACTTCTGAGCTGACAAACTTTTCGCTTATGCTTGTTCAATTTGTTTGATGAGAGCAATGATTTCAGCAGCAGCTTCACTCTTAGATCTGAGGAAAATTACCCAGCAATATCTTGAATATTCATCAACAATAACAAGGGTGTATTTCTTTCCTGCTCTGGTCTGAACATTCACTGGTCCAAAAAGGTCCATGTGAGGCATGTGAAGAGGTTCAGTTATACTAAAGCTTTGCTTTGTCTTGAATGAAGCTCTTTTCTGCTTACCCATTTCACAACCTGGACATGGCTTGTCTTTATTGAAAGACATTGAGGGTATCCCATCTACAAGTTGTTTTCTTGACAGCTTATTAATATTCTTGAAGTTCAGATGGGATAATCTCTTGTGCCACAACCAGTTTGTGTCTTCATCTGCCTTTGTGTAGAAACATTGTTCAGTGGGTGAACTATTCATATCAATGATATAAATGTTTCCTTTTCTTGGTGCAATCAATACTACCTTTCCATCTCTGTTGAATATGGTGCCTTGTGAAATATCAAATAAAACCTTGAAGTCATCATCACACAGTTGACTGACACTGATCAGGTTATATTTCAAACCATTCACATATGCAACACGTGTGAATTTGACTTGTCCATTATTCACAACACCATATCCCTCAGTTTTTCCATTGCCATCATTTCCAAAAACTATTGAGGGCCCCTCTTGCACCCTATATTCCTATAGCAGGGTCTGATAACCAGTCATGGTTCGGCCAGCAGCACTGTCCAGAAACCATATATTCTTCTTTCGGTCTCCCTGCACAAACACAAAGATTAGTTCTTTTTGGGAACCCATCTCTTGATGGGTTCACTAGACTCTCCCTTAGCAGTCTCAGATTTCTTTGGTTCGTAAGGAACAGAAGGGTCAAATAGGATATCTGTCATAATCTCAGTTGACACAAAAATAGTTGGTTTGATGGAGTGCTCAACCTTTTTCTTCTCAGATTTTTGCTTGATTTGTTTAGAAAAAGGTTTTGTATTTTGTTTAGGTTGAAGAGGAGTGGTTTCAACATTTTGTAAACGTGCATTACAACTCTGCACTTGTCTAGCCAATAACTGAAATTGACTCTCTAACCTTAACAAAATTGATTCTTCATTAGACACCTGAGCCTTACCTGAATCTGAGGTAGAAGGCTCAGTGGGGGAGACATTTTTCTTCTTCTTTTGATTCTTACGAATCTTAGATGAAGACTGAGAGGATGGCTTTTTGGATTTAGCCTTCTTTTCTGAAGCAGTGGTCTGAGCTGTTTCAGATTTACCCTCAGATTGTTCCTGGGCCTTATCAGTCACAGTTTTCTGTTTGCCAACTTTAGGAAAAATAATTTCAGGTTTCATTTCTTTGGAAGTGCATCTAAATCAGTGATTAAAATGCCAAATGAAGATCACCAAATTCATATGCTGCTTTTTGATTAGCAAAAGTGTTTTTAATAGCAACATCTGGATTTGGTGCTTTCATCCATGATTTAATTATTTTCCTTTCTTTCTCAAGGATGGTTTTTAATTCTTCCTTTTCAAGTTCTAAAGTGGCAACCATAGATTGATAACTTTTTAAAGCTAACTGAACATCTTTCAGTTCTCTTAATCTGGCCTGACTGGCGTTCAGTTCAGAAGTATTATTTTCAAACAATTTTAAGCTTTCTGAACGCACTGTCTCAACAAATGAGATGTCAGCCTCTAATAGAACCAAAAGGTCCAGTTTGTGTTCCTCATTACTTTCAAAGCCAAAATCACTGACCTTTTTCATTACTATGTCCACCCAACGACCAGATTCCACATCAGACTTTACCAAATGACCTTGATCTTCACGAGCCATGAAGCACATGTCCCTCACTTCTTCATCATCATCAGATGATTCATCAGAATCTTCCCATTTTCAGTTTTGGCAATCATACAACTGTTGCTTGAGTTGTCTTGTGCCAAAAGAGCCATATGTGCCTTCAACTTCTTGTATCTGGCCTTATAGCTGTCATCAGACTTCTGAAAAATAGAATGGTTAGGAGCAGATTGTGATGATGAAAGTTGACTAGATCTGCATTCAAATGGTTTGCCAGATCGGTTAGATTTGGCCTTAAAACGATTGAACGTTTTAGCCAGCATGGCAACCAGATCATCATCGTCATCCTCATCACAACAATGTGCAACATTATCAGAAATACCAGTTTTTAACATTTCAGAGGCCATCTTCTTCATTGAGTCAGTATGATCACTCTCAGAAGATAGTAGAGTTGTACTATGTGGTTCAGAATAATGAACCGTACCAGAACTGGTAGAAACATGATTTTTGGCATCTTGCTTAGCCACAGCTCTCTCAGCTTTATTCTCTTCAGTGTATCTAAAGGCTCCATATAAGGAAGCAAGAGTGTGACTGTGCAAGGTTTTTCCTTGTCTTAAGACCAAGATCAGATTTTCCCATTTAGAAGGTAAAATGTCACAGAACTTTTCCAATAAAATTTCTTTGTCTTTAGTTACACCCAGGGCTTTCAGTTGTTACCAGATTTGTGAATCTGATATAAGTTTGAGTTAAAGTTTCACCTGGGATAGCAAAGAAAGACTCATATCTTTTATTTAAAGCAACTTTTCTTGTGACAATTGTCTCATTAGTGCCTTCAAACTGTGTCATAAGTTCCTCCCACATTAATTTTGAATTTTCAAGTAAAACAAGAGTGGGCATTAGGGTTTCAGGAACTGCGTATAAAATCATATTTTGTAATTTTGTGTCCAGGTCTACAAGTCTATGATCTTCTTCTGACCAATGATCCTTCTCCTTAGGTGATAACCTAGGAGTCCCATCGGCATTTCTGACAACAGTAGAAGCATTCATGGGGACAAAGGGTCCTTCTTTTAAGATATCGGGTAAGTGTCTTTCAACACCAGCAATATACTTTAGCATGCATGCTTTCCATGTTTGAAAATTTTCACTGTTCCCATCAAACTTGGGAACAGGATTATTTGGAAAGTGTACATGCACATTGTGCAATGGTATATTGTTGTTGATAAGAGGTGGAGGGGTAGGTGGAGTCGTAGCATTAGGGTCAGGTCTTTCTTGTTGTTCAGTATCAACCATCTTTGCAGATCTAAGGTTAAAGAATTAATGTTAATTCAACCTTTCTGCTCTGATACCAATTGTGAGTCCCAAATATATAAGATGGTTAGATAGTTAGAACCCGACTGGCATGTAATTCAAACTGGAAAATGACCAGTTATGAATACGATCCAGTTAAGATTTGAACAAGGAAAGTAAATGACTTAAAGTAAATTGCAAGGAAAGTAAAGTGCAGAAACTATATAAAGATATATGTATAATCAAGCATTCGACATTGAGACACTATGTACTTTTCTAATGTATTTGATTTATTGATATAAAGAAATACAAAGGTTGTTGCGGAACAAAGATAAACACAAGTGTGTAAATATCTAAACAACCTAGAAATACAAGTGATCTAATAACTTGGAAATACTCGTAAGATTTACTTAGAGTATAACTCACAAGTTGCAATGTCTAGTTTCTAGCACACTTTGCAATTTGTGAGAAGCCTTATATTTATAGGCTAAAGACCATGCTGATGTGGACTTTAGAATGTATAAATATGTTTTGGGAGTATTTAAAGAAGTATATTTGACTTCTTGAAATACTCGATAAAGCATTGGATAATATTACTTTACCCAATCAGCTTTATGCACTTTTGTACTTTATACATGGACCCATGTTGTTGTCCGATGAATAGTACATAAGACAAAAGGCTTCCTCGTAATCAGTGCAAAGTGGTGTAAGCACTTTCCACTGAGATGCTTCAGTTCATTGATCAGATGGTTTCTGATTCTGAGCTCCGCGTCTGAGCAGAATCCCCTTCTTCAGTCTTCAGTCTTTGACTTCATTCTGAACGATATTCTGAGGCGTTGATCTGAACTGAAGTGAAGCTTCTGAGAACCAATTCTGAAGGACTTCAGAATTCTGTATAAGTGTTGTTCTCAGAACTTCAACTATTTCTGAACAAATTATACTTTGTCGATTTTCGACCTAACAAAAATATATTGAATAAACAAATTATTTTTTATTTTGTAATGTTTTATATGGAAAAATTTTTAACACTGTAATATCTTTTATAAACATAATTAATAGATTACATTATAAAACTTACAAAATAGTATTAAAATAATAACTTTAGAACTACAAATTGATTCAGATATGATTATAAAACTTACAACATTATCAACTAATTTTTTTTTTAATATACTAAATCTTAAAAAAGTTACTCGTACAATATTTAACAATGCTTACTTACAAATTGACCTTTATTTTTTGGAATTTGTTATTTTTGTGATTGTCTTACCAATTATTAGTATATATAAAAAATAAATTTGCGATGGGGATAATGAACAGTCTATCTGTTTCAGCTTGATATGTAATTGATCGTTTGTATTATTATTTTGGATATTCAAACATATTATATTTGCAGTATATATTCACGTTTAATGTAATTCTTTTTTAAATTAAGAATACATTTTCATAATTTTGTTTTATTAATATGAAAGATTAAAATGATTTATAAAAAATAATCATATATACAAAATCCTACAATCAGCCCGTCCATCGGACGGGTCTATACCTAGTATAGATTTATACAACACATAAATAGAATATATCTTACCTGATTCGTCATTTTAATAAAAGGATAAAAGTGGATAAGAACTGGAAAACAATCAACAAATTATTGATTATTATACTTCTAAAATGATAATTGAAAGAAAATTAAAGTAATGTAAATTTATTTAATACTATATATTATTAACTACTTTTTTACACGTGTTACTTACACGTGTCGAATGACCCTTACTGTTAAAGACCACATATTTATCCACTTTATGTAACACCCCAAGCCATGGCTCAGAATATCACGGAAATCACATAGCACCAGGTGGAATTACAATAGAACAAACTAAATGCAATTATAGATTCGGTGAATCCAAAACATAACGATTACAAGTAACAAAATACAACAGGAGCAAATAGCCATCAAAGTTAACAAAATAATACTCAAAGATGGCAAACGATCCTAAGTATAATGCAAAAAGAAGGCCAATGAATCCTTGATCCATGAAGTCCATAGTCCGGGTTTACAGCAAGCAAGCAACTAAACTCCACGTCCTGGGAGAACCTGATTACCTGAAAAGTGTACTAAGCATAGTCAACACAAAGTTGGTGAGTTCGTAGTAATGGTCCACAAGGAACCATAGACAAAATCATAAAGCACGAAAGGAGGCTAAACCTGACATACAGTGAGCCTTTACGAAACACAATAATGTCCAACAATAAGATTACACAAGTGCAACGCGCGAAATGAGAAATGCATAATTGATATGAGTATCAATGCAAATGCCGGAATGCATGAATAAGCCAACATGCCTATCCTATGCGTGAACTCAGGTCACCAATGCAACGATACCCTTCTGTCATCACAATGAACAAGGCTGTATCTCAAAAACATCGAGTTATATATGTCTATATACTCGGAGTCAGGTCTACATCCAAAATGGGTGCATACATCTATACACCAGGATGTCGGCAATCCCCTGCCGAGGGTCATCAATCATCAACAATGTATGCAATGCTTACAATCAAATGTAAATGCATACATCATGAACCAACAATCAATAGACAATGAACCTGTGCCAACAGTCAATAGACAATGAACCTGTGCCAACAGTCAATAATCGTCAAACATAACCCAACAACCAATATACGACAAACACACGCCAACGATCAATAATCAACAACATAAGCCACAAATCAACCTTTTAAATCAACTATACGTACATATACTTCAGAGGATTCTACTTTCTTCAAGTCCCAGATGCTTATATATAGGGTCACCCGCAGCCTTCCCACCACATCTAAAACCCAATGAAGGCATAACCGACTTCCATGTATGCACGTCTATCCTAATATAAAAGTAATACTTAACTAAAACATAATTCAAGTCAATCAGACGACAATAAACGTCACATCAATCTAACAATCAAGTCAACAATCAATATACCAATAAATGCAAGTAACACGCCAGGTTTACACTTTTCAGCCCGAATCTCAAGCGAGTAGGGAGATACGAAACTCACCTTGTCCGATAAAGAAGCTAGTGTAAGATTACAGGCGAGTATTACGGTCCACACGTCCACAACCTATAATTATACATCAATATATCATAATGTCAACTCTACAATCATAAACAAGTTGGTTTAGCACAATTAGGTCAGGTCACAAACCCTAAACGCCTTTCCAACATTAACGTATAAGAGAAGAACTCATTCGACTCGACCTTTTTAGAAATGACCAAAGATTCATATAAAAAGAGTGTTACTACAAGAAACTAGACTCTCTTACGATTCCAACGATAGGTCATACGTCTAAAACGGCTTACGGTTCAAAAGTTATTGACGTTTCCCCCCCCCCCCCCTTTCCCCCCCCAGCATCCCCCCCCCCTCTTATTGACGTTTGAAAACTGACGCGTAAAGCAGGAATAGTAACACGAGTTTATGAACCCTAGCACGCGTTTGAACCCTTAACACGCGTTTGAACCCTTAACACGCGTTTGAACCCTTAACACGCGTTTGAACCCTTAACACGCGTTTGAACCCTAACACGCGTTTGAACCCTTAACACGCGTTTGAACCCTAACACGAGTTTGAACCCTTAACACGCGTTTGAACCCTAACACGAGTTTGAACCCTTAACACGCGTTTGAACCCTAACACGAGTTTGAACCCTTAACACGCGTTTGAACCCTAACACGAGTTTGGACCCTTAACACGCGTTTACTGTACAGCGGCTTGAAACTCAAGGGATTTTAATCCGATTTCTGACTCGATTCAAGGCACAAAACGTTTGGGTTTTACTAGAAACATGTTTAACAACATAAAATGACTGATATGAGGTAGTTTTAACTTACCAAATCTCCCAATTGCCTTTAAATCCGAATTTGACTATATATGGAGATTTTCTTGAGCTTGAACTCTAATTATTTGATATGATATATAGATGATGAAGATGATGCAATTTCTTGAGTTAATCTAACTTCAAACACTAATTTGATGCAAGAAGAGGATGAAGAAAGAATTGGTTTTCTTTTGTTTGAGAGAAAAAGGGAAGATAGATAGAAAGATATGAAATGAAAGGATAAGGGGGGGGGAGGATGGGTAACTAGTTGGCCCATGGGTCATGGACACCCATGGGTCGACCCGTTTCTCCCAATTCAATTTACAATTGATTATACAATAAACGCTAAACAAACATATTAACGACCCGACTAACATACCACATAGTCATATAATCACAAATGGGCTCAATTATTTCATTCAACAAGTTTGTTAGTCAAATTACACAAAAAGTCAACGGGTCAAAATTCACGGATGTTACATTATCCTCCCGTTAAAAGAATTTCGTCCCGAAATTCAACAAAACCCTAATTATTAAATAAATGCGGATACTTAGACTTCATATGATCCTCTCGCTCCCAAGTGAACTCGGCTCCACGTCTAGCATTCCATCTAACCTTGACAATGGTGTAGCGCTTATTCTTGAGTTTCTTCTCTTGACGATCCAAAATCTCTACCGGCTCTTCAACAAAGTTCAAATTCGAATCGACCCTAATTTCGTCCATAGGCACATGATGTGTAGGATCCGCCAAACACTTACGCAAGTTACAAATATGGAACACATCATGCACACTGCTAAGCTCTTGAGGCAATTCTAGCCGATAAGCAACCTTTCCAACTCGTTCGAGAATCTTGAAAGGACCAACATACCTTGGTGCAAGTTTTCCGCGCTTCACAAATCGTACGACGCCTTTCCAAGGTGACACTTTCAAAAGTACAAATTCCCCAACTTCAAACTCCAACGGTCTTCGTCTCACATCGGCATACTTCTTTTGACGTTCACGGGCCAATTGCAACTTCTCCTTAATTTGAGATATTACCTTTGTCGTTTCAATCACAATTTCCGGCCCGATGAGTTGACTCTCTCCAATTTCCGCCCAAGCTAAAGGAGAACGACATACCCTACCATACAAGGCCTTAAAGGGTGCCATTTGAATGGTAGCGTGGTAACTATTGTTGTATGAAAACTCAACTAGCGGCAAATGGTCTTCCCAACTTCCACCAAAATCAATTGCACATGCCCTTAACATGTCTTCAAGTGTTTGGATGGTTCTCTCGGTTTGTCCATCCGTTTGAGGGTGAAATGCCGTGCTCATGTCAAGTCGAGTACCCATGGCTTTTTGAAAGGCTTCCCAAAATTTTGATTTGAAACGGGCATCTCTATCGGAAATGATAGAAATCGGCACTCCATGCTTAGATATTACTTCCTTGATGTACAAACGAGCCAAGGTGTCAAATTTATCGGTTTCTCGAATGGCTAAAAAGTGAGCCGACTTCGTTAACCGATCTACTATCACCCAAATCGTGTCACGACCGCTTCTCGTCTTCGGTAATTTAGTAATGAAGTCATTGAGATATGTTCCCACTTCCATTCAGGCATCACCGGTTGTACCAACAATCCGGGTGGCTTCTTGTGATCGGCTTTGACTTGTAAGCAAGTAAGACACTCACTCACATACCTAGCCACATCACGCTTCATGCCCGGCCACCAATACAAATCTTTCAAGTCAAAGTACATCTTATCCGACCCGGGGTGGACCGAATAAGGCGATAGGTGAGCTTCATTCATAATAAGTGTTCTTAAGTCGCCGAAAATAGGAACCCAAAGTCTTTCAACCATGTATAGCCCATTATCATTCTTCCGGTCGAATTGTTGTTCCATGCCATCTAGGTTCTCGTTTCCAAAGTTTTCCGGTAGGGTGGCTTGAATTTGGACTTCAATAATCCGATCACGAATACTTGGCCCTACCGTGAGGCTCATAGCTCGAGCCCGTCTTGGTTTCACTCTCTCCTTTCGGCTCAAGGCATCGGCTACTACATTTGCCTTTCCCGGGTGATAACGGATGTCACAATCATAGTCACTAAAAAGTTCTAACCAACGCCTTTGTCTCATATTCAATTCACTTTGGTTGAAGATGTGTTGGAGACTTTTGTGATCGGTATAAATCACACATTTGGTACCATAGAGATAATGTCTCCAACACTTCAAAGCAAACACAACCGCTCCCAATTCCAAGTCATGTGTCGGGTAGTTCTTCTCATGCACCTTCAATTGGCGAGAGGCATAAGCAATGACTTTACCCCTTTGCATAAGAACACAACCCAACCCTTGTCCCGAAGCATCACAATAAACAACAAAGTCTTCGATTCCATCCGGTAGCGTTAAAATCGGAGCTTCACATAACATATCCTTAAGAGTTTGGAAGGCGTTTTCTTGTCTTTCGCCCCATTCAAAGTTTCTATCTTTTTGAGTCAATAAGGTGAGTGGTTGTGCAATGCGGGAGAAATTTTCAATAAATCTTCTATAGTAACCCGCCAATCCAAGGAATTGGCGGATCTCGGATGGCGTTTCGGGTCTCCTCCAATTCTTGACCGCTTCAATCTTGCTTGGATCCACGTGAATACCATCCTTGCTCACTACGTGACCAAGGAAGTGGACTTCTTCCAACCAAAACTCGCACTTGGAGAATTTGGCATACAACTTCTCTTTTCTCAGTAGTTCAAGCACCTCACGTAAGTGCTCAACATGCTCTTCCTTTGTCTTTGAGTATACAAGTATGTCATCAATGAACACAATGACGGACTTGTCTAAGTATGGTTGACACACCCGGTTCATCAAGTCCATGAACACCGCCGGTGCATTAGTCAACCCAAAAGGCATCACGGTGAATTCGAAATGGCCATACCTTGTGCGAAAAGCCGTTTTGGGGATGTCATTTTCATGTACCCGGAGTTGATGATAACCCGAGCGAAGATCGATTTTTGAGAAGTGCTTAGCTCCTTGAAGTTGATCAAATAAGTCATCGATTCTTGGGAGAGGATACCGGTTCTTCACTGTGAGCTTGTTCAATTCTCGGTAGTCGATACACATTCTGAAGGATCCATCTTTCTTTTTAACGAAGAGAACAGGAGCACCCCAAGGAGATTGACTAGGGCGAATGAAACCCTTCTCTTGGAGTTCCTTGAGTTGAGCTTGTAATTCTTGCATTTCGGTTAAAGCTAGTCTATATGGGGCTTTTGCCACGGGCGCGGCTTCTGGAATAAGATTAATCCGAAAATCAAGTTCACGGGTTGGAGGTAAACCCGGTAAGTCATCCGGAAAAACATCGGGAAAATCACAAACGATAGGAACGGTCTTCAATTCTACCTTTGTGGCGGTAGCACTAAAGACTTTGGAATTAGAGGAATCGGAGATTTCGCCTTGGACCCTAAGAATTTTACCGTTAGCCAAAGGTATCTTAACAACTCTCTCGCCACAATCAATCGTTGCATTAACCGCCGCTAACCAATCCATACCCACTATAATATCAAAACTACCAATGTCAAGAGGCATAAGGTCAATGAAGAAGTCAACATCTTCTAAAGTCAAGACACAGTCGCGAAGTATTTGGCTAATTCTAGTTAGTGACCCATTTACCATTTCAATGTCAAGCACATAGTTTAGAGCACAAGGATGCACATCAATCAAAGGAACAAAGTTAGAAGACACGAGGCTAAAATCGGCCCCGGAATCAAATAGGACGGTTGCATAGAGACCATTTAAGAGAAAAGTACCTGCTACTACATTGGGATCGTTGCGGGCTTCATTTACATTTGCCGCAAAGGCTCGGCCTCGTGGTTGCACTTGGTGGCCTTGTTGTCCCCGGTTTTGATTAGGCCCGACCATTTGTAGTTGGTTGGGGTGGACGGCTACTTGCACTTGTTGTCCCACCCATCGAGGACAATTATTACGGTAGTGGTCATGGCTACCACATTCAAAACATTCGCCTCTTCGTTGGTTGCCTTGAGGAGGAACGGCCCGAATAGGAGCCACATTCATTGGGCCCGCTCTTGGAGCTCTACAATCTTTGGATGCGTGCCCAACTTGGTGGCAATTATAGCATGCCCCACATGGAGTAGTGGCGGGATGGTGCCTGTTGCACCTCCCACAGAAAGGATGAGGCCCGGTATAAGGCCTCCTAGCCGGTTCTACCGCCGCCATTACCCTACCCCTATAAGCATTCTTGGGGTCAAACCTTCCCGCTTTCTTTACCCCACTTGACTCACCCACTTCTTTCCTCTTGCTTGATGAGGATTTGCTCAAAACGCCCCTTCTCAGTAAATCTTCGGTCACACTCCCGGCTTGGTTGACCGCATTAGCCAAAGAAGTAGGCATATTGGAGTTTACATATGATCGGACGTGAGGATTCAAGCCCAATACGAACTTCTGGATGGCCTGTAACTCGGTACCCACCAAGTGAGGAATGAGGGTGGACAACTCTTGAAATCGTCTCACATAACCCTTGAAATCGGCTCCCTCCATGTTTAGATTTGCGAATTCAATT
The DNA here is from genome assembly GCA_034093135.1 of Erigeron breviscapus. Lineage (NCBI taxonomy): Eukaryota > Viridiplantae > Streptophyta > Magnoliopsida > Asterales > Asteraceae > Erigeron > Erigeron breviscapus. The sequence goes on from CM067171.1 coordinate 101,969,319, forward strand.
GTTAAGTTTTGTAGTTCATACGCAGGACAAAACTTTGCCTTTACTTTTTCTTTGAAGTCAATCCACTCCAAATTCTGGGTCCGCCCCAATGTTATTTCCTGGTTCCACCAACTCAAGGCGTCATGCCTAAACATGCCGGATGCATAGGATATCCGGTCATCATAGGTGCAATGACTCCTTTCAATCACCGCCTCTATCGCTTCAAACCACCTTATACATTCCGTGGGACCACCTTTCCCATCAAACTCCGGTGCCCCACAACTTTTAAAATCCTTGAAGATACACCCTTGACGGTATCCACCATATTGGTTATTCATGGGCATCCCGATATTAACTCCCATTGGTTCCTCTTCCTCATATTCTTCGGCTTGAGGTTGATCATTTTCATTGTTTACGTTTTCTGGGGCTTCGTTGTTTTGAGGCCCATTATTTTGCCCAAGACTTGCCGTGACTTGAGCAATGATGGTTGGCATGATGCCAGCAACCGTTTGAGCAATTACCTCGGCCAAGTTTGGCTCAGGAGCTCCACCACGACCCCTACCACGGCCTCTACCACGGCCTCTACCACGGCCTCTACCACGGCCTCTACCACCTTGTACTTCCGGTTGAGCTTCCGGTTGAGGCTCTTCCTCTTCAGCCCTATAGTTTGTTCGGACTCTTCTTGGTCTTTCCATTTCTATAAAACAAGTGACACGTTGACCCGAGAGTTAGTCTCAATGCTCACATGTTAGTCACACAAGTAGTCAATGCCCTCATACCGATACTACATACACATTTCATAACATTATGTTGAGGCAAAAGTGCTAGATTCATAAGGGGTTTTCACACATCATACCATCACGTTGGATTTATTACAATACCTCATCATTAATTCAACTAATCATACTCAATATATCATACAATTAGACAACTAACACAAATGATTCAAAGTATAATCCGAATTCGATATGCTTACTAGTTATTGACCGGGTATGTATACAGGGTGTACCAACGGCTAACCCTCCACCTAATCAACTTCCATTAAGCATATCGGTTCCTTATTATACTTTAAGTCACACGTGCGCAATCCACGATGTCATGAACTTGCTATAGTATCGGGTAACCATAAAAGAGTTGATCGGGTTCTTTTAGGGTTGCCACAATATTATACTAAGTTAGTGGCATCCCTTCATTTTGCCCTAAATCATCAAATTAGTTTCAACATAATAACAACAAATCATAATAACCACATTCATCACATTGAATTCAAGCTATCACACAAGTGGTCTAACTACGAACTCACACGGGGATTCACATAATTCACATTGCACACGAATTTCCTAACCATGCATGCTATATGAAGAGTTTTAACTTAAGCCGTAGTCTAGGTCAAACCGCCTAATTCTCTACGACCACGCATGGGCCACCATTCTGTAACACCCCAAGCCATGGCTCAGAATATCACGGAAATCACATAGCACCAGGTGGAATTACAATAGAACAACTAAATGCAATTATAGATTCGGTGAATCCAAAACATAACGATTACAAGTAACAAAATACAACAGGAGCAAATAGCCATCAAAGTTAACAAAATAATACTCAAAGATGGCAAACGATCCTAAGTATAATGCAAAAGAAGGCCAATGAATCCTTGATCCATGAAGTCCATAGTCCGGGTTTACAGCAAGCAAGCAACTAAACTCCACGTCCTGGGAGAACCTGATTACCTGAAAAGTGTACTAAGCATAGTCAACACAAAGTTGGTGAGTTCGTAGTAATGGTCCACAAGGAACCATAGACAAAATCCTAAAACACGAAAGAAGGCTAAACCTGACATACAGTGAGCCTTTATGAAACACAATAATGTCCAACAATAAGATTACACAAGTGCAACGCGCGAAATGAGAAATGCATAATTGATATGAGTATCAATGCAAATGCCGGAATGCATGAATAAGCCAACATGCCTATCCTATGCGTGAGCTCAGGTCACCAATGCAACGATACCCTTCTGTCATCACAATGAACAAGGCTGTATCTCAAAAACATCGAGTTATATATGTCTATATACTCGGAGTCAGGTCTACATCCAAAATGGGTGCATACATCTATACACCAGGATGTCGGCAATCCCCTGCCGAGGGTCATCAACAATGCATGCAATGCTTACAACCGAATGTAAATGCATACATCATGAACCAACAATCAATAGACAATGAACCTGTGCCAACAGTCAATAGACAATGAACCTGTGCCAACAGTCAATAATCGTCAAACATAACCCAACAACCAATATACGACAAACACACGCCAACGATCAATAATCAACAACATAAGCCAACAACCAACCTTTTAAATCAACTATACGTACATATACTTCAGAGGATTCTACTTTCTTCAAGTCCCAGATGCTTATATATAGGGTCACCCGCAGCCTTCCCACCACATCTAAAACCCAATGAAGGCATAACCGACTTCCATGTATGCACGTCTATCCTAATATAAAAGTAATACTTAACTAAAACATAATTCAAGTCAATCAGACGACAATAAACGTCACATCAATCTAACAATCAAGTCAACAATCAATATACCAATAAATGCAAGTAACACGCCAGGTTTACACTTTTCAGCCCGAATCTCAAGCGAGTAGGGAGATACGAAACTCACCTTGTCCGATAAAGAAGCTAGTGTAAGATTACAGGCGAGTATTACGGTCCACACGTCCACAACCTATAATTATACATCAATATATCATAATGTCAACTCTACAATCATAAACAAGTTGGTTTAGCACAATTAGGTCAGGTCACAAACCCTAAACGCCTTTCCAACATTAACGTGTAAGAGAAGAACTCATTCGACTCGACCTTTTTAGAAATGACCAAAGATTCATATAAAAAGAGTGTTACTACAAGAAACTAGACTCTCTTACGATTCCAACGATAGGTCATACATCTAAAACGGCTTACGGTTCAAAAGTTATTGACGTTTGAAAACTGACGCGTAAAGCAGGAATAGTAACACGAGTTTATGAACCCTAGCACGCGTTTGAACCCTTAACACGCGTTTGAACCCTTAACACGCGTTTGAACCCTTAACACGAGTTTGAACCCTTAGCACGCGTTTGAACCCTTAACACGCGTTTGAACCCTTAACACGCCTTAACACGAGTTTGAACCCTTAGCACGCGTTTGAACCCTTAACACGAGTTTGAACCCTAACACGAGTTTGAACCCTTAACACGCGTTTGAACCCTAACACGAGTTTGAACCCTTAACACGCGTTTGAACCCTAACACGAGTTTGGACCCTTAACACGCGTTTACTGTACAGCGGCTTGAAACTCAAGGGATTTTAATCCGATTTCTGACTCGATTCAAGGCACAAAACGTTTGGGTTTTACTAGAAACATGTTTAACAACATAAAATGACTGATATGAGGTAGTTTTAACTTACCAAATCTCCCAATTGCCTTTAAATCCGAATTTGACTATATATGGAGATTTTCTTGAGCTTGAACTCTAATTATTTGATATGATATATAGATGATGAAGATGATGCAATTTCTTGAGTTAATCTAACTTCAAACACTAATTTGATGCAAGAAGAGGATGAAGAAAGAATTGGTTTTCTTTTGTTTGAGAGAAAAAGGGAAGATAGATAGAAAGATAGGAAATGAAAGGATAAGGGGGGGGGATGGGTAACTAGTTGGCCCATGGGTCATGGACCCCATGGGTCGACCCGTTTCTCCCAATTCAATTTACAATTGATTAGACAATAAACGTCCCGTCAATCTAACAATCAAGTCAACAATCAATATACCAATAAATGCAAGTAACACGCCAGGTTTACACTTTTCAGCCCGAATCTCAAGCGAGTAGGGAGATACGAAACTCACCTTGTCCGATAAAGAAGCTAGTGTAAGATTACAGGCGAGTATTACGGTCCACACGTCCACAACCTATAATTATACATCAATATATCATAATGTCAACTCTACAATCATAAACAAGTTGGTTTAGCACAATTAGGTCAGGTCACAAACCCTAAACGCCTTTCCAACATTAACGTGTAAGAGAAGAACTCATTCGACTCGACCTTTTAGAAATGACCAAAGATTCATATAAAAAGAGTGTTACTACAAGAAACTAGACTCTCTTACGATTCCAACGATAGGTCATACATCTAAAACGGCTTACGGTTCAAAAGTTATTGACGTTTGAAAACTGACGCGTAAAGCAGGAATAGTAACACGAGTTTATGAACCCTAGCACGCGTTTGAACCCTTAACACGCGTTTGAACCCTTAACACGCGTTTGAACCCTAACACGAGTTTGAACCCTTAGCACGCGTTTGAACCCTAACACGAGTTTGAACCCTTAGCACGCGTTTGAACCCTAACACGAGTTTGAACCCTTAACACGCGTTTGAACCCTTAACACGCGTTTGAACCCTAACACGAGTTTGAACCCTTAACACGCGTTTGAACCCTAACACGAGTTTGGACCCTTAACACGCGTTTACTGTACAGCGGCTTGAAACTCAAGGGATTTTAATCCGATTTCTGACTCGATTCAAGGCACAAAACGTTTGGGTTTTACTAGAAACATGTTTAACAACATAAAATGACTGATATGAGGTAGTTTTAACTTACCAAATCTCCCAATTGCCTTTAAATCCGAATTTGACTATATATGGAGATTTTCTTGAGCTTGAACTCTAATTATTTGATATGATATATAGATGATGAAGATGATGCAATTTCTTGAGTTAATCTAACTTCAAACACTAATTTGATGCAAGAAGAGGATGAAGAAAGAATTGGTTTTCTTTTGTTTGAGAGAAAAAGGGAAGATAGATAGAAAGATATGAAATGAAAGGATAAGGGGGGGGGATGAGTAACTAGTTGGCCCATGGGTCATGGACCACCCATGGGTCGACCCGTTTCTCCCAATTCAATTTACAATTGATTATACAATAAACGCTAAACAAACATATTAACGACCCGACTAACATACCACATAGTCATATAATCACAAATGGGCTCAATTATTTCATTCAACAAGTTTGTTAGTCAAATTACACAAAAAGTCAACGGGTCAAAATTCACGGATGTTACACTTTATTCATAAAACAAATACATTTGAATTATATTTAATTAAATGTAATTTTAATATAAAAATAATATTTTTTCTTTATTTTTAATGTTATACAATTCAATTATTTATTTATTTTTAATGTTATACAATTCATTAATTAACTATATATATGAAGTATATTACGCAGTTTAATTAGGTAGTTGCTGAATATTAAAAATTTTAATTATATTTAATTAAATGTAAATTTCAAGTAAATGAAATTACTTCCTATAATTATCTAAATATATATGTAGAAACTGACTTAATTAATCAGCTTCAAATATCCTAATAGGTAAAAGGCTTACATTAGTATTTCTTAAATTTTATTGTTATCAGTTTATTCATTAGAGTCCTAGACTTTGTAATCATAGGTATAGAGTCCTAGACTTTGTAATCATATGTTATAATTAAAGCATGTGAAACAGTACATATCGAGGCTTTCTGACAATTTTTTTATGATTACTTAGTGTCTTCGATTAAAAATTAAAATTTCAAACATTTTTAAACAATTTAGTATATTTTATAAAAGTTACTTTTTTTTTACAGGTTATGAAATTACTTGAATTGGTTTGCTTTTCATTTATAAAGGAAAAATAAAATAATAACAATCAGATTTCATACTATTTTAATTGACAAGTAGTCGAAAATACAACAATACATGTTTATTAGAACAAAAATTCGAGGCCCGTTACTATCGAATTCATAGGCCCAAAATGAAATGTCCAACACTCAAGTTGAATCTCATCTTATATATACTGTAGGTATATTGTAATTGACGATTTACTTTATCAATTTTACCTAAAACACTTCAGAATCCAATAAAAATTTATAAAATACAGACTGTAAGTACTATGGAAAAAAAAAGGTACTATACAAAAGAGAGAATTAAATGGGAAATGACTCCAATCATCAGAAGAACAGATGAAATAAGCAAGTTGCCCGATTCAATCATAATAGATGAAATTCTAAGTCTTTTACCAAAATCTAAAGAAGCCATCAAGACAGGTATTCTATCGAAACGGTGGAAGAATTTATGGTGGTCAGTTCCCATTCTTTCTTTTGATGATTTCCAGTATTATACCACTCCAATGATCCTTAATAATCATTGTTATTACAATACCATACCATTTGAAAATTTCTACATTACAGTGAATAGGACAATTGATCAGTATGAAGTACAACATGTTGAAAAATTCCAACTAGCAGCCAATTATGATACTAAGTTTGCTACTTATATAAGCAATTGGATTAAATATTGCATCAAAAAAAAGGTTAAAATTTTTAACCTTTGCTTAAAGCAACCAGAAAAAAAATGCATGTATTATATTGAGTTAGATTCGTTTTACACGAATACATATTTTACAAATATAGAGTTGGAATTTTGCAACCTAAAGCCAAAAGTTACCTTTAACTGGAATAATCTTACAGAATTAAGTTTAGGATATTGCGATATTCAACCAGAATTGCTGCAAAATATTTTAAGAGGTAGTCCTATGTTAATATCTCTGAAATTTGATTGTTGTGATGGTTCTGTACTACATATAAATTCAGAAAGTGTTAAAAATTTGGTACTCAAGAATTTCAACACTTCAGAAGATACTGATAGTATAGAAATCAATGCTCCTAATATACAATCCCTAACAATTGTCGGAGTTTTGGCTACATATATCATGTTGATATCAAATGTTCCTTCTTTGTTGAAAGTGGATTTAAATTATAAAATACCCAAAAAATTGATGAAGATAAGTGAAGAAGAAGAAGAAGATATAATGAACGACATTTTCATCAGTTTACAACATGTTCCCAACATTCTTATTGGATATTACTGTCGTAAGGTAAGATTTCCTTAAAGGTTATATGTAATAATTCAATCCGTTCTCTGATGTTTCTAATTTTTTTCTTTTTTTAAATTAAAGGTATTCAGACGTCGTCATGTTCGAGATTGGAATTCTTCATCAAACATAAGTTTTTCAGATTCACAACCATTTACGTGGATGAAAAATCATTTTTATGATTATGAATTATCATCAAGTTCTGACGAATCTGAAGATATGGACGATGAAACTGATACAAGTGACAAGAATTACAATCAACTTTAAAAAACCAGGTAAAATACAACAAATTATATTCTTATTCTTCATCATTCAAATACAGTTTAGTAATAATCAGATATGATACAACAAATTTTATTTCAAAATTTTCAATTATTATTAGTAAATTCAGCTTACATGTTATTATGTTAAATAGACTGTCAATTAAATCAAAAACTCAGTTTGGAATGTGAAAATCAGATTAGATTATATTATATTGTTTTTAATAAAATCTCAATAGACTATTTTCAAGTTCTAATTGAATTAAATTCAACCTTAATCAACTTAAAATGTCAATTAACATTATATTATAGAATTTTTTACAATGCAAATTTACTTACATCTTATTTCATAATTTACAAAAGGAACAACATTAAATCATTTTACTTATAAAGAAGAAGAATGTTATAAATTACCTAATGTTTTTTAGACGAATATAATTTGTTACATAGAAATATCTTTAGGTGTTTTTGCTTATATAGATAATATATTATTTATTGCAATATTACTTTCTGATCAATAATTAATTTTAGTTACTGACTTCGTGTAAATTTTATTTGTTGCAGAATGGATATCTTTTGCTTAGTGACTTTTTTCCAGATTTTGGATATATGGTTAGTTCAGTTTAAGCATGATTTCGAAGTCAGGGTTAAGGATTTGAAGGAAGCAGAGGAGTGAGCAGTAGATGGAGGATATGCATCGGAGGAAATGACTGAGGAGGAGCTTTTGTGTTATGACTGTTAATATGGTTTGGTTGTTTTTACCTTCCTAAATTAATGATGGACATTGTATATTAATGGATATGTAATTATTTATTTGTATCAAGTGCAAAGTACTTCAGCATTACAACATTAGTTCATCTACCTATATGAATTCATTATATTCAAGTCTTCTAGCGAGGCGACACTAAAGTCTCTTGCAATAAATAATCATTGGCGTCAGTGTATCAAATGAAACAATATGGCGAATTATCAAAAGGGTGTTACTATATTTATTGTAGCATTGCATGAATAGGTTTCACATCATATAGATTCTGCTCAAATGGACAAGATAGGTTAAAGTCATCTGAAATGTAGTCGAATGCTTCAAACCTTCAAAATCAGTTTCTATAGCATGCATTGAAATAGTTTTAAATTTTAATAAAACAACTTTACAACAACCTACTTTTATCTATATAGTATTAATTATAAAACTAATCATTATAGTATAAAAATTTGAAAAAAAATAATAAAAACAACAATACAAAACAGAGAATAAAAGAATAGTATACTTACATATATTAAACGGTGAAATCATGATTGTAAATATGATTTATATAAAAAGTGAGATAATACAATCAGATTCCATTCAGATAATTTTTTGTTTGTTAAATAAAATAGATGTTGGATGAGTGATATTTTTAGTGAGGATGGCAGTTTCATAATGAATGAACCTACTTGTAAAGATGATTTATATAGAATGAAAAAGAAATAGATACTTTCAAATAAATCACAAATCAATACAATTGTAATTCTTTTTAATTTGAATTTTTTTAAGATACAACATTATCAACTTAAATATTTTTTAAACTTGTAAATCTTGAAAAAAGTTTTAATTTATTTTTCTATAATATAATGAATATATAAAGTTTATATATTCATATTTATGTAAATCTGATTAAAATGATTTATAAAAAGTTATCATATATACAAAATCCGACACTCCGCCCGTCCATCGGACGTGTCTATTCCTAGTGTATATTAAAACATATTACATTAATAAAGTTAAAGGGTATAATATATATTGTCAGAAACTATTGGGGGTAAATAATAAATTTCATAAAACATGTGATCTTCTTCTACAACCAACCTGCAACATTCCATTTTCCATTGATATTTACAAAAACTCAGTTCGAAGGAAGTTTTTTTAGATGGCTAAATCTGTCTAAAGAGTGGGTTCTTTTTTTTTCTTTTAGTTTTTAGGCTGGGTTCTTTTTTATTTAGGGGTTGATATCTAAATTAAAATACCTCTAAATTGCTAATGTTGGGGTAACTTGGCTGGGGTCATTCTCCCCCCACTCTAATGCTTTGGATCCGCCACTGTTTATACCCGACTCTATCTTTGAAAGTCATTAATCTATTCTTACGGTTTTTTTAGTAGCAGCAAGAAGCAAGAGATTTATTTAAAACTTAAGAAGTCTACTACAGTACTATCTATCATGAAGCCCAGATGTGTTTGGGCAACGGGCTAAAACACCAGGGCCGGCCCAAATGTATACTTGGGTCAAGCGGGTGCTTGAGGCCCCCAATTCTATTCTATAGCGGTTAATTAAAAAAATAACAAAAGAAAAAAGGGTAAGCAGAAGTCACGGCCTCACAAGTCACCCCCTCAATTCTTGAACCCTAAATCCTTGAAAATTGAAAAGATTTTCTCTCTCAAATTGTAACACCCCAAGCCAAGGCTCAGAATATCACGGAAATCATATAGCACAAGGTGGGATTAATGTAGAACATGAACTAACTGCAAATAAAGGATTCGGTGAATCCATACAGAACGATAAACAAGTATCAAAATACATAAAGGGCAAGTCATCATCAAAGATTACAACTGAACATCAGAAGATGGCTAACGATTCTAAGTACAATGCAAAAGAAGGCAAATGGATCCTTGATCCATATAAGTCCAAGTCCGGGTTCAACAGCAAGCTAACAAATCGATCATACTTCATGCCTTGGAATAACTTGGTTACATGAAAAGTGTACTAAGCATAGTCAACACAAGGTTGGTGAGTTCGTAGTAATAGTCCATAAGGAGCCATCGACAATAATCACAATATACGAGTAAAGGCTAGACATGACTTACAGCGAGCCTCTAAGCAACACAATATCGTCCACCAACAAGATTACACAAGTAAGTAGGCGTGTAATAAGAGTGCACAAATGATGTAAATATCCAAGTAAGTGCCAAATGCATAAATAAGCCAACATGCCTATCCTATGCGTGACCTCAAGTCACCTATGCAACGATACCCGCCTGTCATAGCAATGACACATGCTGCATCTCAAAAACATCGAGATATATATGTCTATATACTCGGATGGCATGTCACCAACATCTCACAGGATAAGTGTATACATCTATACACTAGGATGTTTGAGTCCTCAACCGAGGGCTATGTACGTACGTATGCATGCTTACAATGAATAGTAAATGCATCAATCACAAATCGTCTGTCATGAGCCAACAATCAATATTCTCCAATCATAAACCAATAGACACAATCTCAATCCAACTATACGTACATACACTTAAGAGGGTTATCCATTCTTCGAATCCCAGATGCTTATATATAGGGTCATCCGCAGCCTTCCCACCACATCTAAAACCCAATGAAGGCATAACCGACTTCCATGTATGTACGTCTATCCTAATAATAATAATATACTTCACAACTTAACTAAGTAAATCAAACGTAATAAACCGTCTCATAAATCCAACAACTAAACCAATCAATCAATAAGTACAAAAGCATAATCAATCTCAATCACAAGTCTATCGTACAACAAATCATATAAAACTACAATGCACATACAAATCATACGACTTTACAATGCACGTCATGTACTCAAATGCACGTCATGTTCTCAATGTACCCAAATGCATGACATTTTCTATCTAAGTCATAATATGTAACCAAAGTTTACCGCATAATCAACCAATCACTCAAACAATAAAGCACGTATGTTTACACTTTTCAGCCCGAATCTCTATTGAGTAGGGAACTACGAAACTCACCTGATCGGCAAAGAAGTTAAATCTGATACAAAGTTGAGTTACAGTCGTTCGATGTTCACTTCATGTTCAACACCTAAATATCAATCATATACATTCATATCAACACACTTAAACACATATACGTAGTTATTAAATATTCGGCAAAACCCTAATTAGGTTCCCAAAGTGATTCCCGACATTAAGTGACTTCTAAGACTCTTATTCAATGTTACATAAGTTAAGAAGTGAATTAGATCGAAGTCCGATGCGTTACAAAGGTCCTGAAAGTCAAATTAGGTCAAACAAGAAAATCAGAAAATTACAACTGGCGTAAGCTACGCCCCTAAGGGCCGTAACTTACGCCCCCACAATTTATACCTGGCGTAACTTACGCCCTAAGGGCCGTAACTTACGCCCCCACAATTTATACCTGGCGTAACTTACGCCCTACAGGGCCGTAGGTTACGCCCCCTACTGGGCAGCCCACGAACAGCAGCAACAGAATGCAGAAAACGAACCCAAAATCCTATTTTCTCAAAACCTAAGACCCTAAATCGACTCATAAGGCTATAGGACCCGTTTTAAAGTTACATACCTTCTAACACCTAAATACACTTGCCCAAACCCATATTTCCATCCAAAACATCACCAAATCTTCCAAATCGATCAAAACCCTAGTTAACCCTAATTTGACCCAAAACTAGATTTAAGCCGATTTAGGACTTGTAAATGTACAAGACGACTAGAAATGCATAAACAAACATAAATAGAAGTAAATGGGATGAATTAGACTTACCAAAGCTTCCTTCTCGAGCTAGAACCCGAATTAGGTCAAAATGGGTAAAATGCTTGAACTAAGAAGTTGAATCCTTTGCTAGACGAAAACGAGATGAGGATGCTACTGATTTCCGAGTTAAACTAGTTCCAAAACGCCAAATGATGCTAGAGAAATGAAGAACTAAAGAGGTTGGATGGTCTTGTTTACTTAGAGAGAAAAGAGAAAGAAAGAAAAGTGAAATGTGGTAATGAAATGAGATAAGGGAGGGGAAGATGGGTCATATAGGGCTGGTGGGTCGTGGATGACCCACGGGCCGACCCGTTTCCTTCTCAAGCCAAAATACAAATCGTTATACATTTAAACACCGATTAGACACACTATCGACCCGACTAACATACCACATTGTCATTTAGTCACAAAACGACCCAAACATTTCATTAACTCAAATTGTTAGCCAAATTACACATAAAGTCAACGGGTCAAAACTCACGGATGTTACACAAATTATGATGTTAACGTTCGTGTCTTATGATTATGGAGAAATCGAAGGGCCTCCAAATTCGACTATAAATCTGGGTAAGCTTATTCACTAATTTTCCTATTCTTCAAAAATCATTCACTGATGTTCTTACTTCCTATGCTATAAAATTCTGTTTTGGTGTAGATTATAAGCCTGAACTAGCGATTAAAAGGAGAGACTTTAATATTCACCAATTTTTGTCATTAAATTATTTCTGTGAACGGTGAACCAACGGCGGCACGACGGCACCACGGCCAACCACCAACGGCAGCAGCACAACGGCACCACTAGGCACCAGGTTCACTTTAACCTTCTGTGATTTTTTTATTTTTATGTTAATGAATGCGTGAATCTGAATTTTCTGATTTATTCCTATTTAATTTCAGCTGTGATTTTGTGAATCTGTGATTTTTGTGAAATAGTGACTTCTAACTTTCTAAGTTTCCTTATTGATTGGCAATGTCGAATCGAATCCGTAACTACGAATGTGGTAATTCGAAAAGGATTAAAAAGTTAAAAAGAGAGGCTTTTATAGAATCTCAAAAAGGAGCTTTACTGAAATTTATAAAACCTGTTAATGAAAATGTTAATCATAATGAAAATGCTAATCTTGATGCTCCTTTTAATGAAAATGCTAATGTACATGTTAATCTTGATGAAAATGATGTTGATGCTAATCTTGATGAAATTGATATTGATGCTAATCTTGATGAAAATGATATTGTTGGCGCCAATCTTGATGAAAATGATTTTGATGTTAATCTTGATGAGAATGCTAATGTTGATGCTAACCTTGATGAAAATGGTGTTGATGTTAATCTTGATGAGAATGCTAATGTTGATGCTAACCTTGATGAAAATGGTGTTGATGTTAATCTTGATGAGAATGCTAATGTTGATGTTAATCTTGATGAAAATGATGTTGATATTAATCTTGATGAGAATGCTAATGTTGACGCTAATCTTGATGAGAATGCTACTATTTATGAACCAAGCCCGGATAAAGGAGGAGGGTTTTTGTTTATGTGTCCACGATGTCGTTATGTGTCAATTTTTGAAAGTGATTATTACAAGTGGTCCTAATTGAATCTTCTTTATTTCCCCCTTTGCAGTTTATGACAATATGTAAATTGCCTTCCCTTTGCTTCTCGTTGCAATTCTGGTGCAGAATATACTATCAAGACTGTAGGACAACAGCATCAACCGAATAGCACCCAGCATCAACAGAATAGCACCCAGCAGCCCAGAAGCCCAACAGACCAGCAGCCCAGCAACAGCTAACAGCAGGTATTTTTTTTTTCCGTTTACTTTGTATGCTAAAAAACTAGGCCCCCAAAATTGATCTCGTTTAAGGCCTCCAAAATGCTTGAGCCGGCACTGTAAAACACTAATATGTTTGTTGCTCTTAAAATGACGTCCAGATAAGGCCCATTGAGCCAGGTTTTAAGCGACAACAATTCAAAAACATTGGCCAACAATTACACATTTCATTCGTGAGGTGAAAATTATGGATATACATTTGTCATTTGTGGAATTTAAAATATGAGTAAAGAATTATGTTCTACTCCGTGTTTTGTTAAATTTTCAGATATTTCATCAAGTCTCAATGGTAAAAGAACAAGATAGAACTTAAAGAATACTAACCTACGCGATGCAGGAGTGTAATGGCGGTGGTGGTGGTGGCGCGCGGCGGTAGCGGCAGTGGCGGGGTAAATTGGTGGCGGTGGTGCCTGTGGTGACGGTGGTGATTGGTGGTGTCAGCGACGAGTAGTGTAGGTTATTGAAGTAATCTGTGTTGGTATGTGATCACGTTATAATAAACGCATGTCCGGAAATAATTTAAACCTACGGGGACATACGAAATGACACGGTAACTCTATATTATTAATTAGTATATTATGGTAATATATTAATTAAAATATAATCACGAATTAATTAATTATGGATTTAATTAATTAAAGAGGAGATGTTGGAATGAAATAAGGAATAAAGAGTTGTTTCCTTATTCCATATGGAGGCCGAAAATTCCAAAGCCTTTAGGCTTTGGGATTACTTGTCCACCAAGTTTAAAACCCTTTTAATTAAGCCTATAAATAGAGGGCTTAGGCTTAAGGGTTTTATTCATTCAATTCACATAAGAAATCCTCTCTTTCTTTCTCTCTTGAAGTCGACCGAACCCTTCCAAGGGTTATTCGGTTTTATGCTTTTCGATCCACTACATGGAACTTACATATAATTAATGTTTACATTAATTATGGTTTAATTTGTTAGATGGGAAGGTTATCGGTTCATGGGGTTTCGAATGAAAGGGAGATATACAAAGGGGTTTGTTGATCGTGATTGGGGTACTAGCATATGGTATAGGGGTGTCTAGTGTGCGATCGTAAAGGGGTTTTACTTTAAACCCTAACTAATAATAATCTTATTATTAATAATAATTATTGGAAGCTTTGCGCAAAGGTACACGTTTCAATTCTCTCTTTGTTAATTAATTTGATTACATATTCGATTCTTTCCGCTGCATACTCGTGAATTGTTATATGTTTATGTGCTCATATTCTAACAATCTAGTTTTGATGAGATGTTAAAACTTAAAAGTTAAAACTCTAAATAAAAAAGGCTATTTCCTTATAATATCTATAACCCCTTATAAAGCATATTGACCTCTCATATTTTACAAAATTCAGCACTTTGTTATACCCAAAATTCCCTTATTTCTTAATCCTAATTACCCTATACACCTAATCTATACTTTTATACTATTTAATAAATAAAACAACTCTCTCTTTAAAAGTTATGGAGAAATTATCTAAAATACAATTAATGATTAAATTACAATATCAGTCATTTATCCAAAATATCTCCATTAATCTTTTACATCAATTACCTTTACATCAATTATCTACACCACTCGACGCCGCTTCCACCACCAACAGTCGCCCCCACCACCACACCGTTGCCGCCACAACCACCGTCGCATTGCGCGGGTACCGTGCTAGTAGTATAAATTAAAACTGGAAATAAAAATGAGTTTAAGGTTAAAATACATTTTAACGTTGAATATTTATTTAATTGCTTTAACGATATGTTGAAATGAAGTCTTTAGTGGGTAAGAGGTGATGTGCGTTTTTATTCGGTCTTTAAATTTATAAATGTTGTACAAGTAACTATCTTAAAACAAAACCACACTAACGAGCAGAGAACCCGGTCAATGCAGTATAGTCTAGTGATAAGCTACATGATCGTTCGCAGGGACGCGTTGCTTTACCTAATCTAGTAATATGTGTAATTCTAGCGGTTGTGGGGTTGTCACGATTTCCTATTATACTAATGCAAAAAAAGTAAATAAAATAGCCGCAACCGCTTATTCAGCGAGAGGCTAGGTCTGGAAATATTTTGAGAAAAGCTAATAACAGTAATTAAATTAAAATACTTGTTTGGCATCTCCGATCTCATGGTACGACCAAATACTATCCTACTGGTTTGCTAGACTGTTGGAAACTTCATCACGGCTCAGATTCTCGTTAGATTCACTTTGCCTAATTAATAGTGTTGTCGCTAGACTCACACTACCCTATAAACAAATTCTCGCTAGATTCATTGTTTAAGCATTAATGACCTAAAGTTTGTGTTACTAATTCATCTTTTAATTACCCGGCTCTTAAGCCATGGCCAGATATAATTATCTCCGGTGACCACAGTGCTCGTTTCCAAGTCAAAGGATCGCGTCCGACATTGTTAAGCATCATGTTCAATTCATTTTATCACTATGGTTCTGGATCCCTCGGTTACAAGTGAATTACTTTTTTACTTCTAGTTATAGACCGACGAGTCGTTTTCTGTCCTAGCATATTAGTCCTAGTGTATGATCATAGACAACCATCAGAATTAAACTAATATGTTCAGATATAGAACTGATAATAATATGAATTACTAATAAACATGGATCTACGATAAACAGTAAAACACACTCCAACAGAATCTAAACAAACACAGTAAAACAATAAGCGTCTACATGATCACATTGATCCAAACAAGTATTCAGCCTACTAGCCTAGCATTATTAAAGGAATAACAAAGTCTGTGAAGATAAAAGACATTGTTTGATAATAGAAAGTAAATATGAAAGATAAATCTAGACCGCGGATGAAGATCGGAAGGCGTTAGAAGCTCCAAAACCTTCTTGGAATCTGCAACTACGAACTAGGGTTGATACTGGGCGGCTAGGGCTGCTGAATCGGCTCTCTCTTAGGGTTTTGAGGGTTAGTTCGACTTAAATAGGTGTTTAAGTCGGTTGTTGAACTGGGCCACCAAGCGGCGCTGGATGGGCTCCCAGCGGCGCTGGTTGGGCTTCATGGGCCAGCGGCTGTGGTCTTCGGGAGCGGCGCTGGTGGCTTGGCCAGCGGTGCTGGCTTGTGGCCAGCGGCGCTGGTGGCTGTTGACGTTCTTTTGCGTCTTCGTTTGGCTCTTGAATCACTTCCTTGTGTCTTGTAACTTCATAGGCTTCCTTCTTAAGTCACTTGATGTCATTTACCCTCTCTCGCATCTTCCGTGAACCTGCATAAACATACGATTCATTAAGTATCGATAGTTCTGGAATAATAACTCATTTAAGCATTGAAATGAAGCCTTTCAATAGGGGTTTTTATCACAAAATGGACGCTCATCATATACCCCCACACTTAAGTCTTTGCTTGTCCTCAAGCAAATAGTCCAAGAAAAATAAAACAATTGATGAGTGGACATCTTAAGTGTTAAAGTATTCTACTATATTAAAATCATTTGAAAGAATAGTCATGCAAAATGATTTGAGAAAGCTTTAGACAAAATCAGTAAGCTATAGCTAGAGGCGAGATAATCAGGTCAATCAAAACTAAAAGCTAACTTTTTATTCGTGTTAATACCTCTAAAACAGTTCTATACTTTCACATGTCTTACAGCTCAATCTTACTACCTTCTGCTGACTAGTTAAGCACTTAATTAAAGTTTGTATAGCAATCAGAACTACTAGCTACTAGCAAGGCATTTATATTCATTCATTTGTGTACTTGTGAGTCACTACTTAGATATACTCCTACACTACAGTCATGCTCGCTAGCTAAATACAAAAGCAGTCATACAATATTATCATCTTTAATAGTTGAGACAGCGGTGACAGGTCGGTGATTCCTCACTCGCAGAGCGACATAACTCAACTAAAAGTTCACATCAAGATAGCGGTGACAGGTCGGTGGTTCCCCACGCGCAGAGCGACATAACTTGATGCGTTAAGATTTTACTCGTTAATAGTTCTTTGAACTTTATTTAATCTACTGATTGCCTTTCTTAAGATTTTACTACATATTCATGCAATAGACATTTATCAGAGATCCCAGATGACTCATACTCCTACTCCGCATGCAACTAGTTTACATTAAATAGTGTAAGAATTAAGGCGAACCATACATCTAAACTAGTTCCTACACAAGCACGTATAGTTAAGTCCAATTAATACACCTATACTAATGACTAGAAAGCTCTAATTGCTAGGCATATTAAAGTCCGGTTAAGTGTGCTATGGCAAACATAATCGCATACAGTTTCAGTCTAAGCTCTAATCCAGTTGGAAGCATGAACAGCCACAAATCTATAGTTAAACTAACAATTCTAACTAACCGTTCATCCTACCAAGCTAATATCGCTTAGTTATCGTCATCTTTTGTCTACTTGCAAAGCTTATATTCTCAAAATAGTTTTCAGACACTTAAAAACTTTTAATTTGCATGAAATAAGTAGTAGAAAACTTGTATAAAATCAAACAATTAGACCAAGGGTTTTTCCTATTCCATCCCCCACACTTAAATTGTACAACGTCCTCGTTGTACTAGACATAGAAATAAAGGGAAATAGGAAAAACACGTAAAAATGTAAAATAAAAAGGATTAACGAAACTTCCCGGGTCTAGTATTGCATGATAGTTGTTGAAGATGGCATTTGCGGAGCGACTTGAATGATGTAGAATCTTCAATGACTTGCGTCGTCTCCATTTGATGGCGATCCATGGATGCGTCTCCATCTTCTTTTCTTTTTGGTATTTTCTGATTTTTATTTTATTTTTTTGGATTTTGGCGATCTGATGTGCAGAACGGAGCTGTGAGCGGCGCTGGTGAAGCAGGTAGCGGCGTTGGTGATGTAGGTAGCGGCGCTGGACTGCCCAGATGTAGGTCCACGGTGCTGGAGTGGTGGCAGCGGCGCTGGGATGCCCAGATGCATACCCAGCGGCGCTGGAGGTCCTCTAGCGGCGCTTGTGACTCCTGTACGTGTTCCGAGGTCTGATTTCTTCAGCGATTTGATGCTCGAACTCTCCCACACTTAGCTTTTGGCCAAGTGCATGGTTTCCTTCAGACTACAAAGCAAAATACTCCTGCACACTTCAATCAAAATTTCAAAATTGAAAATAACAAGCTAAAACATAAAAATAAAAAAAAAAACAAAATATGATTGCAATAAGTTACTTGTTTCTTTGATCCTTGAAAGCTTGCATCTGTGATACTTAAAACATACTCATAAAATATCACAAAAGATAATATTCAAAACAATCACTTAATTGCAATTAGTCACATATTCCTAAAAATAAAAATAAAAATAAAAATAAAAATACGGCTTGGGTTGCCTCCCAAGAAGCACTAAGTTTAACGAGTCTTCAGCCGGACTCGGCCTAGGAACTAGGGTGAGGAGTACGGGTTAGGCCTAGGGCCGGTACCCGTCGGTGATTTGATGTAAAGGTCGGATTTATCCCTAAGGTGTGATTCTATCCTCCTTTTCTTAAGTTCCCATGCATAGCTCCTAGTTTTGCATTTAGTTCCAAATGGGTTGGTCTTACTAATGTCCTCCTTAGTCAGAACTAATTGGTTGTATCCCATGCTCAAGATTATCTTCTTTGCTTTCACGTTAACTGATGATCCTACCGAAAGCAAAAAAGGTTGTCCTAAGATCACATGATATCTAGTAATCGAATTATCTTCAACTATAAAGAAATCAGCGGGGATATCTAGTCACTCTATCCTAATCACTAGGTCCCTTATAACTCCTTTAGTAAAAGTCTTGGCTCCACCTACCAACCTAATCTCTAAGTCTTCCCATCTAACCTTGTCTCTATATTTCTTCAGATTGTTCTTGAAAATTCCTATGGGCAAGATGTTAGATGTGGCTCTAAGGTCTATGTAAGTGTTTTCAAAACAGTTGGATTGTATGTAGCAAGTAATTTGAAATATGCTAGGGTCACCATAAAACTTACCATTCGGTTCTCTAGCTATTATTTCATTTATCTTATCTCTTTCTAGTTCGGCTACACGTTCTTCCCACTTAATGTCTCCTAGGATTCTCCTAATCCTATTTGCTATTTCTCTACCATTTCTTAATTGTTCCTCTATTTTCTCCTTCTTTTCTTTTAATTTCATAAAGCCTTCATAAGTATTTTTCTCATAGACTTTGTTTTTAGGGTTTCCATACTGGTTCCTAATTGTTCACTAGAGTTTTGATCACATTACTTTTCCATCCTAAGACATTCTTCTTTAGCCAGTTCAACTTCTTCTTCTAGGTCAGACACTCTAATCCTATTTTGACCATCAGACAATGATATTTCACGTTTAAGGACATGGATGGTAGCATCCGCAGCATGCAAAAATGGTCGTCCTAAGATTAAGGGTGTCACTACTTCACTTACCGAATCAAGCACAACAAACTCAGTCCAAAATTCTAAATCCTTAACCCTAACATGGACTCGTTCGACAATCCCCTTGGGTTGTCGGTAAGTCTGATCGGCTAACCGAATGCTCATGTTGGCGGGTTTTAGCAAACAAAGGGTAAGTTTATCATAAATCACAGTAGGCATAACATTAATACTTGACCCTAAATCAGCTAATGCACTCGAAAAATATTCATTATTAATAGTGCAAGGGATAAGAAAACTTCCTGGATCCTCAGATGCTTGCGGTAGCTGTGTCCCGTCATCCGGTGTGTCGGGATTCTGAACTTCTTCACTTCTGTCCGAATCGTCTCCATCCTTGATTTTGCATTTGGATGCGAAGCTGGGTACCGAGGTATCCTTCTGAAAATGAAGCTTCGCGCGAATCTGAACTGACGGACTCCTGAGCGGCGCTGGAGTCTCTGAGCGGCGCTGGTTTGCAACTTGGGGGCTCCCAGTGGCGCTGACAAGGTATCAGCGGCGCTCGTTTGCACCTGGAGGGTCACCAGCGGCCTGGAAGTAGCCAGCGGCGCTGGGCATCACCTGTAGGGCTTCCAGCGGCGCTGGGGGTGTTCCCAGCGGCGCTGGTTGCTCCTGGACAGATTCCAGAATTGCGTTTTTGTCCGTTTCTTCTCCATTTTGCTTCCGTATGACCTGTACCTATTTGGAAACTTCACAAGAATCATTAGAAACCTCAGTAGAGTCATTACCTTCGGTGAACACGGCGTTCACATTCTCATTTCGTCCGATTGGTGGTTGGTACTTTTGACTCGAGCTAGGGTTTGAGCTTGAGCTTCCTTGGATGATTGGCCTTGGCGTCAGACTGCTCTCCTTTCTTGTATTCTGCTCAATCCATCTATCTATCCTCCTTTCCAGCTCCTTGATTGCGGCTTGTTGGTTCCTTGCTCCTTCGTCAACCTTTTGATTGAGATTGCTTATTTTCTCATTGAGCGACTTCGTGTAGCTTGCTAAGGAGTCATGCCTCTTGTCGTTCATGTCCATGTACCTCTCCATCATGTTGGTAAGCTTAACAATCGGATCCTCCTTGACTTCATTCTCCACCTTTGGTTGCTCGGGTTGACCATTACTCCTTTGCCACCTATTTTGAAAAGAACCAAAGTTATTTCTAGCATAATTAGAATTAAAGTTAGAATTACCGGATTTCTTTGGAATAGTCCTCGTTGAAAGCCTCCTCGGTATTGGTTCTGAACATAATTGACTTGCTCGGTAGCCTCCTCTTCACAATCTTCAGTATAGTGCATTCCTCCGTAATTGTTGCACCCGTGTGCAATCACCTTGAGGTCCTTGTCCATAATGTCCAACCTATCTTCAAAAGTAGAAAAACGGTTAGATAAAGCTTTAAGTTCATGAATTACCTCATTGTCGGAGCTGCTCTCAATGCTAGCCACGGTCTTTCTCGGTCTCTTATCTCGATCCTTATCATCCATATCTCGAGCTAAGCTAGCTTGCACCATATCCTCCATCATCTTGTACGCGGCATTTGTAGTCTTGTACAAAAAGTTACCACCATCGTCTAGGTCTAAATACTTTTGGGAACTCTTGGTTAAACCATAGAAAAAGATTTCCATGATCTTGTCCTTGCTAAGTCCATTCCCGTGACAGTTTCTGATCATTTCCCTAAGCCTTTTCCATGCATCAACTAGTGATTATCCTTCGTCTTGCTTGAAAGCCTTGATGTCTCGAAGCATTTTCCTAGCTAAACTCGGGGGAAAGAATCGCGAGACAAACTCTTCGCGAAGTTGATTCCATGTAGTGATGGTACCTTCATCGAGCTCATCGAACCAAGCACGCGCCTCTCCGGTGAGAGACGACGGAAATAAGCTAAGTTGCACGTTGTCATCGGTGACATCTCCTCCGTATTTGAACATTTTGCACAAACTGGTGAACTTGCTTACATGCTTATGGGGTCGGATTTGGCTCGGCCGTCATATTGGTTATCCTGAATTAACTTAAGGTGGTGTCCTTTGACTGAAAACGAATCTCCTAAGTTTGGTAAGACTATGGCCGATCCCGGTGTCGGTGTTACGGCCCTCGTCCTTTCCATCATGGGTCGGTCGAATTCGTCTACTACACCTTTAGGGGAGTTTGGTTGAGACATAGTGTCGGATGATCCTACGGGGTCTTCTAAGTCGAAAAGGTTTCCTAAATTACCTATGGGTAATGATGCTGATCTTTTGAATCTAGTCCTATGTCCGAGTCTACTTAGGCTTGTCGAAAAGCGTCTTAGAGCTGTTCCTGATCTCAAACGCATCAACTACCTAAATATCCTGCAAAACTCAAGAAAAAGATCAACGCACCAATATAAAGCTAAAAATGAAAAGCTAAATTAAACTACTTAAACTAAAAATGAAAAAGAAAATATTTTTGGATTTTTGATTTTAAGGAAAATTAAAATATGATCTAATTAAGCTAACCCTAATTTTGACCTAATTTGACTTTTAACCTAATTAACTTAACCTAATTACTGAAAAGTAACTACTTCGTGCCGAAACACAAAGCAGGATCGAATTACACTACTAAACTAAGAATGCGTCGCGTCCCCGGCAGCGGCGCCAAAAGACTTGATGTGCGTTTTTATTCTGTCTTTAAATTTATAAATGTTGTACAAGTAACTATCTTAAAACAAACCACACTAACGAGCAGAGAACCCGGTCAATGCAGTATAGTCTAGTGATAAGCTACAGGATCGTTCGCAGGGACGCGTTGCTTTACCTAATCTAGTAATATGTGTAATTCTAGCGGTTGTGGGGTTGTCACGATTTCCTATTATACTAATGCAATAAAAGTAAATAAAATAGCCGCAACCGCTTATTCAGCGAGAGGCTAGGTCTGAAAATAGTTTGAAAAAGCAAATAACAGTAATTAAATTAAAATACTTGTTTGGCATCTCTGATCTCATGGTACGACCAAATACTATCCTACTGGTTTGCTAGACTGTTGGAAACTTCATCACGGCTCAGATTCTCGTTAGATTCACTTTGCCTAATTAATAGTGTTGTCGCTAGACTCACACTACCCTATAAATAAATTCTCGCTAGATTCATTGTTTAAGCATTAATGACCTAAAGTTTGTGTTACTAATTCATCTTTTAATTACCCGGCTCTTAAGCCATGGCCAGATATAATTATCTCCGGTGACCACAGTGCTCGTTTCCAAGTCAAAGGATTGCGTCTGACATTGTTAAGCATCATGTTCAATTCATTATATCACTATGGTTCTGGATCCCTCGGTTACAAGTGAATCACTTTTTACTTCTAGTTATAGACCGACTAGTCGTTTTCTGTCCTAGCATATTAGTCCTAGTGTATGATCATAGACAACCATCAGAATTAAACTAATATGTTCAGATATAGAACCGATAATAATATGAATTACTAATAAACATGGATCTACGATAAACAGTAAAACACACTCCAACAGAATCTAAACAAACACAGTAAAACAATAAGCGTCTACATGATCACATTGATCCAAACAAGTATTCAGCCTACTAGCCTAGCATTATTAAAGGAATAAAAAAGTCTGTGAAGATAAAAGACATTGTTTGATAATAGAAAGTAAATATGAAAGATAAATCTAGACCGCGGATGAAGATCGGAAGGCGTTAGAAGCTTCCAAAACCTTCTTGGAATCTGCAACTACGAACTAGGGTTGATACTGGGCGGCTATGGCTGCTGAATCGGCTCTCTCTTAGGGTTTTGATGGTTAGTTCGACTTAAATAGGTGTTTAAGTCGGTTGCTGAACTGGGCCGACCAGCGGCGCTGGTTCTGGGCTTCATAGGGCCAGCGGCACTGGCTTGTGGCCAGCGGCGCTGGTGGCTGCTGTACATTCTTTTGCGTCTTCGTTTGGCTCTCGAATCACTTCCTTGTGTCTTGTAACTTCATAGGCTTCCTTCTTGAGTCACTTGATGTCATTTACCCTCTCTCGCATCTTCCGTGAACCTGCATAAACATACGATTCCATTAAGTACCAATAGTTCCGGAATATTAACTCATTTAAGCATTGAAATGAAGCCTTTCGATAGGGGTTTTTATCACAAAATGGACGCTCATCAAAAGGAGAATTTAATGCTAAAAGATGTCGTTTAGGAAACCTAATTATATATATGTAAAAATATATAAGTACTAGATGGGTGGCCACGCGTTGCAGCGGCAAAATAGACAACATTCGAGGTGTTATGACAATGTTAATTTCAAATCAAATACTTAATCGGAACTTTTATTTTTATGATAGTTTTTGACAATAACAAACAAAAAAAATATTTGACGAACAAAGAGAATTTTAATAAAGTCTGAAACTTTTGTAAGGGTATTTTAGTGACATTGTTTAGAATGGAAATATGGATGTATTAAGATGGAGGGTAAATTAGATATATCAGGTTTTTAAAAATTTAAAGAGGGGGGGGTCAGTTTCTTTTATAAGGAAATATAGATATATACGTACAGCACAATACTATTTGATGTTATATAGATACTAACCAAGTACTCATACAATATACAATGTGATATAAAGAAAAGATGCTTGGAGGTTCGATTTTACATTTTAACAATTTTGAGTTGATGGTTTACAAAATCAAGTGGTAGTGTTGTGATGTTCTCTACAGCTCTAAGTATTTTTTGTTTGGCTTGATAATAAAATAGATGAAATGTGGATCCAACGGTATTATTTATCCTTTACTATATTTGATTGATTTTGGAAAGAGGAAATATGGAACAAATGTTTCTTTTGACATCGATGTTGTTAGGTCCAGATTTACTGGACTCGCTCCAGACTCGACTACTGGAGCCATACTGAAGATCTGTCCAGAAATGATAATTACTGGACCTACTCCAGACTTGAAATCTGGAGTCCCTTTGAAGATTTGTCCAGAAATAATGGAAGACCAGTGAGCAAATACTTGTATAGGAAATCTGGAGTATTCTCCAGATTAGCTCACTGGACTTCACCCCAGTCCAGATCTACTCTACTAAAGACGTTCTCACTGAAGTCAAAAGACTGAAGTCAGAATAAAGAAGACTGACAAATGGCGGAGTCCACTGGAAGTCTTACCAGATCTGCACACTGGAGGATTGTCAGTGTTCTAGACCTTACAAGTCTGAACACTGATATCGAGGATTTAACTTTAAGCCTTTACACACTTTCCAAAGAACAATCCACTTGTTCTTTACCAAAGAATATACGTGTGTAAAGGTGGTTGGTTAAAAGAATAAAGTCATATTGATGTGACTTTATCCTTGTACCTTAACCAATGCATTTAATGTTCTTGTCGGTTCATTAAATGCATGCAACCATATTTGTACGGCACAAAATTCACTGGTGAATTTTGTTGCCTATAAATACAAAGTCATTTCTTTGAGAAAATTACTTTTAGCATACGTTTTGCATTGAAGTGAATTTGTCTAAATACTCTCGATCTTAAACAAGGATACTTCACAACTTTAAGTATCTCGATCCAAAAGAGTTATTTAACAAATATAGATCATTTGTAATTCATAAGGTTGTTAGGATACATACTTATTTGTATTATCTTGATTCCGCACAACCTTGTATTTTATTTAACATCATAAATAAAATACACCTTGAAAATTACACTTTGTTCCACTTTACTTATTTATTGCTTTAAGTCTTGTATTTACTTATTTATATACTTGCATTTATATTTAAGTAATACTAGTCCATTCTAGTGATTATTAGACTTGTTGTATTTACACTTGTTCGGGGTTAACCATCTTAGATTGCTTCGGGACTCACAATTGGTATCAGAGCAGAAGGCTAAATATTGCCTAGATCTGCTTCTTTGATGGCCACCCCTGAAAATACACAAGGAGGTTTTGGTTTTGGTCCCGATCCTAATGTTAATGTAAATGATCAAAATAATGAACCACCTATTGTTAATAACACTAATCCACCACCTCCTCCTCCTACTCCTGCTTCTCCACATATGCATGTGCACTATTCAAATAATCATGTTCCTAAATTCAGTGGGAACAGTGATGAGTTTGGTACGTGGAAGGCTAGGATGATTTTACACATCACTGGTATTGAGAGGAACATGATGAAAATTTTAAATGAAGGTCCTTATGTTCCAACATCACCTCTCAATGCTCTTCTAGATCCTACTGGTTCTAGAAGAGGCAGGGAAAAACGGGAGGAACATTGGTCAGAAGAGGAGAGGAGATTGGTGAATCTAGACACCTGTAGAAACACGTGTAGACGTGTTCCCAGATCGTTTAACACGAGATCTACGATCATAGACAGGCGGAATCCGTCTATAATCGTCGTTAGGGTTTATATGATGAACACGAAGATAACAACAACAAAATAGCTATGAATTTACTGATGAATAGGAGATAAAAACAAAGAATTCATTTATCATTAGTCGAATGATTACAAGAATAAATCCGTTTAAAATACATCTCAATGATTCCAGATTACAATCAATCGAGACGACTCTTGATAATGAATTACATGGTGGCGGAATGGCGGGGCATAGATCTCTACCCCGATCCCTATGGACGACCTCTGTTGCAACTAAAATCCTCTCTCAAATCTGAAACCTAAGTCCTATATTTATAGGTACAAAATGGGCTGGGCTATCAAATTCGTACAAAATGGGCTGGGCTATACGAACTTATTAGTTCTTACGAACTTAAAGTTCGTAAGGCATATATGTACGAACTTATTAGTTCTTACGAACTTTAAGTTCGTAAGGCATATATGTACGAATTTCTCAGCCTTTTAGAATTATTGCATCGGACAACAATTTGTGCACTTTATGTGCACCAACAAACTCCCCCTTGGCCGGTGCAATCAATTCTTCACAATCCGATATTAGTTATAGAAAGTCTAAACAAATAGCCTCCCCCGTAACTAAAGATATCGGGTCTTCTTATGTTGAAACTCGATCTTCTGAAACTGCACTCTGATCTTCAACCTGTAAACTCTCTGTATCTTCATGACAACCAACTAACCCAACACCTCTCATTGTAGTTCTCCCCCTCAACAGTAACCACCTCCGAATTAAACATAAGCAATCATCCACTCGGATCTATTTGCATGTCGTGCTTAACCGGCATATAATAGAGAAGTAGAATTTCCAACAATCAGCATCAAATCAATCAGCTCCCATAAAAATCAATGTAGTCGCATAAATCCTGTCTCAACTAGCAGTGTCTGACTCTGTCTTGTATCTTCACAAATCCACCAATCACTCGAAGTCGTTCTTATCAGATCTCCTCTTCAGTTGTATACGCCGCCATAATATAAAGATCTTTATCTATGCAACTCCTCCGCAAGAATCACCTGATAATTCATCTCTACATCTTGGAATATGGATAAGATTCGATCTTCAAATACTGAACAACAAATAACCAGCTTCAATGATCCAATACTTCAATAAAGTTTCCACGACCGCTATATATGAAAATCATCCGTTGATATAAATCAATTTGAACATATAGTTCGATGATCTTCAAAACCTCGAGCATGAGAATACAATAATCACCAACAGAATAACCTTTGATCGTTATGTAACTCGAGTATGTAGAAAAGTTTTGCTCAAAAATCAGAAATTTTTATCCCCCCTCATTTTTCTGCAAAACTTTGAAAATCAGCCCATCTGCTTGTCTTCGGTTTCAAAAATCTCCCTTTCATGTGGTTCTAAACAGGGTATATTGTGTTTCCTCTGATCAACTGCATGTATTCTTCAGACTAAAACATATCGAACCTCCATAGTAGCTTGAGAACATCTTCGTAGTCTGAACATCAACATATACGAACTTGTTCTTCTTCTTACGAACTTATTCTTATTACGAACTTGTTAAATTCGTAACAACAATATCTTCGTAAAGGTTGATCACTAAATTCGTAAGACAAAAGGCTTGTTATTACGAACTTAATCTTCAGAAGGTGAATAATCTTCTTACGAACTTAGTAAGTTCGTAAGACCATTATATCAGCAAAGCTACTAACTTCGTAAGGCTATTAAATTCGTAAGGTGAAAGTTCACAACGAAGATAGCTAAGTTCGTAAGCTAAATTCGTTAGTTGAAAACTGAAAACGAAAAAGGCTAAATTCGTTTTCTATCTTCGTAAAAAGAACTTAAAACGAAGTTAGTTAAGTTCGTTAGGCTATTTTCGTTTTCTATCAGAAGGCTATTTTCGTTAGCCTTCTGTTCGAATTTTCATCAATAAAACCTAATTACCAGATCTCGTTTGAAGAATAATCATCCTCCAAGGCTCTGATACCATGTAGATGCACGTAAAAACATGTGCCCCATATTCAGATACACTCTCACAATCGACACAAGCACTAAGATTAAGACATTTGGTGAGTAAAGTGAGAAAGTCTTTAAGAATCAAGTCAGCGGTGACAGGTCGGTGATTCCTCACGCGTAAAGCGACTTAACTTGACTCACATACGGAAATATACTCAACATTGCATAATGCCAAGTACTTGCATATTTGTGACATTATTTTTAAGCACTTATGAAAACCCGTGACTTTCGATGAGACCCGTGTAGCGAACTTTCTGACAACCTATCCCAAGTTGGAAGCTTTAGGTAGGCTAGGTATACAAAGACACCCCAAGGACTTACTTGTTCGAATCTCAAAGGCCACATTAGCTTCATATTTTCAACAGATTTATTTGATATTTGCATATCTTTGTCACAAATATACATCCAAAAAAAAGCAATACATACACATATATGTATCCGAGACCTTCTTTATAAAGACCAAATATACATAATTACAATGCAAGATCTTTCGTAAGATTTAAAGGACTTGTCTATTTTAAGAACAAGCATTCTCAGCGATATATCTGAATACGTTTCCCATAAGAACATTGTATACATTTAAGTTCAGATTATAAGGAAACCTTGGTACTTTGTGCCTATCGATACATCATATAATGGTATCACTGAACTGATCATTTTAAAGTACAATTAAGTAGGCTTAAAAGCTAAAGTATCGTCACGTCTAATCATGTAGTGCAGTAACCTTACTTTATTTATTATATTTTTGGTTTTTTTTTATATGACTCTATCTATGTACGACTTAAACTACTAAGACTCGAAAAGAAAATTTAAGTTCTTTGAGAGAAACTACTCGGCATTCTTCATACCATTGAGTTGATATAACAACTCATGACGAGGTCTATCAAAAGCTTTAGTGTATAGATCAGCAAGGTTATCATCAGTAATAACCTTTTCTAAATGAATAAGCTTTTTCTCAAAACAGTCACGTAAAAAGTGATGCTTTATATCTATGTGCTTGGTGACTTTAAAGTTTTTCGGATTCTTAGTAATATCTATGGCAGACTTATTATCAATACAAATAGGAGAGTCTGAGATATTCATACCATAGTCGCGCAATTGTTGCTGTATCCAAAGTACCTGAGAACATCATTGACCAGCAGCTATGTACTCTGCTTCACATGTAGACTGTGCAACAGATGTCTGCTTCTTGCACTGCCACGATATAATTCTCCCCCCTAAAAGCTGACATCCACCCGACGTTGATTTCCTATCCGAACTGCAGCCACCATAATCCGAATCAGTATAAGCCTTGAATTCAAAGGAACCATGCATGGGATACCAAAGCCCTAGACGAGGCTTGGCCTTCACATAACGAAGAATCCTTTTCGCAGCTTTCAAATGTGACTCTTTCGGATTAGCCTGATATCTAGCACACATACAAACAGCAAAGGTAATGTCTGGACGTGAAGCCGTCAGATACATCAAGGAACCAATGATAGCCCGATATTGAGTTGCATCGACGTCTGGATCATTAGTCTTATCAGGATACAGCCCATGATTAGTCTGAATGGGAGTAATTGCATCTTTAGCATCGGTCATTCGAAACCTAGTAAGAAGATCTTGAACATACTTGGTCTGATGAATAAAGAACCCATCCTGCAGTTGATCCACCTGTAGTCCAAGGAAGAAAGTTAATTCCCCCATAGCACTCATTTCGAACTTAGCCTTCATGCTCTGCTCAAATTCCTTGCACATATTCTCATCAGATGAACCGAAAATAATATCATCGACGTAAACCTGTACAAGCAAGTAGTCCTTCCCTTTCCATTTGATAAACAACGTGCTGTCAATAGAACCTCTAGTAAAACCATTTTCATTCAGATGAGTAGACAGTTTTTCATACCATGATCAAGGAGCCTGATGTAAACCATATAGAGCCTTATCAAGACGATATACTCTATTAGGAAAGTCTGGATCCTCAAACCCGGCAGGTTGTTCTACATACACTTCTTCTCTTATTTCCCCATACAAAAAGGCACTCTTTACGTCAAGTTGATACACCTTTATACCTTTATAACTAGCATATGCCAGAAATAATCGAATAGCTTCAAGTCTAGCTACTAGTGCAAATGTCTCATTGTAATCGAAGCCTTCTTGTTGCTCAAATCCTCTAACCACCAACCGAGCCTTATTGCGAGTGACTACACCTTTGTCATCCTTTTTACAACGAAAAACCCATCGCGTTGATAAAGGAGATTCACCCTGAGGTAAGTCAACTAACTTCCATACATCAAGCTTCCTAAACTGGGCCAATTCTTCTTGCATCGCCTCAACCCATGACGGATCTTTAAGAGCCATTCCAACATTTTTAGGCTCAACCTGAGAGATGAAGCAAAAGTACAAGTACCAAGTAATTGCCCCAGTATCCTTAATTTCAGCAAACATACTTGACATATTTTTCCTATTCTGATTTCTCGTGCGAACAGAGGCAGAAGCATCACCAATGATTTGCTCTACTGGATGATCCTTGTTGACTCTTGTTTGAGGAACCGTATCGACTGTAAGATCATTTCCCAAGTTTGTCTGCACATGTTGCTCTGGAGTTTTAGGCTCCTCCTGATTTTCACCTTCCGTGTCATCAGTATCATAGAAGGGAGTATCAGGTAGAGGTATATGTAAAGGATCATTAGGATCTTTAGGAGCAGTCTCTAAGGTAGAATCTGCTTCTTTGGTCCCACTTGATTCTCCAGATTTAGTAGCAGGCTCAATGAATGGTGAGGAAACAGGAGAAGAAACAGGAACCGGCCCACCATCAAGTGGATCATGAAGAGTAACTGTTAGGACCAGTTCACCTGGAACTGGCCAGTCACCAGTTCACACTGACCAGTTCACCAGTTGCATCTGGTGACCAGTAACTGGTGACCAAGAAGATTTGTCCAGAAATATTTGAAGTCCAGTTGCAGCGTACAGTTAACGCAACTGAAGACTTCCTCCAGTTGAGAACTGACCAAGTTGAAGAAGCATTCCAGTTGAAGTCAAAGACAACAAATGGAAGATAGAGAATGACAATGGCAGCGAAGCCCAGTTGACATTCTAGTCAGTTATAAACTGGAGACCATCAGTGGAAAGACCTTACAAAGCTTTACACTGATTACGAGGAATTGACTTGTATACTTTATGTACCTTTACCCGGATAATAAGCATTATCTTATTATTTAAGTACTAAAAGGTACATAAAGGTGGTTATGTAAAGTCACTTTAACACGCGACTTTACACTGCCTTTTAAGGAATTAAATGCTATTCCTTAAATGCTCCAACCACATTTGTACGGCCAAAGTTAACATCCCAATGTTAACTTTGCCTATAAATACAAGTCATTGCACAACAAGAATAATAAGTGAATTCACACAGTGAAAAACATACAAACACTTCACTTTGCAAACCAGCAATATTCTTGGTGAACTTGTGCAATATTCTCTCAATCGCTAAAAGGAACATTTCACTACTTTAAGTGTTTCGATTGTAGAAGAGAAATTCCGAGTATAGATCAATTGTATTTCATAGGTTGTTAGGATATTTACATTCGTGTATTATCTTGGTTCCGCATCAACCTTGTAATTTGTTTAATATCAATAAATAAATTACACATTGAAAAATACATATTGTCTCATCAAGATTGTTTACAAGATATTTGTATTATTGCATTGTTCTTTACTTATTGTCTTTATATAAGTAATCTATCTAGAACTTGGTATATACCTCTGCAACTGGTCGTCTCCAGTTCAGCGAGTATATTGCAAAGTAACTCCACCATCGACATAGAGGTGTCTTCAGTAGTACCATCTTACGAGTTGGGACTTACAAGTGGTATCAGAGCAGAAGGCTAATATACTTGCCTAGATCTGCTAAGATGAACCCTACTGAAGGTGGAGATGGTTCTGGTTCAGGTGAAACCCCATTGAATAATAACAACCAACCTTTTCAAAATGCTCCTCCTCCTCCTCCCTCCTCCTTCTTCTACCCCAAACCACGTCCATGTACACTACTCTAACACTCCTGTTCCAAAATTTGATGGAAACAGTGAGACTTTTGGTACATGGAAAGCTAGAATGCTTTTGCATTTTGGTGGTATTGAGAGGTATATGTTGAAAATCCTAAAGGATGGACCATATATACCCATGTCTCTTGGGGTGAGTCCTCTTCTTGATCCAACTGGAAGAAGAGGCTCAAGGGAAAAGCCAGAAGACCATTGGTCTGATGAGGATCGCAGACTGGTGGACTTGGACACCAGACTGAAAAACATGATCCTTGGGGCTGTCCCTGAAGACCTAATTCCAACACTTGTGTTGTTTCCCAGTGCCAAGTCTATGTGGGATGAATTAGTGATTCAATTTGAAGGAGGTGATGACACTATTGTCACCAGAAAAGTTGCCTTGAACAAGAAGTATGAATCCTTCTTTGCCTTGCCCAATGAGAGTCTAACTGGAACATACACCAGATTCTCCAGCCTTATCAATCAGTTGAGAGGCTTGGGTGTAGAGAAGGATAAGGATATTCTTCTTGAAAAGTTTTGTGATATTCTTCCTTCTAAATGGGAAAACATGGTTCTTGTCTTGAGACAAGGTAAAACCTTGCACACTCATACCCTTGCATCGCTCTATGGAGCCTTCAGATTCACTGAAGATAATAATGCTGCAAGGCTTGTGGCTGAGCAAGATGCCATGAACCATGCCCAGAGTCCAAAGGTTGCTAGTGTAACTGAGCGACCTTGTGCTGCTCTAATGTCTGCTGAGAGTGTCCAGGCACACTCGATGAAGGAGATGTTAGACAGTTTCTTAAACTCTGGGCTGACCACTGAAAACAGTGTTGGTTATGATGAAACTGACGATGATGATCTGGTCGCCATGATTGCTAAAACCTTCAATAGGTTTAAGCATAAATCCAAAAGATTTAATGGTCCCAATAATGCTTCCAGCTCCAACTCTCTGGATAAGACCAATCTTACATGCTATAAGTGTGGCAAGAAAGGTCATTTCATGAAGGAATGCAGATCTAGTCAGTTGAATAATCAAACTGGCCCCTCTGTCCCAAATTTCAATCGGCCTGATGATAGCTACAAAGCTAAGTACAAGAAGCTTAAGGCCCAGATTGCCCTCCTTTCCATGGCAAAAGAGAAAGACCAGTGCTTAATTGCACAAACTGAAGGAAAATGGGAGTACTCTGATGACTCATCTGATGATGAAGAAGAGGAAAGGGACATGTGTTTCATGGCCTTGGAAGATCAACAACAGCAGCATGTGGTGAAAGAAGATGTCATTTCTGGAAGATGGGTGGACATCATACTAAAAAAGGTATGTGACTATGACCTCCAGGTTGACCCTGAACTAAAACTGGACCTGGCTGAATCATTAAGTGGTGATTTGGCATTTGTGGAAACTGTAAGAGCTGATAGTGAAAGATATCTTGACACTATCCTAGTTGAACTGAACAATGTTAAACCACAACTGAATGATTTGCAAAGTGTCCAGTTGGCTCTCAAGGAGTCAGTTTTAAAGATTGAGGCTTTAGAACTTGATAATCAAAAATTGTTTTCTGATTTTGAAAAAGCACAAAAGATTATCAATTCATGGGTAAAAGCATCTGGCAAAAACTATGATGCATTTTCAAGAACAATCGATGCCCAGAAATGTGCATGGAAATCTGAAGATCTGGAGATGGCAGCTCTCATACCAGATATTCATGCATTGCCTCCAGCTCTCAAGGTTGAAACACCTTATGATCAACCTGAAGCTGTTAAAACTGAAACCAATGAGACCACCCCCATTGAGGTTAAAACTGGAGCCAAACAGGCTAAAGCTCCAGTCAAAAAGGCCACTGGTAACAAGCCTTTACCTCATAAGTCTAAGGAGCCCAAGACCCGACAGACTAAATCCCCAGTTGAACCAAGGTCCAAGGTTCAACTGCCTAACCAAAATGATATTTTGGTTAATCTGGAAAGGCAACTCCAACTTTTGTCTCGGCAGGTTCAGAGTTGCACTGCCCGGATTAACAACCTTGAAGGAGGTTTATCACCTCCAGTTTTCAAACAAAATATTAAACCACTCCCTTCTATACCTAAACAGAAGAATGTTCCATCTGGAACAAAACCTGGTAAAGAAAGGAGTAAGTATCAAATACCAATCGTTTTTACTTCTGCAACTGGAGCTGGTGATAAAGCTCCAGATGTGGCCTCCAGTTCAACACCTCAACAATCAACTGTGGCTTCTGTAGAGAAGTCCAGTGGACCCATCAAGAAAAGATGGGTCCACAAAAAGAACTAATGATTTTTGTGTGTGTGTAGGGCGATCGAAAGAAGAATATCTGGTATCTGGACAGCGCTGCTGGCCGGACTATGACCGGATGTAAGCCCCTACTGGAAGAGTTCACTGTCCAAGATGGACCGACAGTGACGTTTGGTAACGATCATTCTGGAAAGACTGAAGGATATGGTGTGCTCAATAATGGACAAGTCGAATTCAAAAGAGTTGCATTTGTGAATGGTTTGAAATACAACCTGATCAGTGTAAGCCAACTTTGCGATGATGGCTTCAGAGTATTGTTTGATATTGCACAAGGCACCATATTTAACAAGGATTTGAAAGTGGTGATGATTGCACCAAGAAAAGGGAATGTGTACATCATGGATATGGAACCTGCTCCAAAAGAGCAATGTTTCTATACCAAAGCTGATGAGGACACCAACTGGCTATGGCATAAAAGGTTATCCCACCTAAATTTCAAAAATATCAACAAGTTGTCTCGCAAGCAACTGGTTGATGGGATACCCCAGATTTCCTTCAATAAGGAAAAGCCATGTCCAGGTTGTGAGATGGGCAAGCAGAAAAGAGCCAGTTTCAAAACTAGGCAAAATTTTAGCATCACTGAACCTCTTCACATGCTACATATGGATCTCTTTGGTCCAGTGAATGTTCAAACTAGAGCTGGAAAGAAGTACACTCTAGTTATGGTTGATGAATTCACCAGATTTTGCTGGGTGGTATTCATCAGATCCAAAAGTGATGCACCTGCTGAAATCATCTCCCTTATCAAACGAATTGAGCTCAAACATTCTCGAAAAGTTTGTCAGTTGCGAAGTGATAACGGTACTGAATTCCAAAACAAAGTACTTGAAACATTTTGCAATGACACTGTCATCTCTCAAAACTTCTCATCAGTTCACTCTCCAGAGCAAAATGGAGTTGTTGAAAGAAAGAATCGTACACTGATAGAAGCGGCCAGAAGCATGCTATCTGAATCTGGTCTTCCCACCAGTTTTTGGGCTGAGCCAGTTGCAACTGCTTGTCACACCCAAAACCGGTCAGTCTACATCAAGAGACACAAGAAGACTGCCTACGAAGTACTTAGGAATCGAAAACCAAATATTGGATATTTCCATGTATTTGGTTGTCCAGTTTATATACTGAACGATTCCAGTCAGCTTGGAAAGTTTGATGCAAAAGCTGATGAGGGAGTATTTTTAGGCTATTCAGATATTCGAAAGGCCTTTAGAGTTTATAATTATAGACTCCAAAAGGTTCATGAGACAATTCATGTCACATTCGATGAATCAACTGAAGCAATCAACAAGAGACCAAGCCTTGATATTTCTCCAGTCATTCCAATCAACTTTGGTGAATCTGACCAAGTTCATCGGTCAGTTGTCTCACCAGATAATGCTTCCAGTTACAACAAACTGGAACCAGTTAAAAAGAAGAAAAGCACCAGTGACACGTCATTTTATCCCTCCATCAACTTCAACTTACCACAAGAATTGGTGATTGGATCAGATGTTCGTGCCACTCCAACATCAGCACCAGTTCAGACACCTACTTCTCCAGTTGTTCGTGAAATACCTTCTAATGAGGAATTTCATGATGCAAATCGAGACCTCATTGACTCTGATGAGGATGTAGAAGTTGTTTGGATTGATCCTTCTCCAGAAGCTGTTGCAACTGAAGAAGATCGCCAGGTGACTTGCACTGATGTTGTAGTTCACCAGCCTAGTCAATACACTAGATGGACTCAAGCCCACCCAATTGAACAAATTGTGGGTGATCCAACTAGTGGGGTTCAGACTAGAAGAGCCACCAGTGAGCAATGCTTAAACGTCACCTTCTTATCTTTAATTGAACCAAAGAAGATTGACGAGGCTATGGCAGACCCAAGCTGGGTGGAAGCTATGCAAGAAGAGCTCCTCCAGTTCGAAAGGAACAATGTTTGGGAGCTTGTTCCTTGTCCACCAGGGTTAAAGAAAGAACCTATTGGTACCAGGTGGGTCTACCGAAACAAAATGGATGAAGATGGCCATGTTGTAAGAAACAAGGCCAGACTAGTTGCCCAGGGTTATTGTCAAGCAGAGGGCGTTGACTTTGATGAGACTTTTGCTCCAGTTGCAAGACTTGAAGCCATACGAATATTTCTGGCTTATGCAGCCCATCTGCAGTTCAAAGTCTTCCAGATGGATGTCAAAAGTGCGTTCCTAAATGGAACATTGGAAGAAGAAGTTTATGTTAAGCAGACTCCAGGTTTCATTGATGAAAAGCATCCACATTGGGTTTATAGACTGAACAAAGCATTGTATGGTCTAAGACAAGCCCCAAGAGCCTGGTATGATACTCTAACTAAACATCTTCTTAAAAATGGCTTTCAAAGAGGTGCTATAGATAATACCTTGTTTATCTTGAAAGAAAGAGGTAATATCTTATTGGTACAAATTTATGTTGATGACATTATTTTTGGTTCAACTGATGATGCAATGTGTAACAAATTTTCTAAAATCATGTCATCTGAGTATGAGATGAGTTTAATGGGTGAATTAACATTTTTCTTAGGTCTTCAGATTAAGCAAACTGAAAATGGAATTTTCATAAACCAAGGAAAATATGTCAGAGATTTGTTAAGAAAATACAAATATGATTCAATCCCATCGAAAAACACACCAATTGCAGCACCATTGAATTTGGACTCTGACCCAACTGGCAAACAAGTTAACATAACTGACTATAGAGGTATGGTTGGTTCACTAATGTACTTGACTGCCAGTCGACCAGATATAATGTTTGCAACATGTTTATGTGCCAGGTTTCAGGCTAACCCAAAAGAATCACATTTGCACGCTGTAAAGCGTATCTTTAGATACCTGAAAGGGTGTCCTAATCTTGGTCTTTGGTACCCCAAAGGCTCAGGATTAGATCTAATGGGTTATTCAGATTCTGATCATGCAGGTTGTAAGATTGATAGAAAATCAACAACTGGTGGTTGTCATTTCCTTGGAGGAAAACTGGTGAGTTGGACCAGCAAGAAGCAGACTTCAGTCTCTATGTCCACTGCTGAAGCAGAGTACATTTCTGCGGCCAGTTGTTGTGCCCAGATTCTCTGGATCAAAAACCAGTTACTAGATTATGGTCTAAAGTTTACTAAGACCCCAATCTTTTGTGACAACACCAGTGCAATTGCTATCTCTCACAACCCAGTGATGCACTCGAAAACAAAGCATATTGACATCAGGTATCATTTCATTCGAGATCATGTTATGAAGGGTGATATTGAAATTCATTTCATCCCCACTGACAAACAGTTAGCTGATGTTTTTACTAACCTCTCGATGAGAAAACTTTTAAACATCTCATCAGCGAACTGGGAATGTTAAACCCTTAACTGGAGCTTTCTTTGTTATTGAACGCGTCAGTGACACTGATGAAGTTCTTCAGTTGAGGAGGTCCAGATTATCCTTGCTCGCCAGGCTATCGAACGCCTTTGTGATACTATCTTGGCACTAATTGATATCTGGATCATCATTTTAGGGGGAAAGACTCAAAATTATTTTCTGACTAAAATTTATTTTTGTTTGAAAATGCAACTGGAGAACCCTTCAGTTGGAAACTGGTACTGGATTGATCCTCCAGTTACCAGGTTCAGTCTTTATCTAAATTTTATAACGTTACAAATACTTGGTTAATATGTGTGCCACGTGATGATACTCAAGTGTTTTAAACCACTTGATATCGTGATCTGACGTGTTTGGAACCAATTTTAGTACTTGACAACTGTTTGTGTTGGGATAACAAAAAGTGAGTGGGGTCATGGGTAAAGTAAGCCGTCGTAGCATTTAATGCTGACATGGTAACATTTAATGCTTACATGGCAAATTATATTTTATTCTCAAAATATCTTCGAAAATATTTGGTTTAATAAAATATGATTTTTGGTTTTACATTGGGATCTTGAATCCCCTTATAAATACCCTTATTTACTTCATAACTCATTTACCTCTTTTCATTCTCTTCATTTACTCTCTTCATTTACTACCAATCATCAACATTGCTTCATTCTTCTCTCTGCTTCACAAATCGAAAACCCTAAATCACAAATTTCATTTTCAATTTCAAATGGCTCCTAAATCATCCCGTTCAAGAGATGTAAATCTCTTGACCGCTCCATACAATCCCTCACCAGATGTCTCCCAGGCACCTGGTGCTCCTCATAGTGCTGCCCTAAAATTAAACCCTAATAATCCATTGGCAAGCCTACAAGGTTCTCAAGGGTCTAATACCCTTATTGGTAGAATCCGAAAGTTTTTGAGGGATTCTCCAATAGGACCCTTATTCACTAGAAACCCACGCAAGATGTATCATGACTACTTGTGTGAGTTCTGGTTCACTGCCACACTTTCTTCCGATTGTTCCTCCATCAGTTTCACGTTAAAAAATGGAACAATCGAGTGTACTTTGAATGTTGAAGTATTGAGGGATGCTCTACACCTCAATTACTGGAGAGAAGGTGAGTCTCCAGTTGTATTGCCCCCTAATGTTAATTTTCGTCAAGTACTCCTAGAGATGGGTCATAAGGAGTGCTTGGACAATGGGGTTCTAAAGACCAAGGGTGCTATGACCATGAAGGGTCTTACTCCTTCATGGAGGTATTTCTTCGTACACCTGGTGGAAAGTTTAGGTGGTAGTTCTGGTGGTCTTGACCAGATCAACTCCTCTCAAGCAGAGATGGCTTACTGCTTATGGAGAGGGTTGAGGGTTGATTTTGCTGACATTCTGTATAGGAGTCTTGTACAAAAGCTGAAAGGCTCCAGGGGTGTATGTATCCCCTTTTCCAGATTTCTCTCTTTATGTTTCAAGCAAATTCTGGGCGAAGACGAGTACAGAAATACGGACTCTCCGTTCACGAGGCCAGATGTTTTGAGGAATCTTGACTCTTTAGTTTCTGAAGCTGGAGAGGTAGGTATTCCTGAGCAGATGCGACTGACATTTGCTAAAACTGATGCACCTTTGGAAAGTGAATCAGAAAGACAATTGGGCGGGCCTCAAAATAATGAGGGACCCTCCAGTTCGTCTCAAGTTATGGTTGAGGATAGACCAACCATAACTGAAGCCACTCCTATCACATCTATCCCTGGTGAAGATGCTTCGGCATCTGATCCTCAAACTGATGAAACCATCCAGGTAACTGGAACTGGTCATCAGGAGCCTGAACTTGATGTTCAGCCATCCCTATCATTTATGAATCTAGGCATAAATGAGGATGAGTTCCAACTTGAATCTTCGGATTCGGAAGGAACACAAGATGATCGAGAAATGGTTGATGCATCTGTACATGATCAACTCCCTTCTTTCTCTGATCAACCCCTAGAACCACAAGTTTCAGTTTCCCCTACAGATACACTCACAAATTCTAAGGTTGTTGATTTGGGAATAAACAAATTCGCTGCAAATGAAGACTTGGTATTCAGGAAATTGAATGAGTTAGTCACCAGCTGCAACAATCTGACCTCATCATTAAAAGAGGCTTTTGACTTAACTCATTCCAATGTCACTACTTCTATCTCCAGCCTACTAAGCAATACTGTTCGATCATCAGAGGTTGATCTGAAGGAGATAGAGAGGCAGGTCAAGGAATTGTTTGATCGACCTGGCCTTAATGTAGATGAAATTGGACAGCAGGTAGCCAGTTCCGTTGGCCAGATGATTGATGAAAAACTGGCCAGTCGGGAAGATGAACTGGTTAAGAAGGTTATGGCTGAATTTGCCAAGCTCCCCCCTCGTCAGATTAATCTGGAGCCTCTGGCACTTGAAGTTAACCAGTTAAGGGGTGCAGTTAATGCAGTAAACACCCAGTTGGCATCTCACACTTCATCCATTAAGAATCTGGTAAATGAAGTGGAGAATTTGAAAAAGAAGGATGTGGAGGTGAAAGAACAAGTGGTTAAAGGCTTACATGATGATTCCAAACTGTTGCAAGACTTGAAGACTGGTCAGGATCAAACTCAAGCAAATGTTTTGACCCAGTCTCAAGAAATTAACCATTTATGGA
Organism: Erigeron breviscapus; assembly: GCA_034093135.1. Classification (NCBI taxonomy): domain Eukaryota; kingdom Viridiplantae; phylum Streptophyta; class Magnoliopsida; order Asterales; family Asteraceae; genus Erigeron; species Erigeron breviscapus. Next base: position 102,009,949 of record CM067171.1, read on the forward strand.
GGTCCTTTAGAATGATCTGCACAGTTTTTAGAGAGTGCAAGGATATGCAGTCGTGGCAGCCTCTAGCCCGATTGCCATCCAGTAATGAGGACTGGGCAGCCATTCGAGCTGGTCTAGATGCTGCCAAGGGGGAAAGAGAACGAAGAGAAATCCTTGCACCTGCACCAAGATTGCCAGGTGGTGCAAGGCCTTTGGTTCAGAGAACTGTTGTTGGTACTGAAGATGATGAGGGTGTTATTGAACAGTTTGAAGATGTTGTTGATAGGGGGAATAAAGGTAAAGAAAAGGAAGTTGTGCCGGCCACTGGTGAACAAGCAAAAACAACTGGTACTGAAGCCAGTGTGTTAGAAACTGGTAATGTTGATCAGCTTCCTCCAGTGTCAGATGATGTTAGCAGGCAATTAGCAAGGCTTGGGGACTCAATCAAGGAAAGAAAGAAACAGATGAGGGTCAATCAAGCTCATGATAGAAAGAACTTGACCCCAACTCTACTTGATATGTGTGATTCAGGTATCCTGGGCATGACACTTGCTGATTATGCTAAAGTCAAGACTGATCCCAGAATTATTAATGCTTTGAAAGAACAACTGGAGATTGAGCTTGACAAACACTATAGGGAGGATGAAGCTGAATACGATGCCAGATGTTTAAACATCACAGTGGAGAAGGCAAAGGAAGTAAGAACTGAAGGAATTCTCAAGAGGTCTGAGCATGTTAAGAAAGTTGTTAAACAAGTATTGAATCCACCCAAGTCCAGAGGTAAACTGAAGCAACTGCCAAGAGATGCAGATCTTAGAACCTGGGTGGAAACAACTGAACCCTCTAGTGAAGATATCAAAGCTGCTGTACACAAAATGAGCACTGGCCAGATCAAACTGGCCAATGAATCTGAAGCAAGAGAATATTTATCAGATGTGCAACAGCGGAGATATAACCCTGGAAAGATAACTGATGTGAAAGTTTCAATCAAACCAGGTACAAAACACTTCACTGTGAGGATTCAATACTTGAATGGTCCAATGCTTCAAACAGAGAATCCGGATGTAAGGCAATATGGGTATTCGGAGCTGGTGGAGATGTTGAGCTTGTTGGGAGAAAAGCAACACATTAATAAGGTTGAAAAGGGTTGGATGTTTGTGCTTCAAAGTCTGCTCAAGTTCAAAGAAAATGTTGAAGAGAGACTACATATTGATCCTGAAGACAGACTGCCCATTTCTTCAGTTGCTAAAAGGAGAAGAACTGGCGAAGGGCCAACTGTTTAAGTTCTTCTTCATTTTATCTTCTTGTATTTTGTTTTACATTCTGTAACTTGTAAATCTCATTCCTTGTATAAATGAAGTTACCAGTCTGTAACCACAAGGTAGATAAAAGATTAAAGTCTAACAAAACTAAACTGATAAACCTAAGGTATTTATTGATCTATAAAAATACCTTAGAAACTTAGATAGAATTTAATCAAACTAACCTTTCCAGTTCATACTTGTATAGATACAAGAACTAGAAAGACTTAGCAATATTTCAGGACAAATAGGGGGAATTTGTTAGGACCAGTTCACCTGGAACTGGCCAGTCACCAGTTCACACTGACCAGTTCACCAGTTGCATCTGGTGACCAGTAACTGGTGACCAAGAAGATTTGTCCAGAAATATTTGAAGTCCAGTTGCAGCGTACAGTTAACGCAACTGAAGACTTCCTCCAGTTGAGAACTGACCAAGTTGAAGAAGCATTCCAGTTGAAGTCAAAGACAACAAATGGAAGATAGAGAATGACAATGGCAGCGAAGCCCAGTTGACATTCTAGTCAGTTATAAACTGGAGACCATCAGTGGAAAGACCTTACAAAGCTTTACACTGATTACGAGGAATTGACTTGTATACTTTATGTACCTTTACCCGGATAATAAGCATTATCTTATTATTTAAGTACTAAAAGGTACATAAAGGTGGTTATGTAAAGTCACTTTAACACGCGACTTTACACTGCCTTTTAAGGAATTAAATGCTATTCCTTAAATGCTCCAACCACATTTGTATGGCCAAAGTTAACATCCCAATGTTAACTTTGCCTATAAATACAAGTCATTGCACAACAAGAATAATAAGTGAATTCACACAGTGAAAAACATACAAACACTTCACTTTGCAAACCAGCAATATTCTTGGTGAACTTGTGCAATATTCTCTCAATCGCTAAAAGGAACATTTCACTACTTTAAGTGTTTCGATTGTAGAAGAGAAATTCCGAGTATAGATCAATTGTATTTCATAGGTTGTTAGGATATTTACATTCGTGTATTATCTTGGTTCCGCATCAACCTTGTAATTTGTTTAATATCAATAAATAAATTACACATTGAAAAATACATATTGTCTCATCAAGATTGTTTACAAGATATTTGTATTATTGCATTGTTCTTTACTTATTGTCTTTATATAAGTAATCTATCTAGAACTTGGTATATACCTCTGCAACTGGTCGTCTCCAGTTCAGCGAGTATATTGCAAAGTAACTCCACCATCGACATAGAGGTGTCTTCAGTAGTACCATCTTACGAGTTGGGACTTACAGTAACTACATCCTCCACAGTCGGAACACCTGTAAAAGAAACAGGACCATGAAAAGAGGTGAAGACACCATCATAATCGAAGTCATTAGCAGGACCAATGTGTACAGCAGGTTTATGACTGACAATTACAACATTTGTACCAAAATTAACTTTGCCAGTTTTCTGATTGTACACACGCCGAATTGGTGTACTAGGTATATAACCTAAAAAGAAACCCTCCTCAGATTTAGGATCAAATTTTCCCTAAGGAAGAACTTTAAGAAAAGTACAAGGAACACCAAACGGCTCAACATTTTGCAAATTGGGCTTTGTGTTGTGCAAAAGTTCATAACAAGTTTTCTTAAACCGTTTAACTGTTAAAACCCGATTTAAGATGTGACAAGCTGTATTCACTGCCTCCCCCCAGAAAGTAACAGGAAGCCCTGAATCAGCAAGCATCGTCCTAGCTGTCTCTATCAATGTCCTGTTTTTCCTTTCAGCTACTCCATTCTGTTGTGGCTCATGCGGTGCACTGAATTGATGTTGAATACCCTTGGTCAAGCAGAAAACAGTAATAGTATTATTCTTGAACTCAGTGCCATTGTCACTCCTGATTCTCTTAACTTTAACTTCATGGACATTCTCAACTTGTCTAACAAAATCCATAAACCGGTTTGCGGTCTCGTCCTTTGTCTTCATGAAAAATACCCATGAGTACCTTGAGTAATCATCAGTGATCACCAAATAGTAGGACATCCCTCCAATGCTTCTTACGTTCACAGGACCAAAGAGATCCATGTGAAGTAATTCGAATGGTTTAGATATAGTGTTGTGCACCTTTGGTTTATGAGGATTCTTATGTTGCTTTCCTTTCAAACACGGTACACATTTATCTTCCATCCCAAACTTCTTAACTGGAACACCTTCAACTAATCCAAGACTAACAAGTTCATTCATCTTCTGAAAGTTGATATGTCCCATTCTACGATGCCAGGGGAGAGATTCAGACTCATTTGCCTTGCTCAACAAACAGAGTGGCTCCGTTGGATTATCAACACCTAAAACTAAGTCATAGATGTCTCTCTTCCTAGGAGCTCTGAGCATTATCCATTCTGTTGTGGCTCATGCGGTGCACTGAATTGATGTTGAATACCCTTGGTCAAGCAGAAAACAGTAATAGTATTATTCTTGAACTCGTGCCATTGTCACTCCTGATTCTCTTAACTTTAACTTCATGGACATTCTCAACTTGTCTAACAAAATCCATAAACCGGTTTGCGGTCTCGTCCTTTGTCTTCATGAAAAATACCCATGAGTACCTTGAGTAATCATCAGTGATCACCAAATAGTAGGACATCCCTCCAATGCTTCTTACGTTCACAGGACCAAAGAGATCCATGTGAAGTAATTCGAATGGTTTAGATATAGTGTTGTGCACCTTTGGTTTATGAGGATTCTTATGTTGCTTTCCTTTCAAACACGGTACACATTTATCTTCCATCCCAAACTTCTTAACTGGAACACCTTCAACTAATCCAAGACTAACAAGTTCATTCATCTTCTGAAAGTTGATATGTCCCATTCTACGATGCCAGGGGAGAGATTCAGACTCATTTGCCTTGCTCAACAAACAGAGTGGCTCCGTTGGATTATCAACACCTAAAACTAAGTCATAGATGTCTCTCTTCCTAGGAGCTCTGAGCATTATCCATTCTGTTGGAATAACGAAACCCGGCTTCAAGATGAATGCCTCCTTTTCTGTGAAATGAACATTGTTGCCCTTGTCACAGATCTGTGAGACACTCATTAGATTATGAGTAAGTTGTTCCACATAGTTTACTCTTTCTAGAGTAAGTTGTCCATTGACGACATCTCCTTGACCGGTGATGTTGCCGCCCTTGGATCCAGCAAAACTAACGTATGACCCATTTATACCAGTATAATTGGACAAGAGCTTCCTGTCCCCTGTCATGTGCCTGGAGCATCCACTGTCAAGGTACCATAAATGAATTGGTTTCCTAGGAACTCCCTGCACATAAAATGAGAAAAATTAGTTTTCGTTGGGGACCCAAACCTTCTTAGGTTTGGGTCGACCCTTCTCATCCTTGAGAATCAGTTCAGTCCAATATCCATTGCTCGAAGTCGTGGGTAGGACATGATTCTCGTCTTGTCTTCTCACTGGAGGAGACTTCTGACCTCTCGTGGGAGAAGATCTAGGAGAATGAGGGCCATAAGAAGGTCGAACACTTGAATGAATTCGGTCATAATATGAATTTTGATTTCTAGGAGTAGAACGAGCAGGTCGTGGAGGTGTTTGAAAACGATTTGAATTCCCATGAACATTTCCTGATGAACCTTTCAGTGGAGATTCACGTCGTTGAGGTATAGTAAACGGTTTTGGAGAAGATTGAACTTTAGCCTCATTAACCTGTTTATCATTACCCAACCCCCTTTTTCCTTCCGAGGTGGAAACCTTTGAAGGAGAACCTGATCTTCGAGGTCTATTTGGACATACACTATAAACATGACCCTTTTCATGACAAGCAAAGCAGGAGAGGACCTTGAGCTTTTTGTTTGTATCTACCTTTTTATCGGTACCTACAGATTCATTGTTAGCACTAGTGTCCACTGACTTACTTGTTTTTCTTTGATCTTCTTTTTCAGGGTCTCGTTTAGCACCATCTTTCTCATGTTTACCTTTACTTGGGAACTTCTTAAGTGCAGGCATTAAGATGTGCTTTAAAGCCTTAGTTGCTTCTTCATTAACGGCTAATTTATTTTCAGATTTTCTAATCCTAGACTGCTTAGGTAACGGAGTGAGACGCAACTGACTTAATTTCTTCATATCCTCAATAGCTACATCCCAGACTTTATCAATCCTCTTAGGGTCAATAGATTCTAATGGGAATTCTAACTCAGTATAAACCCTATTACTCTTGTGAAGTGTAAAGTGTACAATACTGTCTTTCTGACCATAAGAAGTAGACTGATTTAGGACAACACCTTTCAATTTCTCTTCCTTATTAGGTTGAGAAGAAACTCCTTTAGACTCTTTTGTTCCCTCAGGCAGCTTTGCCTCAGGAATTGAGTCTTTTGGATTACCATCTTCAACACTAGGTTGAAGTAGGATTTCAGGAATATTAGGATCAACGGAAGTATAGTTATTATTGAAAGGAGGAGGCACGTCTTTATAAGAGATCTTAGCAGTGTCAAGACTCTTAGAGGAAGAATCCTCAAACTTTGTCATATGCATTAAAAGCTCAACATGTCTAGCAGAATCAGATTTAGCATTTAATTCCAAGATTTCTATCCTAGCATCAGCAAGTTCCTTTTCAATGGTAGCACACTTTCTAGCTAACAAGGAGTAAGCTTCACTACCTACTCTTTCTACGGCCACAGACTGATTAACTTTATCTTTCATAGCTCTAATGTCAGACTCTAAAGATCTAATCTTTTCCTTGAAGAATTTTTCTTTATCATTTACAGTTAGACCCTTTTTAATTAACTTATCTCTTTCATCATGAGCAACATTGACAACAGATTCTAATTTCTTAATTTGTTCATTCTTTTGTTCAATTTCATCAAACATTCGATTAACAATTTTGCAAACATGAACAATAGTATGTAGAGAATAAGATACCTGTTGGTCTGCCTCTTTGCAATCTGCCATGTAAGCAACAAAGTCATCCACGGTCATGCCAGCCGGAATCTCAAACTCTTGCATCTGCTCTTCAATTGTCTTTTCAACCTTTTCTGTAGCAGAATCTTCTTTAACCTCAGCAGCTTTCACCTCTTCAGTAGCTTTCACTTCATCAAGGTTCTTGACATTTTCTAACTCATCGTCAGATTCGAAATCAGAATCATGTACACCAACAGCAACAGATTCCAATTTCAAACTTTTAATGTTTTCATACAAATGTTCTTCACTGTGGTAAACTGTGGTGTCCAAGAAGTCATCAGGAGAATCAACTATTTGAGCCATATCATCAAGGATTTCAGCCAAATAAGCGTTATTGGTCTCATCATGTGGAAGATTCCAAACATAAGAACCATCTGGTTGAACAGCTACTATAGCCTTGTCATTGTCGTTGACATTTGCAGTAGGATCATCAGTTAACAAAAGAGCTCTAGTTGAATTTTGATTGAACGGACGATTACCACCTCTATCTTGACGTGTAGGGGTAACATTGGCCTCTCTCTTAGGCCATTGACACTCTCTGGCAAAATGTCCAAAACCTTCGCAGTTATAGCACTTCACCTTTGACTTGTCGAAGCCCTGAGTACCTCCAGTAAGCTGTCTGCCTGTTCTTTGCATAAACTTTTGCACTCTCCTGGTGATCATGGCCAGTTGCCATTTCAGATCCATTTCTTCAACATCATCTGGATCTATCTGGTCATAATCTTCATCAATGAGTGCTGGATCTGTGATTCTACCCGCAACAAAAGCTTTATGTGCAGCACACATGGCAGCAAATACATTCATCCTACCCTCAGCTGATTTCATATTCATTGGCATGGACTTGTAACCAGCAGAAGAGGATGTAATGTTACCGAACTTCATATTTCCAGTCTTTGCACCTTCATTAGCCTTTTTACCCTTGTTACCAGCATCAGTAGCCATGAATCCGGCAAAATCATCTCCATCCATCAGTGGACCAAGATTGTCTGTCTCACCAGTATTACCAACTCCAGAAAAGAAGGCATTAACGTCAGCTGTTGGATTTTTCATAGTGGCATGATAGAGAAATGGATCTTGTGTGAAGTTGTCTTGAAGATCCTTTGCCTTATCCTTCATTTCTCTGTTTCTTAGAGTGGATATTACTCCGTCTATACGAAGAGATGCATAATCAGCTCTTTCTTGCAATCCATGACGAAACTCTTTGTAAGCTTTCGGCAAACCATCCAGGAATTTATCCACTATCTCAGTAGGAGTGTATTTAAGATCAAAGTAAGCTAATTCAACAAGAAGATGTTGATATCTCAGTATAAGATCCTCAACTTGTTCATTCTTTGTAGCATTGAAGCAGTCAAATTGTTTCTTGAGCATTTTAATTCTATTTTGCTTCAATAGTGGATCACCTTCACAGTGAGCTTCAATAGCATCGAACAGTTGCTTTGAAGTCTTGTATTCCTGTTTAGGAAACAGGTGCACCAACTCTTGAGGAATGCACATACGAAGAGTAGAAAGAGTCTTTACTTCAATAGCATAGTTAGCCTTTTCTTCACCTGTTAATTCTCCCACCTTGTATGTAGAAGTAACTCCGTTTACAGTAAGAGTGGGCCACTCATAACCTTCGGTGATCATGAGCCACATGTTTAAGTCTTCTCGTTGAATAAAATCTTCAAATCGACCTCTCCACGCCCAGAAGTCAGCCAATGAAACTAACTTTGGTGGAGAATTAGTACGTCCGACAAGATGATCATGATAAACGAGAGAATTGAGGTATTGGGCAACAGCATTGTTGGTTGAAGATGAGGAAGCCATAAGTGAACAAAGATTTTGGAAAGTTAATGTTTAAACGAAAATGTGTGTTGGAACGAAGATAGCTCTAAGTTCGTAACGTGTAGATGGTGTTATATAAACATGGTGTTATATATGTTACTTTCGTATAAACATATATATTAACGAAGATAACTTCTATCTTCGTTCAGGAAGTTAGAAATTGTATTGTTCCATTTGTTCTTACGAAGGCTAACTTCGTTCGAACATAATTGTGACCGATTACCTAACCGACCCGTTTTAACCCGTTTTTACCAACTATATAAATACCAGGTTATTTCGTTTTTACTTTTTACATTATCATAATTTTTCAAGAAAACGAAAGTACTCCTCCTCTTCTGCAAAAACCCCTACCCTATTATCACTCAAATCACTTGATATCACTCGATCTTCTGCTTGTTGTTTCGATTGGTGTTGCAATTAGTGATTCAGGTATATTATCGAGTATTTTCATTCACAAATCCCCAATTCTAACTGGTTATTTTGCCCAATTTTAGCAAGAACTTAATCGGTTTTTATAAAAATTTAGATTTTTAGGGTTTAATTTTGTTTTGAGATTTTAACCCATTGGATCTTTAATTCCTCTGTAAAATCAAAGTGGGTTATGCTTCAATTACTTGATACAAAAGTTTTGTAATTGATTTCGGGCAAATCGAATGTTAACCATTTTTTATCAATTTTGGGACGAGGTGCTGTTCAGAGTGTTTTACGAACTTATTCTTCGTTCAGTGTCTACGAACTTAGGTTCTGAGCAATGCTTATGAAATTAGTCTCTATTTCCAACTAACGGACTTTGAAGTTATTGTTAACTAACGAATTTAGTTATGTTTATAGTTTAGCATGCTATCTTCGTTTATTGTTACCTAACGAACTTAAGCCCTATTTTCGTACAGATTCATCTTACGAACTTAAAGAGTAATGTCGTACAGTTTTAACTTACGAAATTATTCATTAAGTTCATCCAAGTCTGCTACTCATTTATTGTGCTAATCTCATAAGTGTTTTTATATTGTGATTTGTTTTGCAGAAATGGCTCTTGCTCCGCGTCAATTCATTAAGAAGCACAATCTTGCTCTAAATCTTGATCCATATCAACATAATTGCGACCATTATCATGAGATGTTTGATTATATCGCTCGCTCAAGGCTTTCCTTTGCATTTTGTGATTCACCAAGACTCATTAGGCAGTATATCGATGCTTTCTGGAGGACTGCTCATGAGGTTATGGTTAATGGTCATAGTTTTGTTCGTGCTACTGTCGAAGGAATCACATTTGATTTCAATGCTGCAATACTTCGTGATATTCTGCATTTAGGTGAAGAACCAGACGAAGCAGTGGAATTGGCTTATGAGTTTGAACTTATTCGTCGATGTTTTCAGAGGATGGGCTATGTTGGTGAAATTAAACTTCCTTTTGACAAAAGTGGATTTCAAGGACGATGGAGATATCTTGCTTACGCTTTGTTGGTATGTCTGAGCAATCGTAAGGCTGGATTTGATCAGCTTTCTGCTCAGATTTCTTCGCAGATGGTTGCCTTGGTCTATAATCGACCTTATCCTTTTTCAGCATACTTCTATCAAGAATTTATTGATCAAATCAATGCCAAAGCGAAAAAGAGATTTCTTTTATATCCTCGCTTTGTTATGGCAATCGTTAGACATTTTTGTCCGAACTTGGTATTTGATCAAGGTCCTCGCTATACACCACATGCTTGGCCTTTGCGTCTATTTGCTGATCTAGAAGCCAACACTCGAAGCGTGGCTGGTCTTAATGATCCACCACTTTTTGGTCATTTGATTGATCCAAACTATCGATCCCGTCTTGAGGATGATATGTTAGTGGATGATGATGACGATTCTGATCATGATGATGAAGAGGGTTCTGATGATGATTCCGGTGGTGATTCTGATTCTGATGACTCTGATCATGGGAATGATGGTGGTGTAGAAGCTGGTTCTGATGGTTCTCATGGTGGTGATGATGCAGTTGAGGAAGACACAGATGAATATGATAGTGTCGCTGTTGATTCTAGTAATGAGCATCGAACTAAGATGGCTCATGAATATGATAATGTTGGTGTTGATTCTAGTAATGAGCATCGAACTAAGATGGCAGATGAATATGATAGTGTCGCTGTTGATTCTAGTAATGAGCATCGAACTAAGATGGCAGATGAATATGATAGTGTCGCTGTTGATTCTAGTAATGAGCATCGAACTAAGATGGCTCATGAATATGATAGTGTCGCTGTTGATTCTAGTAATGAGCATCGAACTAAGAGGCAGATGAATATGATAGTGTCGCTGTTGATTCTAGTAATGAGCATCGAACTAAGATGGCTCATGAATATGATAGTGTCGCTGTTGATTCTAGTAATGAGCATCGAACTAAGAGCAGATGAATATGATAGTGTCGCTGTTGATTCTAGTAATGAGCATCGAACTAAGATGGCTCATGAATATGATAGTGTCGCTGTTGATTCTAGTAATGAGCATCGAACTAAGAGGCAGATGAATATGATAGTGTCGCTGTTGATTCTAGTAATGAGCATCGAACTAAGATGGCTCATGAATATGATAGTGTCGCTGTTGATTCTAGTAATGAGCATCGAACTAAGAGGAGATGAATATGATAGTGTCGCTGTTGATTCTAGTAATGAGCATCGAACTAAGATGGCTCATGAATATGATAATGTACATGGTGTTATATATATGTTTATATATGATGTTTGTTATGTGTGTTATACAAGTACAAACAAAATATACGTTAGGTTCCTTGTACATGAAATACTTGGAAAATAACTAGGCATAGATGCTGATGGAAATTAGTACTAACGAAGATAATCTTCGTTAGGAACAAACGAAGATAAGATTCGTTATATGGGCTGGGCTGCTAAGTTCGTAAGAACAAAGCCCAGCAGGCCCAATATCGATCAGAAACATATATATATGAATGGAAACCCTAAATTGAGGTAATTCGTTCAAATCACACACACCTTCAGCGACTAAGTTCGTTTCTAACATTTAGAAAACGAAGATAGGATACATACGGCTGATTATATACTTATAATTAGCAATATATTTGATAACTAATCAAACTAGTTATCTCGTGAGGATTCCGCACTCACGACATAACAATAGACGATCTCGAGAGCGATCTGTAGCTATCGAGGGACTCACAACACCCTTCTCAAAAACATGATCCTCGGGGCCGTTCCAGAAACCCTAATTCCCACACTAGTTCTTTTTCCTAGTGCAAAAACCATGTGGGATGAACTTTTAAACCAGCATGAAGGAGGAGATGACACCATTGTCACCAGAAAGGTCTCCTTAAACAAGAGGTATGAGTCATTTTTTGCTCAACCCAATGAGTCTCTCACTGGTACTTACACCAGATTTATGAGTATCATAAACTAGTTGAGAGGTCTTGGTGTTGAAAAAGACAAGGATATACTTCTGGAGAAATTTTGTGATATTCTGCCCACCAAATGGTCTCACATGATCCTGGTCTTATGACAAGGTAAAACTCTGCACACACATACTCTTTCTACTCTATATGGAGCTTTCAGGTACACTGAAGAAAATCAAGCTCAAAGAGTGGTGGCAGAACAAGATGCTTATAACCATGCCTCCAGTAGTCCTAATGTGGTTAGTTATACTGAACCACAAAGTACAACACTGATATCTTCTGAGAATGTATTTTCTATGAAGAAGATGGTGTCTGAACTCATGGATTCTGGAGAATCCAGTCAAATCTCTCCAGACTGTTGTGATGAAACTGATGATGATGACCTTGTTGCAATGATTGCTAAAACGTTTAACAGTTTCAAAGCAAGAGCAAATAGGCCATCTGGAAAATTTGCATCCAGTTCTTCAACTGATAAGACTAATTTGACATGCTTTAAGTGTGGCAAAAAGGGTCATTTCATGAAAGATTGCAGGTCCAGCCAGTTTTTCTTCAAATAATAAGCCTGATGATAGCTATAAATTGAAATATAAAAAGCTTAAGGCCCAGATTGCTCTCATGGCACAACAAATTGAAAATAATAGTAAGTGCATGATCGCAACAACTGAAGAGAAGTGGGTTCCTTCTGATGAATCATCTGCTGATGAAGAAGAAGAAAGAGATTGTTGTTACATGGCTCTGGTAGACGAAGAGCACCTGGTAAAGGAAGATGTCACATCTGGACGATGGGTGGACATTGTTATTAAAAAGGTTAGTGATTATGATACTGCAACTGACCAAGAACTAAAACTGGACATTGCTGAAGCACTTAATTCTGATTTGATATTTGTTGAAACTGTTAGATCTGACTGTGTAAATGGTCTGGAAACAGATTTTTCTGAAATAACCGTTTTAAAATCAAAATTAAAAGAACTTCAAGACATTGAACTGGCATTTCAAGCCCAGGTTCTGGTAACTGAACAATTGATTCAAGAAAAACAAGATCTTGAAGTCATTTTAGAAAAATAAAAACTGGTGATTAAATCATGGCTTGAAACCAGAAAGCCATATGATGCTGGAGTAAATCAATTTCCTGCTCAAAAACGTGCATATTTAGATGGAAATACTCATGTAGCATCATTAATACCAGTAATCGATCGATTACCAGAGGGATTCAGGCCCACCACTGTTTATGATGAGCCTGTAACTCCCAAGGCCAATATTTTCCCAGTTCAATTCCCAGAGGTTAAGACTGGAGCTGTCCAGATGACTGCTCCAGTTAAAAAGGTCAATCTAAAGAAACCTTTGCCTCAGACCAATCCCCTACCTAAGCCTACAACTGGAAAGGCTAAGGTATCATCTGATGAAAATGTTTTGTCCAGGTTAGAGATCCAGATTCAACTTCTGACTCGTCAATTTCAAAGTTTTAATGCAAGATTAAACTTTAGTGAGGGTACTTCATCTGGCCCTAGACAAAATACAAAACCTTTTGCAAAGAAAGATAAATCTATTTCTCCAGTTGAGAAAAAGAAAAAGGTTTCAAAACTATCAGTCCCAGTGGTCTTTTCAACTAAGACCACTGTTGAAGAAAGTGAACTAAACCAGATTTCCCCAGGGACCTATAAGGGAGGGTCCAGTGAACCCATCAGTCGATGGGTTCCCAAATCTAACTAATAATATCTGGTGGATGTGCAGGGCGATCGTAAGAAATATATCTGGTATCTTGACAGTGCAGCTGGCAGGACTATGACGGATGTAAGACCCTGCTGGAGGAGTTCACCATTTCTGATGGACCCTCCATTACTTTTGGAAATGATGGTTGTGGAAAGACTGAGGGATACGGTGTTCTGAACAATGGACAAGTCAAGTTCAGACGTGTTGCATTTGTGAATGGTTTGAAATATAAAAAGCTTAAGGCCCAGATTGCTCTCATGGCACAACAAATTGAAAATAATAGTAAGTGCATGATCGCAACAACTGAAGAGAAGTGGGTTCCTTCTGATGAATCATCTGCTGATGAAGAAGAAGAAAGAGATTGTTGTTACATGGCTCTGGTAGACGAAGAGCACCTGGTAAAGGAAGATGTCACATCTGGACGATGGGTGGACATTGTTATTAAAAAGGTTAGTGATTATGATACTGCAACTGACCAAGAACTAAAACTGGACATTGCTGAAGCACTTAATTCTGATTTGATATTTGTTGAAACTGTTAGATCTGACTGTGTAAATGGTCTGGAAACAGATTTTTCTGAAATAACCGTTTTAAAATCAAAATTAAAAGAACTTCAAGACATTGAACTGGCATTTCAAGCCCAGGTTCTGGTAACTGAACAATTGATTCAAGAAAAACAAGATCTTGAAGTCATTTTAGAAAAATAAAAACTGGTGATTAAATCATGGCTTGAAACCAGAAAGCCATATGATGCTGGAGTAAATCAATTTCCTGCTCAAAAACGTGCATATTTAGATGGAAATACTCATGTAGCATCATTAATACCAGTAATCGATCGATTACCAGAGGGATTCAGGCCCACCACTGTTTATGATGAGCCTGTAACTCCCAAGGCCAATATTTTCCCAGTTCAATTCCCAGAGGTTAAGACTGGAGCTGTCCAGATGACTGCTCCAGTTAAAAAGGTCAATCTAAAGAAACCTTTGCCTCAGACCAATCCCCTACCTAAGCCTACAACTGGAAAGGCTAAGGTATCATCTGATGAAAATGTTTTGTCCAGGTTAGAGATCCAGATTCAACTTCTGACTCGTCAATTTCAAAGTTTTAATGCAAGATTAAACTTTAGTGAGGGTACTTCATCTGGCCCTAGACAAAATACAAAACCTTTTGCAAAGAAAGATAAATCTATTTCTCCAGTTGAGAAAAAGAAAAAGGTTTCAAAACTATCAGTCCCAGTGGTCTTTTCAACTAAGACCACTGTTGAAGAAAGTGAACTAAACCAGATTTCCCCAGGGACCTATAAGGGAGGGTCCAGTGAACCCATCAGTCGATGGGTTCCCAAATCTAACTAATAATATCTGGTGGATGTGCAGGGCGATCGTAAGAAATATATCTGGTATCTTGACAGTGCAGCTGGCAGGACTATGACCGGATGTAAGACCCTGCTGGAGGAGTTCACCATTTCTGATGGACCCTCCATTACTTTTGGAAATGATGGTTGTGGAAAGACTGAGGGATACGGTGTTCTGAACAATGGACAAGTCAAGTTCAGACGTGTTGCATTTGTGAATGGTTTGAAATATAACCTGATCAGTGTAAGTCAACTGTGTGACGATGGCTATCAAGTTTTATTCAATATTGCTCAGGGTATCGTATTCAACAAGGACTGGAAGGTAGTGTTGATTGCTCCTAGAAAAGGGAATGTGTACGTGATGGATATGGAAAGCTCTCCTTCAGAGCAGTGTTTCTATACTCAAGCTAATGAAGACACAAACTGGTTATGGCATAAAAGGTTATCCCATTTAAATTTCAAGAATATTAATAAGTTGTCTAGAAAACAACTTGCAGATGGGATACCTTCAGTTTCCTTCAAAAGGGAAAGGCCATGTCCAGGATGTGATATGGGTAAGCAAAAGCGTACCAGTTTCAAGACAAGACAAAATTTCAGCATTTCTGAACCTCTTCATATGCTTCATATGGACCTCTTTGGTCCAGTGAATGTTCAGACTCGTGCTGGAAAAAGATACACCCTGGTAATAGTAGATGAATTTTCCAGATATTGTTGGGTTATCTTTCTCAGGTCTAAAAGTGAAGCTGCTGCTGAAATCATCAGTCTTATCAAGCAAATTGAGCTCAAGTACAGTCGAAAGGTGTGTCAGTTAAGAAGTGACAATGGAACAGAATTCCAGAATGCAACTCTGGAGTCATTCTGTACTGACACTGGCATCTCCCAGAATTTCTCATCAGCCCGCTCTCCAGAGCAAAATGCAGTTGTGGAAAGGAAAAATTGAACACTGATAGAAGCTGCCAGGAGTATGCTTGTTGAATCTGGTCTGTCTACAAATTTCTGGGCGGAAGCAATTGCAACTGCTTGCCACACCCAAAATCGATCAGTGTACATCAAAAGACACAAAAAGACAGCCTACGAAGTCTTAAGAAATAGAAAACCAAATATTGGTTATTTTCACGTTTTTGGATGTCCAGCTTACATCCTGAACGACTCCAGTCAGTTAGGCAAATTTGATGCCAAAGCTGATAAAGGGTATTTCTTAGGCTATTCAGCCATTCGCAAGGCCTTCAGAGTCTACAACAAAAGACTGGAGAAGGTCCATGAGTCGATTCATGTCACATTCGATGAATCAAATGCTGCAATCAACAAGAAGCCAACCCTTGTTACCCCTCCAGTAACTCCAATTGTCTTCTGTGAATCTGATCTTATCAACTACAATAAAGAAGATTCAGAAGATAAAGTTTCCAGTCATCCTGATCTGGAACCTATTCAGAAGAAGAAACGCTCCAGTGGTACTCCATTCTATCCTTCTATTACTTTCAAACTACCCTCTGAAATTAATATTGGATCAGATGTTCGTACTACTCCCCCAGTATCAGTGTCAGTTGAAAGCATACCAGAGTTGTGTTCAAATGAAGAAATTCAAACTGAACCTGTACTACAAGAAATGCCTTCATATGAAGAACTTCATGATGCAAATCGTGATTTAAATGAATCAGATGAAGATGTTGAAGTAGTTTATGAAGAACCTCCTCCTGGTACAACACCAGAGGAGACTCAACTGAATTCTTGCACTGATATTGTTGTCAGTAACAATCCTGGTCAATACTCCAGATGGACAAAAGCTCACCTTATCAATCAGATCATAGGTGACTCCAGTCGTGGGGTTGTGACCAGAAGAGCCTCCAGTAATCAATGCTTATATGTTAGTTTTCTATCTTTGATGGAACCAAAGAAGATTGACGAGGCTATGGAAGATCCAAGCTGGGTGACTGCTATGCAAGAAGAGCTTCACCAGCTTGAAAGGAACAAGGTCTGGTATCTGGTTCCTTTCCCAGTTGGAAAGAAAGGACCAATTGGAACAAGATGGGTCTTCAGAAACAAGGTCGATAAAGATGGCCACGTAATCAGAAACAAGGCCAGACTGGTAGCACAAGGCTACTGCTAGTCAGATGTTGACTTTGATGAATCATTTGCTCCAGTGGCTAGACTTGAAGCGATCAGAATATTCTTAGCATTCGCTGTTTATCATCAGTTCAAGGTCTACCAGATGGATGTAAAGAGTGTTTTCTTAAATGGAAAGCTTGAAGAAGAATTTTACGTCAGACAACCACCAGGTTTCGTTGATGAAAAGCATCCACATTGGGTATATCGTCTGGACAAAGCAATGTATGGCCTCAGACAAGCCCCACGTGCCTGGTATGACACTCTGACTAAACATTTATTGAAAAATGGTTTCAAACGAGGTGTAATTGACAATACCTTATTTATTCTTCATGAACGAGATAACCTGTTAATGGTACAAATTTATGTTGATGATATTATTTTTGGGTCTACTGATGAAAACATGTGCAAGAAATTTTCGAAAATAATGTCAACTGAATATGAAATGAGTTTGATGGGTGAATTAACATATTTTCTTGGACTCCAGATTAAACAAAACAAAGATGGCATCTTTATTAATCAGGAAAAATATGTTAGAGATCTTTTAAAGAAATATGATATGAACTCTTCACCATCTAAACCCACTCCAATTTTTGCACCACTGACACTGGACTCTGATCCAGATGGAAAACCAGTGAACACCACTGTCTATAGAGGCATGGTTGGTTCACTGATGTATTTAACTGCCAGTAGACCAGATATTATGTTTTCAACATGTTTATGTGCCAGATATCAGTCTAATCCAAAGGAATCTCATATGCTTGCTGTAAAGCGCATACTGAAGTACCTTAAGGGTGTCCCCAGTTTGGGTCTTTGGTATCCCAAAGGCTCAGGCATGGATCTAATGGGTTATTCAGATTCAGATCATGCAGGTTGTAAGATAGACAGGAAATCCACTACTGGTGGATGTCATTTCCTTGGTGGCAAACTGGTCAGTTGGATCAGTAAAAAGCAAATTTCAGTTTCATTGTCCACTGCTGAAGCTGAATACGTATCTGCAGCCAGTTGTTGTGCTCAGATACTCTGGATGAAGAACCAGTTGCTTGATTATGGTATTAAGTATTCAAAGACCCCAATCTTTTGTGATAATACCAGTGCCATTGCTATTTCGAACAATCCAGTCATGCACTCCAAAACCAAGCACATTGATCTCAGGTATCACTTCATTCGTGATAATATTGTGAAAGGAAACATTGAACTCCATTTTATTCCCACTGACAAACAACTCTCTGACATTTTTATGAAACCACTGGATGTAAAAACTTTTCAATAACTTGTTGGTGAGTTGGGAATGTTAAACCCTTAAATCTGGAACCCTGGTATTGAACGCCTTTGTGTACTATCAAGGATCTTTGATTTAAAGATTTATAAATTTATGACTGCTCAGATATCGAACGCCATTGTGTACTATCTTTGCATTAATAAATTTCTGGATCAACATTTCAGGGGGAAAGACTTTGAAAGATATATTTTTGTTCTTAAAAATGTTTAAAGTTCAGGGGGAATTTATTAAATTATTTTCTCACTGGACAAAATTTTCTCACTGGACAAATTCTCCAGAAAATATAACTGGTACTTTGTAAATGTGTCCCTCTCACTGGTAATTGGACAGGTTGAAGTGCGTGTTTGAGAGACTTTTGTCTCCTTGTAAATGTGTCCCTCTTATTTGTCTGTATTAGTTGACGTGCATGTTTGAAGTTACCAGTCTTTCAAAATGGTTTTCACTGGTACTTTACTGGAGTGTCCCTCCAGTGTACCATCAGTACATACTTCACTGGACTAATCCACCAGTGATACTGGAGTGTCTAGTCAACCTCCAGATGGACTGAATTGAGTCACAATAATTTTCTTTTAATACTTGGTCAGTGTGCGTGCCACGTAAGCAAACTTTATCAAAGATATTTATCTTATAAATCCTACGTGGCATGTAATTTTTCAAACGTAATGATGGTATTTTTACCTTGGGAAGATAAAAAGAACAAGTTGTTAGTTTTTGTGGGCGGTGAACCATCACACATTTATGTGTGATGTGATGTAATTAATGCGGATCTCAGACACCGATCAAAAATTGTATTTGATAATTTCAAATTAATCGTTTGAGTTCCACATTCTCTCTCCTATATATATACCCACTTTCACTTTCAATTTCATTTACTTCGAACATTTACTCCCAAATCTTCAAATTCCTTCATTCAATTCTTCATTCTTTTCCAATCATCAAATCTTTCATATTAACTGCAAATTCATTAATTTCTTCATCATAAACCCTAAATTTATTCAATTTCATCTTCATCTATCAATCATAAATGGCACCTAGACAATCAAACTCTCCAAAGAATCTGCTTGCAGCCGAATATGCTCCGGCTGAAGATGTTGTTAAGGCACCCCATATCACTCTTGAAGCTAAGGCCATAAGAATCAATATGAATAACTGGATGGCAAAACTCTCACTTTCCAGTGTTCATAATGCACGATCCATTATTGGGAGACTAAATACATTTTTTCTCTCATGTCCATTATATGGTGCTTTGACATTAAATCCTGAGAAGATGTACCATGATTATCTATGTGAATTCTGGTACACTGCTGTATATGATGAAGCAACTTCCTCAATTATTTATTCTCTTGAGCAAGGTACCAGGCCCTTGGCTTTCACTGTAGATTCTCTCAGAGCAGCTCTTCAATTAAGCTATCTGGATGAGAATGAGTTGGCAATGCCACTCCCTACTGGTATAAATTTCAGGGAAGTATGCAGACTGATGGGGCATACAGAGATTGTGGATGAGCATGGACAGCTACTGAGAAAGGGAACTATTTACATGAGTAAATTAACAGACTCATGGAGATATTTCTTCACTCATTTGGTTGAGTGTCTGGGAGGCAGTTCTGGAGGATTAGATCAGATAAATCAAACTCATCTCCAGATTGCCTACTGTCTCTGGTTTGGAATAAGAGTAGATTTTGCTCAGATTATATTTGATGATCTGGTAGAGCGTCTCAAGGTGAAAGGTAGAAAAGCTTTTGTTCCATATATACGTTTTCTTTCACTGTCGTTTAAAAGAGCTCTTGGAGACCAGTATGATTATGAAACTACTCACTTTTCTATGGGTGAGTATATGAGAGATCTGACCAACCTGAAGTCAAGAGTTGGTGAGGTAGATATTCCTCAGTCCATGCTCTCTTTTCAAAGGGTACAAAATGTAGTGGCACCAGATAGAGGTCAAGTTGTTGAAATACCTGCTGGTGACCAAGATGTTCAGGTTGTAGAGATGGTACAACCAATAAGGCAAGTAGCTCCAGAAGGTCAACAACCTATTGTTGAGTCTTCCAGACGACCTAGATCCAGTAGGCGTCTGATAAGAGGTGGAGTCCAGGTAAACCCAGCAAGACAGACTGGTGATGTAATGGATCTGGATGGGTCTCCAATTTATGAAGAGGAGAATGTTGAGAATGTTGAAAATGTTGAACAGGCTGAAAATGTTCAAGTGGCTGGGCAGGTTGATGTTGAACAGATGGAAAATATAGCTCAGTTTGATGAACAGATGGTTGAGCAGGTTGACCAGTCTGACGAGCAAGAGGCTCAGATTGATTTGAATGTTTAGGCTGGTGAACAGGCTGGTACATCGGCTGGTGATGCAACTGCTGGTGATATGTTTTGGGATGAGGCTGATTCTCCCATTTCTGAAGGTCAAAATTTTGATGTAAACATGAACTTTCTGGGTGAAGATGTTGAGCAAATTGAAAGTTTACCAGAAATGCCACCACCTCCACCAGAAACAAATATTACTCCTCCAGAAACAGAAATGCCTCCACCCCCACTAGAATCAAGCATGCCACCACCACCACCTCCACCACCTTCAATTCCACAATCTACTCCATACTTCACTCCACTAATTCAAACTTCACAAACTCAACCACCACCTATTGAAACTCCAGTCATCATAACTGAACAACGTGTGCCAGACTCAACAGTTGTAAATACTGAGTCTACTGAAACTGAAGAGGTCTGGGCACAAGTACCTCTAATGACCAGATTGACTTCTCATCTGGAACCTCCCAGTGGTCTCTCCACTTCATCTTCTGCCGAGGTCCAAGGCCTTCTAAGTAAGGTGGCGGACCTGGAGAGATCACTCCAGAGCTCTTCCCAGGTTATTTCTGATTTCAAATCCTTATTGTCCAATAATTTAGCATCAGAAATGAACTTGTTTGCTGGGAATGAGAAGTTGGTGTTTGAGAAGTTAGATGAACTGGTACTGGCCACCAATCATAATTCTGAAAATATAAAAGTGGCAGTCCAGGGCTTAGAAGAGAAGCTGGTTAGTTCTGTTCAGACTGCAGTGGATATAACATTGTTCAACCACTGGCAGGTCTGAAAGAAGAGGTTGAAAAGCTGGTTACAAGGGTCAGTTCACTGGAAGGCAGACCCACTTTTGATCAGACTGCTGTTGCAAGTACAATAAGTGATGAATGTACAAGGAAGTTCAGATCCAGTATGCTTAAAGAAATCACTGAAGAGATTTCTGGATCTGTCCTTCGATCAATTCAAGAAGGTTTGTTGCCAGAAGTTGTGAAAATGATAGAAAAAGAGTTGCCAAAGCACTTGCCTCAAGAAATTGAAAATGTTAAAAAGGAAGTGCTGGCACTCAAGAAAAATGTGACTGATGCCTTTCCAGCTGCTGGAAGAACCTTTGGTGCACTGGACAGACATATGATGGAAGAATTATGGAATGATCTCAAGTCAAGGACTGGTGATCATTCCAAGGGGGAAAAGACGTCTGGTGACCAAGAGGGGTTGATAAGAAAGAAGAAGGAAAGTGCAGTTGAAAGGGCCTTTGCTACTGAAAGCATTGTGCAACAAAAGCAAGTGACTGGTACTGATGCCAGTGAACACCTAGCACAGAGAACTTTTGAAGAGGCTGCTGGTACTGATGCCAGTGAGCCCAGGTTTGAATCTTTTCCAGATATACCAACAACTTTGAAAACTGTTAAGAGAAAGGGAAAAGAACAGGTATCTGAAGAAGAACAACAAAATGTTGAAGGGTCATCAGAATTTCCAACTGTTGATGATGACACCTCGAAGAAACTGCAACAACAATGCATCATGATTGAAATATTCAAGAGAAACCAAAAAGATGAACTGCTGGCCCATCATAGGGAGATGGCAACAATGGGGACTCTGGACTCTTATGAAAGTTTTGTAAAGTCTATTGTCATTTATGAAAGTTTTTCTTTTTTGTATGCCAAAGGTTTTCTTTTCTGTATACCAAAGATTGTTGACTTGTTGGTTATTTCAAAGCAAACTAAACGTAGTGTGTCCTGACTTGTTAATTTTTTTTTTGAACATTCAAAATTATATTACTATGAAAACACCTAGCGAGAAGCTAGGAATACAACAATTCGGGAATTACAGGGAATAAAACTGGAAGTAATTAGAACAAAATATCAAAAATTAAAACAAGACCATTTGGCCCAATCTATTTGCACATTTCTGGATCGGTTGGATAGCCAAAGGAAGCTGACACTTTTTAGTTCCT
>CM067171.1:102033101-102123101 GCA_034093135.1 Erigeron breviscapus
ACTCTGAAGGCCTTACGAATGGATGAATAGCCTAAGAAATACCCTTCATCAGCTTTGGCATCGAATTTGCCTAACTGACTGGAGTCGTTCAGGATGTAAACTGGACATCCAAAAACGTGAAAATAACCAATATTTGGTTTTCTATTTCTTATGACTTCATAGGCTGTCTTTTTGTGTCTTTTGATGTACACTGATCGATTCTGGTGTGGCAAGCAGTTGCAATTGCTTCCGCCCAGAAACTGGTAGACAGTCCAGATTCAGCAAGCATACTCCTGGCAGCTTCTATCAGCGTTCGATTTTCCTTTCCACAACTCCATTTTGCTCTGGAGAGCGGGCTGAAGAGAAGTTCTGGGAGATGCCATTGTCAGTACAGAATGACTCCAGAGTTGCATTCTGGAATTCTGTTCCATTGTCACTTCTTAACTGATACACTTTTCGACTGTACTTGAGCTCAATTTGCTTGATAAGACTGATGATTTCAGCAGCAGCTTCACTTTTGGACCTCAGAAAGATCACCCAACAATATCTGGAGAATTCATCTACGATCACCAGGGTGTATCTTTTACCAGCACGAGTCTGAACATTCACTGGACCAAAGAGGTCCCTATGAAGCATATGAAGAGGTTCAGAAATGCTGAAATTCTGTCTGGTCTTGAAACTGGTACGCTTTTGCTTACCCATCTCACATCCTGGACATGGTCTTTCCTTTTTGAAGGAAACTGAAGGTATCCCATCAGCAAGTTGTTTTCTGGACAACTTATTAATGTTTTTGAAATTTAAATGGGATAACCTTTTATGCCATAACCAGTTTGTGTCTTCATCAGCTTGAGTATAGAAACACTGCTCTGAAGGAGAGCTTTCCATATCCATCACGTACACATCCCTTTTCTGGGAGCAATCAACACTACCTTCCAGTCCTTGTTGAATACAATGCCCTGAGCAACATTGAATAAGACTTGATAGCCATCGTCACACAGTTGACTTACACTGATCAAGTTATATTCCAAACCATTCACAAATGCAACTCGTCTGAACTTGACTTGTCCATTGTTCAGAACACCATATCCCTCAGTCTTTCCACAACCATCATTTCCAAAAGTGATGGAGGGTCCATCAGAAATGGTGAACTCCTCCAGTAGGGTCTTAGATCCGGTCATAGTCCTGCCAGCTGCACTGTCAAGATACCAGATATATTTCTTTCGATCGCCCTACACATAAACCAGAAATTGATCAGTTAGATTTGGGAACCCATCGACTGATGGGTTCACTGGAGCCTCCCTTATAGGTTCCAGGGGCAATCTGGTCTAGTTCACTTGTTTCAACAGTGGTCTTAGTTGAGAAGACCACTGGGTTGATAGTTTTGAAACCTTTTCATTTTTCTCAACTGGAGAAATAAATTTGTCTTTCTTTGAAAAAGGTTTGTATTTTGTCTAGGGCCAGATGAAGTACCCTCAAGAAAGTTTAATCTTGCATTAAAACTTTGTGATTGACGAGTCAGAATTTGAATCTAGCTCTCTATCCTGGACAAAATATTTTCTTCAGATGATACCTTAGCCTTTCCAGTCAAAGG
The DNA here is from genome assembly GCA_034093135.1 of Erigeron breviscapus. Taxonomy (NCBI): domain Eukaryota; kingdom Viridiplantae; phylum Streptophyta; class Magnoliopsida; order Asterales; family Asteraceae; genus Erigeron; species Erigeron breviscapus. The sequence goes on from CM067171.1 coordinate 102,034,672, forward strand.
CTTTGGTAAGGGTTTGGTCTGAGGCAAAGGTCTATTCTGCTTCACCTTTTTAACTGGAGCAGTCATCTGGACAGCTCCAGTCTTAACCTCTGAGGATTGAACTGGGTAAAAGTTGGTCTTAGGTGTTTCAGGCATATCATAAATAGTTGTGGGCCTTAACACCTCTGGTAATCGATCGATTACTGGTATTAATGATGCTACATGAGTATTTCCATCTAAGTATGCACGTTTTTGAGCAGGAAATTGATTTACTCCAGCATCATATGGCTTTCTGGTCTCTAGCCATGATTTAATAACCAGTTTTTCTTTTTCTAAAATGATCTCAAGATCTTGTTTTTCTTGGATCAATTGTTCAGTTACCAGAACCTGGGCTTGAAATGCCAGTTCAATATCTTGAAGTTCTTTTAATTTTGATTTTAAAGCATTTATTTCAGAAGAATCTGTTTCTAGACCATTTACACCATCAGATCTAACAGTTTCTACAAAGATTAAATCAGAATTAAGAGCTTCAGCAATGTCCAATTTTAATTCTTGGTCAGTTGCAATATCATAATCACTAACCTTTTTAATAACAATGTAAGTGCACGTTCTGGTGCACAATTTGTGTCCGATGCATCTCAATTAAAGGGCTGTTACTTTACAGAGATTATCCAGACAACAGGACAAACTCGTGTGAACAGTACCACGAGTTTGGACAAACTCGTGTGAACAGTACCACGAGTTTGGACAAACTCGTGTGAACAGTACCACGTGTTTGGCCCACGAGTTTGAAGCCCAGCCCATTTCTAGCCTATATATATAGATGTCTTAGGTTTCGGTTTTAGGTGTCGATTGGTGTTGCAACAGATTTCGTCCATAGGGATCAGGGTAGTGATCAATACCCTGTCATTCCGCCATTATGTAATTCGATTATCAAGAGTCGTCTCTTTGATTGTAATCCGTAATCATTGAGATGTATTGTAAACGGATTTATTCATTGTAATCATTCGACTAATGATAAAGGAATTAGATTTATCTCCTGTTCATAATTAAATTCGTGTTCATATATGTTTGTTTCATTCAATTACCTTAATCACGATTATGTTTGGATTCCGCACTTACATAGTCGTAGGAATCACGAATCAATCGGTTTTGATCAGCTTAATAAACAAGTAGGCTCGCAGATGGTGGCCTTGACATTGAATCGACCATATTCATTCAGTGGATCAAGAAACAGTGGACGTACAACTGTTCGTTCTATGCCAATGAGTATGCAATCTGCTGAAGGACGTATGCAAGTATTTGCTGCTATGTGTTCTGCTCATGAGGCATTTATCAATGGCAAAATTACAGATCCAAGTTTGATTGATAAAGATTATGAACAAGTTGATCCTGATGATTTAGAGGAATGGACTTGAAGTGGCAAATGGCTATGCTCACTATAAAAGCTCGTCGTTTTATGCAACGAACTGGAAGAAATCTTGCATCTGACAAGAATAGAGGATTTGACAAGTCCAAGGTTAAGTGCTATAATTGTGACGGTTTTGGTCATTTTGCTAAGAATGTCAAAGACCAAAGCGTTTTGATAATTCTACAGCTAATCGTCAGAATTATAATCAGGGAGGTGTCCAAGCTGGAAATCAAATTAAATCAGCCAAAGCTACAGAGCATGATGGAATGATCATTCAGGAACTTCCTACAGAAAATCAAGTTCAAAATCCTGAAAATGCCATGGTGGCAAGACAAGCAGATGGTACTTATCTTTGGACAAAGGAAATGAACCTGAAAATGCTTTGCTAGCTGAAATTTATGATGAAGTAGCTAATGTGATTGATGACGGAAGTGCTGCATTTGATTATGCTCTTTACACAAGTGAAGAGGCTGCTGCTACTGATGCTGCATTACAGGTTTCTGATGATGAAAAGAATGCAGATGAAGAAGTGAAGTTTAAAAGGGCTGATAAGCAGATAGATGAATCTTCTGATAAGACAAGTAGCCAGAGTGATAATCATTCGATGAGCTCAAGTGCAAAATTGGACAAGGCTATTTCTACAGAAGCTGATGATTTTGATATTCCTGAAGGTATGACAATATCAGACTTTGTTGCATATATGGCTGACTGCGATGATCGAGAGAAACAGGTAACTTTTTCTTATTTGACTGTTCGTCGTATTTGCTTGTTTGTTAAAGATGTGATGCAACAACATAGTATTGCCTCATCCAAGACTTTAGAGTTAACCGCTAGTTATGAAACTATCAGCAAGGAACGTAGTTCATTTTCTCTAAGAATAGTGCTTTACTTGATCAAGAACGTCAATTTAAGAGTAGGATTAAGTCACTTGAAAATGACAATGCTGCCTTAAAAGACAAATTAAAAGAATCAATTTTTAGAGAAAATCTTGCAAATGAAAAGGTAGTTTTTCTTTCTAGTGAAATTGGTAAGAAAGAAAAGGATTTGGCTGATGCTAGGGTTACCATCACTAAGCATGAGACTACTTTAGCTAAATGGAGAGGAAGTGATCTAGTAGCCTCTTTGGGTAAACCTAGACATCCTAAGGATAAGACAGGACTAGGAGCTGATTATTCTGATGTAAGACCTCCTTTTAACAACAACCTAGACCCTGTTTATCCAGATTTGGCTGAGTCTGATTCTACTAAACCTGTGCTTACTGACTATCCTAAGTCACCCGCCTCCACTGAACCTAAGCAATCCAAATTCATTCCTAGACAACTGAGGACCAACAACCATGATATACCAAAGCTAAGTCAGAAGTTTGTCAAGAAAGGTATTCAGACTAGTTCAACTGAGATTAAGTATGTTACTGAACCTGAACCTAGTTTGACCAAATCATTCTCAACTTCTGAGACTAAGGCTCCTACTGTGGAAGAGATAGCAACTCAGGAGATTAAGAATATCTTGAATACCCCTCCATCTAAACCATCAGCTCAACCATCTTCTAGCAAGTCAGCACAACGATCTTGTTTTGCTTGTTTTGAAAAGGGACATGTGTATAGTTGTTGTCCCAACCGAGTTAGGAAGTCCTCTAGACAGTCAGTTTCTCCTGTTAAGTCAAATCAAATAGAGGATTATCTCCTAATTCCCATGTTTCCTTTGAACGCGGGAAGGGTAAACAACAGAATGTGTCCAGTAGTTCTCATGGGATGGGTAATCAAGCTTTTGGTAAATATGTTCCACCTGTGGCTAAAAGAAATGATTCACCAAGATATATTTCTCCTCGAAATAGATCTGGTCAGTCATCACAAAATGCAAAACCAGGGAATCATCGACAGAACTACAATGACCGTAACACATCTCGTGTTCCACAAGTGAATAGACCATTTTTCCTTAATAGGTCTCAATCAAGGGTTGAGAATATACCTCTACAGCATGCTCAGCAATCATCCAAGGCACCTATTGGGAGCAATGGATATTGGACTGAAATGCTAGTTAAGGACGAGAATGGTAAACCCAAGTCTATAAAGGCTTGGGGTGTCCTTGATAACTGATCCATTTTTGTTTCATGTGCAGGGGCTACCACCAATTCCTATTAGTATTTGGTATCTTGATAGCGGTTGCTCCAGGCACATGACAGGAGACAGAAGACTTCTGTCTGAGTTTGTAAATATTAAAGGATCACATGTAAATTTTGCTGGTTCCAAGGGCGGACAAATCACTGGACAAGGAGATGTCGTCGATGGAAAACTTACTTTAAAGAATGTCAATTACGTGGAAGAACTTACTCATAATCTGATGAGTGTATCTCAAATTTGTGACCGAGGAAATTCAGTTTTCTTCAACGACAAAGCTGCATTCGTCTTGAAACCGGGTTTTGTTATTCCAGATGATTGGATATTGTTGACTGCTCCTTGTAAAAGAGACATTTATGGTTTAATGTTGGGAACCAAGAATGTACAGAAGGAAGTCTGTTTGTTGTCTAAGGCAAGCGAAAGTGATTCTCTCTTATGGCATAGAAGAATGGGACATCTGCATTTCCGGAAGATGAATTACATTGTGAAGAATGATCTGGTTCAAGGTGTTCCTAAAAAGAAGTTTGAATTGGAAGATAGATGTGTTCCATGCTTGAAAGGCAAACAACAGAAAAAGCCTCACAAGCCCAAGACACAAAATTCAATTGCCGCTCCTTTTGAGTTACTGCATATGGATCTCTTTGGTCCAGTAAATGTTAGGAGTAGAGGGGGAATGTACTACTGCTTGGTTGTCACTGATGATTATTCAAGGTTTTCATGGGTTTTCTCTTAGCTACCAAAGATGAGACTACGGAGATTCTAATTAACTTTTTCACTGAAGCTGAGAATCTCTACAACACGAAGATCAAACGAATCAGGAGTGACAATGGCACGGAGTTTAAAATTCGGTGATGGATGTTTTCTGTTTATCTAAAGGAATTCAACATCAATTTAGTGCTCCGTATGAACCTCAGCAAATTGGAGTTGCTGAGAGAAAGAATAGGACCTTGATCGAGACTGCCAGAACTATGCTTGCTGATTCAGGGCTACCAACTATGTTTTGGGCGGAAGCTGTGAACACAGCTTGTCATGTGTTAAATCGGGTGCTTACTGTTAAAAGGTTTAATAAGACTTGTTATGAACTTCTGAACAAACGAAAACCTGATTTGTCTGGATTGGAACCGTTTGGTGTTCCTTGTACTTTTCTGAAAACTTCTCCTCAACCAAAGTTTAATTCTAAAGTGGAAGAAGGTTTCTTTCTGGGATATAAACCGGGAACTCCCATTCGTCGTGTTTTCAATTCGCAGACAGGTAGAGTCGATCTTGGTACTAATGTCGTGATTGTAAGTTACAAACCTGCTACTCATGCTGGTTCTGAGTCAAGTTTTGCTTATGATAGTGTGTTTACTTCACTTAAGGGTCCAATCTCTTTTCCTGGTACTCCTATTGATGAAAATGTTGATATTATTAGAGATCACTTGAATTATGATTCTGAGGTTACTCCCGTTGCACCTATTACTGCTGATGTACCACCACCCAGAGTTGTTCCTACAACTGAGGTTGGTCAATTCAGTGGTTCAAGTGATCCAACTAATATTCCACTACCAGATGATGACCCGCTTGACTCATCTTCTTCTTCTTCTTCTGAACCTGATGGAGAGTCTCCCACCCAAATTGTTCCGAATATGGGTGATGATTTTCCATGTCACAAAACTCCTCAACATAGAGCAACTAAAGATCATCCAGTTGAAAATATTCTTGGTGAAGCTTCAGCATCTGTCCGAACTAGAAATCAGTTAAATAAGGAGATGACTAGCTTATTTTGTGAAGTGAAGGATACAGGTTTAATTACTGAATGTTTATACTCATGTTTTATTTCACAAGAAGAACCCAAGAATGTTAAGATTGCACTTCAAGATCCATTTTGGGTTGTGGCTATGCAAGAAGAATTGGCCCAATTTGAAAAACTTGGAGTATGGGAATTAGTTGATGTGCCTAAAGGTATCGAACCAATTGGAACTCGTTGGGTATTTAAATGCAAACGAGACGACAAAGGGATTGTTACAAGAAATAAGGCACGTCTAGTTGTTCAGGGTTTTGCACAGCGAGAAGGTTATGACTACAATGAAACTTTTGCACCAGTTGCTCGGATTGAAGCTATAAGGCTATTTTTAGCTTATGCTAGTTTCAAAGGAATAAAGGTGTATCAGTTGGATGTGAAGAGTGCCTTCTTATATGGAGAAGTTAAGGAAGAAGTGTATGTTCGTCAACCACCGGGGTTTGAATATCCAAATTATCCAAGAAGGGCATATCGACTGGATAAGGCTCTTTATGGATTACATCAAGCTCCAAGAGTGTGGATGAGAAGTTGTCAACACATCTGTTGACAAATGGATTTACAAGAGGATCGATAGACAGCACATTGTTTATCAAATGGCAGAAGCAAGATTATATACTTGTGCAAGTTTATGTAGATAATATCATTTTTGGTTCATCTGACATTAAGATGTGCAAGGATTTTGAAATGAGTATGAAGAAGGAATTTGAAATGAGTGCTATGGGAATTAAAATTTTTCCTTGGACTGCAAGTTGATCAACGAAAGGATGGTTTCTTCATTCATCAGACTAAGTATGTGAATGACATCTTGGAAAGGTTTCAAATGTTAGAATCCAAGACTTATGGTACTCCTATTCAGTTGAATCATGGTCTAGGAGTTTCTAACTCTAATGATACACTTGTGGATGCTACTCATTATCGGGCAATCATCGGCTCATTGATGTACTTAACTGCTTCGCGTCCAGATATCATGTTTGCTGTTTGTCTATGTGCTAGATTTCAAGCAAATCCGAAAGAGTCACATTTAACGGCTGCAAAACGGATCCTCAGATATTTAAAGGGAAACCAAGGACTTGGTCTATGGTATCCGTTGGGAGGAACGTTTGAGTTTGTTGCTTACACTGATTCGGATTATGGGGGTTGTAACAATGATAGGAAGTCTACAACTGGCGGATGTCAATTCTTAGGAGGGAGACTTGTATCGTGGCAATGTAAGAAGCAGACATCTGTTGCTCAGTCTACTTGTGAGGCAGAGTACATGGCTGCTGGAAGCTGCTGTTCCCAGGTATTATGGATTCAGCAACAACTTCGAGACTACGGTATGGATTTTCTTGATTCTCCTATTAAGATTGATAATAAGTCAGCTATAGATATAACTAATAACCCTGTCTTGCATAAAGTCACCAAGCATATTGACATTAGACATCATTTTCTGCGTGACTGTGCTCAAAAGAAGTTAATTCATTTGGAAAAAGTTATAACCGATGATAATCTAGCTGATCTGTATACTAAAGCATTTGATAAAACTCGCTTTGAAAAGCTGATTCTTCTCAATGGTATGAAGAATGCTGATTCTTATTAGCTCTCTCAAAGAACTATTTTTCTTGTATATTTTTTTTTATTTTACTTGTGTCTAGTCTAAGTCTGTAAATAGCTAGAGTCATGAAAATACAAAAAGAATGTCTATTTCAAGTTTGTATATAATTAGTGTCATCAAAAATAAAAAAAAAAAAAAAAGGAAAAATGAGAAAAACAAAAAGAAAATAATAGAGTTTTAAGTTGATGCTCTAACGATTAGAAGTGAGGATATTTTAGCTTTTAAGCTTGCTTAATTATAATATAACTGCTTAGTTCAGTGACTACTTCTAAGGATGTATCGGTAGACACAAAGTACCGAAGGTTTCCCTGAATATTAAATGTTTAATAACCGTATTTGTGGGTAACATGTCAGCATATGGCCTTGAATATGGACTTTTCAAGTGAATTGTGCCATCCTTAAAACTTGAGAAAGATTTAGCATTTGGTTTGCGATTGGATGTGTTTGTAAACCATAGGGGGGATTCGCATGCATTCGTGTATGTCAATCTAAACAGAACAAAATGGGTTTTAGCTTCTAAAGCAACTATTAAACCATCATGATCTCGATTGGCTAAAACAAAGTACCGAAGAATAAAGAAATAATGAAGAATAGTCAAGAAATATCATCGAAAATTCTGAAGTATCAAATTGCTACACATCAATGAAGTTAATTTCAAAGAAGCAATGAAGAATAGCCAATTCGAATCATGCACTATACATCAAATGTGTTTGTTCTGACCCTTGATTGTAAGATCATTAACCATGGTGACTTCAAAGTTGTAACGCTTATAAACACATCTGGTTAAGGACTTTAATGCTCTGTCGATTTTAAGTGTATGTTTGACTGTGGGATACACATCTACATTAATAATAATGTGACATGAGTAACTTACTAGGTTACATGGTGACTGTCCTTGGCCCAAGTAATACGAAAGTGTCACAAATCAAAGGAAACTGGAAGTACCGAGTGTTTAAGAGGACAACTATACCGGTAATCGTTGTCGAGTCATTGTTCATAACTAATAATAAGAGAACTATTTCTCACCTGCAGGCTTATGTAATTGCTAATCTGATCTAATCCGCAGAAACTTAGAATTTCTTGTAAATAAATAATGAGGTTTAAATTTAAAGTTTATTTTGTCTTTTAAATTTTCATTTCTGTATTTCAATCTTATGTGTCAAGTAGTTGTGTCAAAACTAGTTCTTATTGCACGAGAGAGTTAATAATCATCTAATGATTCTATTGTTCAGCTATATGGTCCTTAACTGGATTATATGAGTTTTTATTGCTTGAAGTATCATGTTAAAAGGTTGTTTTCTGATATGGACATTAATTTGTTTAAGTTTAAGAAAATGATCTTTCTGAATTTTGTTGCTTTGGAAAAGTCAAAATATAGTCAAGATTAGTTTGATATATTTTTGAGATTTCAATTTGTTTTTGGTGAAAGTGCCTTAGGACCGATCGATTCAAGAATTTGTTGTTTTTGATGAAAAGATATGCTTGACAATGATCTTTGACTGACCATAAGTTTTCATTTCGATATTTTCTTTGCATGCTTAAAATAATGTTATCTGTTGATATTGATGCGTTGATGAGTTTTCTTTAAGTGTGCAGGACTTTCGATATTGGAATTGTGTGTTTGTCCAAAGTTGTTAAAAAGTATCTTATCTGGTATCATTAGTTAAGGGGGAGTTTGATTTTGCAGGCTTTCGATTGCTAATGATTATTGGTGATTGAATTGAGTCCTAATCAAGTCCTGGTATCGATGTTTTAAATGTCCGTTACTTTATGGTTTTATACATCACATTAACTTGTTGTGTAAGTTTACCAAAGTTTACGTAATGGTTTTTCAGTTGATACAGGTATATCGTACAGTCAAGGTTATCAGGTTTGATTGTTAAAATTTTATCTGCTAATGATGACTTGATTTTCAGGGGTTTCAATCATTGAGTTTTCATACAGGTTATCTCTATCCTGTGTGTGTTGGCTGGTTATTCAGGTTTGATGGTAAAGGGTATGAAAATTCTCTAAGTGTTGATTGAAAATGTGGTTGATTGTACAGTTAACACGCGTTTAATCATGTGCTACTCTACTCCACGTGTTTGGTTTTGACCACGCGTTTGGAGTTTTCCTTCGCGTGTTTGGATTTGCCACGTGTTTGATCTTTGTTCACGCGTTTGACCTTAAGTTAAACACGCGGTTGACCAGGTTTGACCACGCGTTTGGGTCATGGGTATATATATACCTTGCCCAAACTCGTTCATTTTTTACCTTTTTCAATTTTCACAAAATTCTTTTCACCCGAGTTTTACCCCCAACACGCGTTTAGTTTAAAATCGTCTCATACTCTCATTGTGATCGGTTACTGTTCATCTCTATAATCTTGTTATTTGTGATCTTCCTCGTGATTATTATACAGGTATTGCTTATTGCTTATTGTTCTTCGTATTTAATGCTATGTATAATATCATGATTAAGTTTATTGTGCTTCGAATTTGAGAAGATGAACAGTGTCACGAGTTTGCTTCTTACGCGTGTTTAGAACTTTTTATATCCAATCTTTGAAGAAGATGAACAGTGTCACGATTTTGATACTTACGCGTGTTTAGAACTTTTTATGTCAAACCTTTGTATACACGCGTTTGGTAAATAGTATGATAAACTGACCTTGTTCCACGCGTTTGGCAAACCACGTGTTTACAAACCTATGCTTCTACGCGTTTACTATTATACCACGCGTTTACTCTTTGCAACGTGTTTATCATTGTTCACACGTGTTTACCATTGGTAACACGCGTTTGAAGACTTGTACATGTGTTTAGGTCTTTTTGGCATACTACACGCGTTTAACCTTGATTCCACGAGTTTACCATTGATCACACGCGTTTACCCTTGTAACACGCGTTTGAAGAATGGGTACACGCGTTTGAGATTTTACCACGTGTTTGCAACCAGATTCAAAAATTTCATACGTTTTTCTTGTGCTGATTTATTATTGCTAAATTTTTGTCATTGCACTCTTTTTGTTTTACAGAAATGGCAGGAAATCCGAGGAACTTTTTCTCCACTCACAATCAGTTGATTGATTTGACAAGAGATAGAAGGAATGTGGAGTTTACTGGATTGCTTCGGTATTTGGAACGATCACGCCTTCATTTCGTGCTTACTCATAATCCTGTCTTATATCAAGGTTATCTGCATCATTTTTGGAACAATGCGTCGGTCAGGGTGGTTCAAGCGCAGCGTGCACAAGGGGATAGAGCTGCTGTTCCTAGGAGTGTTAGGTTTCAGACCACGGTGGCTAATCAGACTTTTTCGTTCTCTGCTGCTGATTTGAGAGAAATATTACATTTGGGGACTGTTGCAGAAGAGAATGGTCCGATAGAGTTTGAAGAGACCTTGGTCAGGGGATGTTTTGGAAGGATGGGTCATGCAACGCCTGGTGCTAAATGGCCAATTGCGAAGGCTGGTTTTTATGGCCAATGGAGGTTTTTGGCGCATGTTTTGATAGTGGCAATTAGTAATCGACATGCAGGTTTTGATCAGCTTAATAAACAAGTAGGCTCGCAGATGGTGGCCTTGACATTGAATCGACCATATTCATTCTCGGGTTATTTTTTTGATATTTTGAAGACTCAAATTACTCAGACTGGGGCGCAGAGGTTCATGATGTTGCCAAGGATTACGATGGCAATCATTAATCACTTTGTACCGAATCTGCCAGTCTTGGAGGATATCTATGACATTGTTTCTCCACCAACTCGGATTTGGTCTATGATGTTAAAGATTAAGGAGAATTATCCAAATCCTCAGAATGTGCCATTGTTTGGACATTTGATCAATCCTAACTATCGAGCTCCGGCTGTTGGATGGGAAGATGAAAATGAGGTTGAAGAAGGAGGAAATAATGATGCACCACCTCCACCACCACCACCACAACCTCAAGTTCAAGTTCCACGTGTGGCTCCACGTCAAAGACAACGACAACGACGGGTTCGTCCACGGGTTCAACCACAGGCTCAGCCTGAAGTTAGACAAGTACAAGCTGCTGATGAAGAGGTTCAGGCTGCTAATGAAGCGTTGGAAGATCTGCTAGATCAGGCAGCAGGTGCTAATCCCGAAGTTGGTGAAGCGTTTGTACAGGCTGCATTGGATCCGGATGATATTATTGCACAAGTGGAAAATTTCCAACCGTTGGATAATCTGGAGTTGTTCGTAGAGTCTAACGCTGAAAGAGATCAGGAGCTAGATCGTTTATTGGAAGATGTAGATGATCAACTAAATTTTGTTAGGGCTGATGTTGATCAGGCAAGTGGTTCTTCGTCTGTTGAGAGAGGATTGAAGAGGGTTCGCGCTGAAGTGGAAAGTGAACCAGAGGAGGAGGAGACTGAGGAGGAGGAGACTCCTTTGATTAGACGTAAGAAAGTGCCTCGATCGGGAAAGGTTCTACCAGCACATTTGGCTGCAGCATTTGAGAAGTATAGCCAACAAGAACTTCCTGAGCGAGATGAGGCTTCGGTTGCTGTAACTCAATCTGAATCTGTTCAAGTCTCAGTTACTCAACCTGAATCTGTTCCAGTATCAGTTCCTCAAGTGACACAAAGTGCTTCGTTTCGACCTGTTGTACCTATAAGCACAGTGTTTACTACTCTTCTACGTCCACTACAACCGCCTATGATTGGTCGACCTCCAGTTTCTACACAGTCTACTACTCGATCTTTTGAAGCCAGACCAACAGTTGAACCTGCGCATATCATGACGACTCAATTTAAGGTGAATCATTTGGAGACACGTGTTATGTCGTTGGAAGCTCAAATGAAATCTATGCAAGGGTTGGTTGGGAAGTTAGTTGCTGAGTTGGAAGATGAAAAGCGTCAAAGTGCAGAACTCAGGGAACAGCTTCGAAAGTTAATGGCTCAAGGGGGAGATAGTTGTAAGGAAACGGAGTTGAAAAGGAAAGAGGATGAGGATGATGATGAGGATGCGAATGCTGATGGTGAGCCAAGAACTGAAGCTCATGCAGAAGCAGCAACTCAGGGGGAGACACCATTCCAAACATGATCCAGGATCATATAAGGATCAAGTAAAAGAGCAATTAGGGTTAACCAGTACATCTTCAGAGTCAGAATCGGATTCGTCAGATTCAGATTTTGTTTTTGAACCTTAAGAGATTAACAATTTGTGTACTTTAAATGTAAATAAGATAAAAATTATAAGATAAATATTGGTGTACTCAATTGTTACATTATATTTATGATATAGTTTATTTTATTTATGCTATCTCTTATGTCTTAATGTTGTGTGTCTTTGCATATTTGAAATATTTGAATTTTTAAATTTCAGATAAGCTTCAAAAGATAGATGCAGGTACATCTGAGGTTCGAAATGATGATTCTGAGAATGATGAAAGCTTGGAGGAAGGTGAAATGAATCCTGATGTGGACTGGGATAATGTTCTTCAAGATGATGATTTTGTGCAACAACAAGTTCCAGATGATCAACAAGAGATTCAAGCTGAGCGAGCTTTTATTCCAAGTTCAAGAACTCTACACTTTATGGTTTTTACCAAAGTTGGAGATGATGAAGATGGAATTACTCTAAGCTGGAATGTTGAAGATTCGAAGGAATTTGATGTGACAGAATATCCAGTGCCAAGTAGGGATGAAGATCACTTACATCAAATCGATAGAAAGATACCGGCAAGAGGTTTTGTAGGAGAAGGTTTGAAACCATCAGTCTTTTGGGATTTTATTAGTGATCGAGATGCTCATACGTATGTGACTACTATTTTGAGTTGGTTTTTCGATGACGAGCTAAAATTGTTTGTTATTAAAAGAGATGATGGTTGTCAATACTTAAAGCCGATGAAAAGATATTTTGAGAGCCTTAGTGAATCCGATTTAATGGATTTAGGAAGGAAAAGGCTGGTTAATCCAAGTAGAAATGGATATGCAACTTACTGGAGTAAGAAGTTGCAAGATGATTACAGGAAAAGATTTTATGATGATTTTGATAAAACCAGTTTGTTCGTAATGCCAAGATCTTTGAAGAAAGTTACGAAGGATGATGGAACTATGGAATTCGTTCAACGATCGATCAAGTGTGTACTGAAGGTCCCAGTCAAGAAATGGCCTCAAGATGTTTTGAGTACACTTGATCATTGGGAGATTCATAGGGACACTGGTGAAGCAGTGATGTATGAAGATAAAGATAAGAGAGTTATTTTGCTACGTGTATTTGATCCTATGCAGATTGTAAATCTTTCCAGAGATGATCAGAGAAGGTTATACGACACTGAATGTCTATTTATCCCTTCATGGACCACTGAGGAAAGCCGATATAGGAAGATCTTGCGTATTTGCTTACATGCTAATATTCATGCAAATAGCAGAAGATTGTTATTTGATGGATAGTGTTTTTACAAGACTGAAGAAATCGTGTAGCTGATGTCAAGGGGGAGACTGTAAGTGCATGATTCGGTTGACAACAGCAACAGCGATTTGATCAGTATGTTTATGTCTTGTAATATGTAATCATAGACTTATGTTATGTTTAAGCTTGTTATTTGGACTTAGATAATGTGAATGATTACCTATTGATCAGAGGTTTGGTATGTTTATTGTTTACGACTTGTATGAATGTGATTATAAGTAACATACGGATACAAGTGATAAACTAGTCACGTTTTAAGTAATTAAAGTATACTTGAAAGATGACAAAAGAAAGTGTGTATAAACTCGTGCTACAGTAACACGAGTTTGACTAAACTCGTGCTACAGTAACACGAGTTTGTCTAAACTCGTGGTCATCACGTGTTTAAGTATAAAACACGCGTTTGCTAATGGGCTTTGGGCTTTAAGGTATACGGTCCATAATTAGCACGCGTTTATGAACATTAAGTATAAATACTCACGATTAAAACGTAATTAACAACAATTAATTAAGAGATTACGACTAAACTCTGTCAATTAAGCAAACCCGCGCGCGTTTAAGGTCTTAGGTTGTATTCACAACGAAAGACGATAATTTCTATTAACCAAACAGGTTATCACGAGAGGATTCCGCACTCTCGTCATAACTATAAGCGTTCTCGTGTACGATCAGTCCACAAGGACCTACAACAATGTCACCCATCGTCCAGATGTGACATCTTCCTTCACCAGTAGCTCTTCATCTGCCAGAGCCATGTAACAGCAATCTCTTTCCTCTTCTTCATCAACAGATGAGTCATCAGAAGGAACCCACTTCTCTTCAGTCTTTGCAATCATGCACTTATTATTTGTTTCCATTTGTTGTGCCATGAGAGCAATTTGTGCCTTAAGCTTCTTATATTTCAGTTTGTAGCTATCATCAGGCTTATTATTTGAAGGGAATGGACCAGGCTTGGATACAAACTGGTTGGATCTGCACTCTTTCATGAAATGACCCTTTTTGCCACACTTAAAGCATGTCAAATTAGTCTTGTCAGTGGAAGAACTGGATGCAAATTGTCCAGATGGCCTATTTGCTCTTGCTTTGAAACGGTTGAACGTTTTAGCAATCATTGCAACAAGGTCATCATCTTCAGTTTCATCACAGCAGTCTGGAGAGATTTCACTGGTTTCTCCAGAATCCATAAGTTCAGACACCATCTTCTTCATAGAAAATACATTCTCAGAAGATATAAGTGCTGTACCTTGTGGTTCAGTATGACTGACCACAATAGGAGTACTGGAAGCATGGTTATAGGCATCTCTTTCTGCAACCACTCTCTGAGCTTGATTTTCTTCAGTGTACCTGAAAGCTCCATAAAGAGTTGAGAGAGTGTGTGTGTGCAGAGTTTTTCCTTGTCTTAAGACTAGGATCATATGCGACCATTTGGTGGGAAGAATGTCACAAAATTTCTCCAGAAGTATATCCTTGTCCTTTTCAACCCCAAGACCTCTCAGTTGGTTTATGATACTCATAAATCTGGTGTAAGTACCAGTGAGAGACTCGTTAGGTTGAGCAAAAAATGACTAATACCTCTTGTTTAAGGAGACCTTTCTGGTGACAATGGTGTCATCTCCTCCTTCGTGTTGGTTCATGAGTTCATCCCACATGGTTTTTGCACTAGGAAAAAGAACTAGTGTAGGGATTAGAGTTTCTGGAACGGCCCCGAGGATCATGTTTTTAAGGAGGGTGTCTAGATTCACCAATCTCCTCTCCTCTTCTGACCAATGTTCCTCCCTCTTTTCCCTTCCCCTTCTAGATCCAGAAGGATCAAGAAGTGGATTGAGAGGTGATGTAGGTACATAGGGTCCTTCATTTAAAATTTTCATCATATTCCTCTCAATACCAGTGACATGTAAAACCATCCTAGCCTTCCACGTACCAAATTCATCACTATTCCCATTGAATTTAGGAACAGGATTGTTTGAGTAGTGCACATGCACGTGTAGAGAAGCAGGAGTAGGAGGAGGTGGAGGTGGATTAGTGTTATTAACATTTTGTGGTTCATTTTGATCATTGATATTTACGTTAGGATCAGGACCAAGACTAAAACCTTGTGTATTTTCTTGGTTAGCCATCAAGAAACAGATCTAGGCAATGTTTAGCCTTCTGCTCTGATACCAAATGTGAGTCCCGTTTATAAGCTCGAGATGGTTAACTAAGAATGTGTAAAATACAACAAGTTTAATAAGCACTAGAATTGGACTAGTATTACTTGTAAATAAATATGCAAGATATATAAACAAAGTAATACAAGACTTAAAGCAATAAACAAGTAAAGTGGACCATTATGTATTTTTCATGGGTATTTTATTTATTGATGTTTAAATAAAATACAAGGTTGTTGCGGAATCAAGATAATACAATTAAGTATGTATCCTAACAACCTTTGAGTTACAAATGATCTATATTTGTCAAATAGCTCTTCAGGATCGAGATACTTAAAGTTGTGAAGTATCCCTGTTTAAGATCGAGAGTATTTTAGACAAATTCACTTTCATGCAAAGTGTATGCTTAAAAAGTATTTTGTTCAAGGATATGACTTTGTATTTATAGGCAACAAAATTCACCAGTGAATTTTGTGCCGTACAAATATGGTTGCATACATTAATGGTCCGACAAGAACATTAAATGCATTGGATAAGAATAAGGATAAAGTCACATCAAGTGCAAGTGTATCCTTATATCCAACCACCTTAACACACGTATGCTTTGTTAAGGAACAAGTGGATTGTTCCTTGGAAAGTGTGTTAGGCATAAGTCAATCCTTGATATTAGTGTTCAGACTTGTAGGATCTAGAACACTAACAATCCTCCAGTGTACAGATCTGGTAAGACTTTCCAGTGGACTCCGCCATTTGTTAAGTCTTCTTCCTTCAGACTTCAGTCTTTGACTTCAGTCAGAATGTCTTCAGTAGTGTTGATCTGGACTGGGGTGAAGTCTTCAGTGAGCTAATCTGGAGAATCCTCCAGATTACCTATACAAGTATTGCTCACTAGTCTTCAATTATTTCTGAACAAATCTTCAGAGAGACTCCAGATTCCAAGTCTGGAGTAGGTCCAGTAGAATATGTTTTCTGGTCAAATCTTCAGTGAGGCTCCAGTAGTCGAGTCTGGAGCGAGACCAGCAAAACAAGTTTTCTTAACAAACCTAAATAAGGTTTCAGTAGTCCAGTCTGGAGCCAGTCCAGTAAGTCTGGACTAAATCTGGACCTAACATTCAGAAATTCCCTTCATCTGAACTACCTCAAACCTTCCCAGGTATTTGCTAAACGACTCAAAGGAGTCAATTTTAGGGAGGTTCTAGTCGCCACCGGTCATGGCGATATGGCTGATACTGATGGTAATCTAAAGACCTCCGGACACATCTTTATGTCTGGATTTGGCAATTGCTTTAGGTTCTTCTGGACCCAGATTGTGGAAAGTCTTGGTGGCAACCATGGAGGGTTGGACCAACTTTCTTTACCCCAAGTTGAGATGGGGTATTACATTTGGAATGGGATACAAGCAGACTTTGCTGAGATTCTCTTTTCTCAGCTGATTACAAAACTAAAAGGAAAGAGAAGTCTGCATATCGCCTTTCCAAGATTTCTAAGCTTATGTTTCATGGATATTCTTAGTGAAGCTTATAATCAAGCTGGACCTGAAGCTTCAGTACCTGAATACAACAGAGATTTCTCAAAGGCATCCACTACTGAAGATGAGCCTAAACTATCCACTGCTATGCTTCAGGTATTTAATAAAACTGTTTCAGCCACACTAGCTGGTTCAGAAAGATCACTAAGTGGGCCACAAAAGAATGTGGGACCCGTTAGTCGACCTAAAGATAAGTTGCTGAACATCATTCGAGTTCCAGCTTCTGTATCTACTGTCCCTGGCAATGATACTACGGTTGAGCCAATCATTAAATCTGGTAACGATGCACCTGCTTCTGCAGATGTTGAACCAGAAACTGGTGCGGGTACTAGTGACCCAAACCAGGGCATATCTGACCAGACTGCAGTGGTGAATGCTTTCTGGAATGACGATGAGCTACCTCAAGGGAATCTCGATTCCCTTGCTGATTTTGAGTTTGACGAGGGATTATTGGAGGCGAATCAATCTGATTCTGAGCCAGCCACCATCCTCGCAGACGCCCCTCCTCCTCCCCCAGAATTCCAAATTCAACCAGACCAACAAGAACAAAATATTAATCCTTATGTTCCACCACCTCCATCTCATCAACATCCAATTTTTCCACCGGGCACTTATCCTGCCTATATTACAGCCGGTACTTTTAATCCACCACTTTAATATCTTCACCCCCAAATTCACCAAATCCCACCGCCTATTAATTATGATGCTCCAATAGAGACGGACTTGGATTCTGAAACAGAATCTGAGAGTCCAACTGATTTACAACTGAACAATGTTCTTAAAGGGCTTGGTAATCTACCATTTGTTGCTCCTGCTTCTGCACAACCTCCACCACCTTTAAATGTAGAAGCACAGTTAGAGAAGACTCAAACCGAAGTCCAAAGCCTTATTCTAAGGGTGGAGGACTTAACCAAGTCTCTAACTGCCAATACTAGTTCTGTGGCTGAAATGAAAGGAGCTCAGATGTTTCTTGGAACTGAGTTAACCAAGGTTGCTGGAAACGAAGGACTAGTAGTTGGGAAGCTGAATGAGCTGGTGATGACTTGCAACAAGGTGAGCTCTGCAATCAGAGAAGCCTTCAAGTTAACAAAAAGAGATGTGCAAGCTTCGGTGGTTGCAAACTTGACATCTTGTGTTCAGCTGATGAAGCAAGATTTTATGGCTGTTGGAAGAGAAGTACATGAGTTGGTTAAGAAGCCAAGGATCGATGAGAAAGAACTTGGGGCTTCTATAAGTGTTGGTATTTTGGACAATCTGAAGTCTGAGCTATCTCAGAATCTAGTTACTCAGATTTCAGAATCCGTTTCTGAGAAGGTTGGTGAGAAGGTTAGAAAGATGATTGCTGAACTAACCAAAGACACAAATGAAAAAGTGGACAAGGCTGTGAATGAAGTAAAAGATTCAGTGTCCAAACTTGAAAGTTCAGTTCAGAACCAGTCCAAACAGTTAGAAGAAATTCTAACTCTCCTCAAGAAGGAAACTATTGTTTCTCCTCCTGTTCCCTCATTCACTGAAGAAGATAGAAAGCAGTTGAAAGAGATAATGGATAAAGAGTCGCTGAACCTGAACTCCAATTTCAGATTAAGGTCTTAGTTTGCTCAGCTTTCTAAGGGAATTTCTGAATGCTTACAACAACAAAATTGGGAACCACTGAAGGGCATGCAAATGGCCATTGAAGAATTCGCTAAGTTGCCTTCAGAGGTCCCCAAAGGTGGAAAAGTTGTGCCTATTGGTTTGCTTGCAAGTACTCAAGAAATCATTGAAGCAACCAAGAAGCAAACTGAGGTGCCATCTGGTAGTGCCTCAGTTCAGGGGGAAACTGAATCTGAATCTGGTAATAAGGATAAGGGCAAGGCCCCAGTAGTGGAAGAACCAACAAAGAAAAGTTCTAAGGGTTCTGGGATTATTGTTGGTGAGAATGTGGATGAGCATGGTTATCCCTTGCACGATCTTGATGCTGATAGTAAGAAATTGGAGGCTTTGCAGAAGCAGGTCTCAAATCAATTCATTATGTGGAGGGAAAACAAAGAAAGAGAAAGGGAACAACATCTGAAGATGGGGACCCTTGATCATATAGATGCTGCAGCTCTTGGTTTGTCACTGGAAAGATATTTGAAAATCAAAAATGACCCAAGAGTGCAGAAGGCTGTTGTTGATATGCTCGAGTATGAATGTGGGATGAATTACTCACCTCTGGAACAAAAGCTAGAGAGTCTAACCTTCAAGTTGTCTATTGAAGACTTGAATAAAAATAGAGAAAAGGAAATGGCAATTAAAAGGAAGGAAATTCTGGCCGAAGTTCTGAAGGTTGAAAAAGAGTTGTTCAGACCAACCACAAAGCCCAGAGTGACTGGAACAAGGTCTGCAAGAAAGAATTCTCGTGATGTTGTCTTTACTACCCTCAAACCAATGTCTGATGATGCTGCTGAACTTGAAAGAAAACATGAGAAGGACCAGTATGATCATTACATGAATCATCGATCGCATCCAGCCAAAATCATTGATATAGAAGTTACAAAGGCTGATGGATTGAAGTTGTTTGATTTGATTGTGAAAAGAGAAGGTAGGGCAGCTGAAGAATATAATCAAATTTCAGTTCACGAGTTTGGGATTTCAGAGCATAGGGAGATGATCCAGATTCTGAGGGGGAAGCCGAAATCTGCTTTGATTGGTGCATGGTTATCCAGAATACAACAAAAGATGCAAGCCAAGGTAGAGATTGAAAGCAGACTGTTTGGAAAGAAGGATCATTCTCCACTGAAAAGGAAACCTACTGAAGCACCTTCTGGTTCAAGGCCTGCCAAGAAGTAGTTCCTTTTTTAGTTTATCATGTACTTGTAATATATTTACATTTGTAACAAACATTTCAGTTTGTATATATATATGTTGCAAATTGTAACCAATAAGTAGATGGTAAGTTTAAGTTAGAAAAACCACAAGTAAAATTCTGAGACATCAATGATCTATAAGATGTACTTAGAAAATTTTTACAACTTAAACAAAAGAATTTGCATTTCAGACTTACAAGCATGTATAGATAGAAGTCTGAGATGCATGCACTATTTCAGAACAAATAGGGGGAATTTGTTAGGTCGGAAATCAACCAAGTATAATTTGTTCAGAAATAGCTTGAAGTTCAGTGAAGACGTTTGTACAGAATTCTGAGCCGTCTCAGAATTACTTCACTAAAGCTTCACTTCAGTTCAGATCGAGATAAATCTGAAGCATTCATTCTGAAGTCAAAGACTGAAGTATGAAGAAGAGAATCATATCAGAAGCAAGCAAAGAGTGATTCTACCAGATCGAAGACTGAAGCATCTCAGTATAAAGTATTTACAACACTTTACACTGATTACGAGGAAGCCTTTTACACTACATACCTTTACCCAGTTAATAGAATTATCTATTAATAGAAGTACAAGGATAGGCAAAAGGTTGGGAATAAAGTATGTACTGTCACATCAATTGACTTACATACTTTACCTTAAAATACAACATGTAAGGAATTAGGTTTAATTCCTTAAATGCTCCCAACCATATTTGTATGACCTAAAGTCCACATCAGCTGGACTTTGTCTATAAATATAAGGCTTCTCACAACTTGCAAAAGTGTGCTTGAAACTTTAGCATTGCAACTTGTGAGATATACTCTAAGTAAACTTACGAGTATTTCCAAGTTATTTAGATCACTTGTATTTCGGGATTGTTTAGATACTTACACTTGGGTGTTTATCTTTGTTCCGCAACAATCCTTGTATTTGTTTAGATACTTACACTTGGGTGTTTATCTTTGTTCCGCAACAATCCTTGTATTTGTTTATATATCAATAAATCAAATACATTAGAAAGAAAACAACGTGTCTCAATGCTACATACTTGAATATACATATATATATCTTTATACAGTTTCTGCCATTTAGTTCTTGCATTTTGCTTTCAGTCATTTGTTTCTTGTTATCCACATCTGGATCGTAAACTGAACTTGTCCATCAAGATCAGTTGTACTTGCCAGTTGGGTTTAGTTAATCATCTATATTTGGGACTCACAAATGCAATTCAATCTTTCCCTGACATATCTCTACTCTCTCTCTACTTTCTCTCTCTAAAACCGCCATTGTTACACACACTTACACTCACATAAGCTCAAATTCTTCTATTTACAATATGGTTCTTTACATGTTAGATTTCGTTCTATAATAAACTACCACTCTTTCTAACATTTAGTTCAACTGAGTTATATGTTATAAAAAAAATGTATCGTAAAAAGTGGAAAATGATTTTATTATATCAGTTGTATTAATGAAAGGTTCAACCATGATTTCACCGTTTATAAATATTTAGGTATGATACTATCTTATCTTCCGATTTATATTATTGTTTATATAAAAACTTCAATTATTGTTTTACATTAATTATTATAAAATAAGGATAAATTAAATTTGTGAATTCAAAAGTTTATTCTTTCATTAATAAATCATTATTATAATGTTTCAAATCATTATAATAAACTATAATAATTTACGAGTACTAATTTGTAGGTTCCCTGTCGTTGAACGGGTCTTGATAAGACGTGATTCGTTATGTCAAGAGTGCGGAATCCTCTTGAGATAACTAGATTGCTATTGCCTTTTGTCAATTAATGAGTAATTAATCAACCCAAGGTCACACACGAAGTGTTAACTCGTGTATAGGTTCACACGAGGTCCAATTCGACTTAATTCGTGTCAATCGCCTAAATTCGTTAAAATTCGATCACTAATTACGAGAATTAGTGTTGTATTTATACTAGTAGGGTATTAGTTTGTGTGGCTTGGGCTTTAAACGACATTTAAAAGCCTAATTAAACAATAACCAATCGGCCTCGTGCTGACGTCAGCACGAGGGCAATCCTACATGCTGATGACGTCAGCACGAGGTTCGTCCCTTTGGTTCTTTGTTTGACTTTGTTTGACCTGTACATAACATCCAACCATCGTTTAAGTGTTCTATGACACTAGTAAACCTTGGTTCTTTATTCTTTACCTGCAAAACAATAATATAACACACAAACACAATAACAAACATAAACAGATATAATATTGAAGTTCAAACGTAATCATTAAATACCAACATAAGTTCTTATTTAAATGATTACAACTTATTCCTAAAAACAAAAACGTTAACCAAATCTATGTTGCTATTGTCACACAAATCTGCATCTACATAATTTCATATGTATGTTTTTTTGTAGGTTTATGGGTTCCTAGATGGTATTGTTGGCAAAAAGTTAAGATGTCCACATCATCAAATTCTAAATACAATTGGGATGTTTTGAAATTTTGAATTTTAAATGTCTCTGATAAAGATATTCAGGAAGATATATTTAGTCAGAGGATTTGCAGAGTAAATTTTATTTTTGAAAAGTGGATATGCAGAGGATATATCTTGAAAAGTTGATGATAAAATATTTTCAATTTTAAATACTTTGATTAATATAGATTATTTTATTTAATTTTTTATATTTTTGAATTAATTCATACTTTTATTTGTGAGTCCCAAATATAGATGGTTAAATAACCCGACTGGCAAGTACAACTGATCTTGATGGACAAGTTCAGTTTACGATCCAGATATGGATAACAAGAAAGAATTGACTTAAAGTAAAATGCAAGAACTAAATGGCAGAAACTATATAAAGATATATATATATATATATAAATAAATAGATATATATATAATATATATATATATGTATAATCAAGTATGTAGCATTGAGACACGTTGTACTTTTTCAATGTATTTGATTTATTGATTTATAAACAAATACAAGGATTGTTGCGGAACAAAGATAAACACCCAAGTGTAAATATCTAAACAATCCTGAAATACAAGTGATCTAAATAACTTGGAAATACTCGTAAGTTTACTTAGAGTATATCTCACAAGTTGCAATGCCAAAGTTTCAAGCTTTTTGCAATTTGTGAGAAGCCTTATATTTATAGGCTAAGTTCATGCTGATGTGGACTTAGGTCGTACAAATATGGTTGGGAGCATTTAAGGAATTAAACCTAATTCCTTACATGCTTACTTTTGATGTAAAGTATAAAAGTCAGTTGATGTGACTTGTCATACTTTATTCCCAACCTTTTACTTAACCTTGTACTTTTATAAATAGATAAGTCTATTAACCAGTAAATATATATATATATTATATATATATATAATATATATATATAATATATATATATATTATATATATATATTATATATATATATATATTATATATATATATAATATATATATATAATATATATATATAATATATATATATATTATATATATATATATTATATATATATATATAATATATATATATAATATATATATATATTATATATATATATAATATATATATATATATAATATATATATATATATATATTATAATATACCCCCTAATTTACATACCTATAATGCTTAATTATTTTACTATATATATAATTGCACAATATATTCAAGTAGTTATATAATAATATATATTAAGAATAATATATAATAATATATATATATATATGTATAATCAAGTATGTAGCATTGAGACACGTTGTACTTTTTCAATGTATTTGATTTATTGATTTATAAACAAATACAAGGATTGTTGCGGAACAAAGATAAACACCCAAGTGTAAATATCTAAACAATCCTGAAATACAAGTTTTTGTTTAAGTTGTAAAAATTTTCTAAGTACATCTTATAGATCATTGATGTCTCAGAATTTTACTTGTGGTTTTTTCTAACTTAAACTTACCATCTACTTATTGATTACAACTTGCAACATATATATACAAACTGAAATGTTTGTTACAAATGTAAAATAAAATACAAGTAAATGATAATCAAAAAAAGGAACTACTTCTTCGCAGGCCTTGAACCAGAAGGTGCTTCAGTAGCTTTCCTTTTCTGAGGAGAGGGATCCTTCTTTCCAAACAATCTTCCTTCCATTTCTACCTTGGCCTGCATCTTTTGTTGTATTCTTGATAACCATGCACCACTCAAGGCAGATTTGGGCTTTGCTTTCAATGCTTGGATCATCTCTATGTGCTCAGAAATCCCAAATTCATGAACTGAAACCTGAGTATATTCCTTAGCTGCCCTTCCTTCTCTTTTCACAATCAAGTCAAATAGCTTCAATCCATCAGCCTTGGTTACTTCAACATCAACTATTTTTGCTGGATTGGATCGATGCTTCATGTAGTGCTCATATTGATCCTTTTCATGCTTTCTTTGGATCTCAGCAGCATCTTCAGTAATTGGCTTGAAAGTGGAATGGTCAGCATCGCGAACATTCTTTCTTGAATACCTTGGTCCAGTTAATTTGGGCTTAATGGGCGGTCTTGACAACTCTTTTTCAACCTTCAGAACGCCGGCCAGAATTTCTTTCTTTTTGATTGCCATCTCCTTTTCTCCATTTTTCACCAAGTCCTCGATGGACAACTTGAATGTGAGATGGTCCAGCTTTTGTTCTAAGGGAGAATATTGTACCCCATGTAACACCCCAAGCCAAGGCTCAGAATATCACGGAAATCATATAGCACAAGGTGGGATTAATGTAGAACATGAACTAAATGCAAATAAAGGATTCAGTGAATCCATACAGTAAGATAAACAAGTATCAAAATACATAAAGGGCAAGTCATCATCAAAGATTTCAACAGAACATCAAAAGATGGCTAACGGTTCTAAGTACAATGCAAAAGAAGGCAAATGGATCCTTGATCCATATAAGTCCAAGTCCGGGTTCAACAGCAAGCTAACAATCAAACTCCACGCCCTGGATTAACCTGATTACCTGAAAAGTGTACTAAGCATAGTCAACACAAGGTTGGTGAGTCCGTAGTAATGGTCCACAATGAACTATCGTCAATAATCACAATGCACGAATAGAGGCAAAATATAACTTACAGTAAGCCTCTCAGCAACACAATATCATCAACAACAAGATTACACAGATATAAGTAAATGTGTAATAAATGTGCACAAAGATGTAAATATTAATACAAATGTCACATGTACATGTAAGTCATAATGCAAATCATATGTGTGGTCTTCAAGTCATCTATATAATCAGAGTCATGTACGTGTAAATGTCATCAAGTACATAACGTACCCGTTTAAATGTCATCAAGTACATATAGTACCCGTATCAATGTCGTCAAGTACATATAGTACCCGTATCAATGTCATCAAGTACATATAGTACCCGTATCAATGTCATCAAGTACATATAGTACCCGTATCAATGTCGTCAAGTACATATAGTACCCGTACCAATGCGTAAATGTCGATCTCAAACACAAGTCCAATACCCAATTGTTCAACCAACTAAACTATACGTATATACACTTAGGAGGATTCTACTTTCTTCGAGTCCCAGATGCTTATATATAGGGTCACCCGCAGCCTTCCCACCACATCAAAGGCCCATTGAAGGTAGAACCGACTTCCATGTCTATACGTCTATCCTAATAATAATAATATAATATATATATATATATATACATATCACAATCCTTTATTTAAAATCAATCATAACTACATTGCACATACATTTCATACGACTTTACTTTTGAGGAATCACAGATGCTTATATATAGGGTCACCCGCAGCCTTCCCACCACATCTAAGGCCCATTGAAGGTAGAACCGACTTCCATGTCTATACGTCTATCCTAATAATAATAATATAATATATATATATATATATATAATAATAATATATATATAATATATATATATAATATCACAATCCTTTATTTAAAATCAATCATAACTACATTGCACATACATTTCATACGACTTTACTTTTGAGGAATCACAGATGCTTATATATAGGGTCACCCGCAGCCTTCCCACCACATCTAAGGCCCATTGAAGGTAGAACCGACTTCCATGTCTATACGTCTATCCTAATAATAATAATATAATATATATATATACATATCACAATCCTTTATTTAAAATCAATCATAACTACATTGCACATACATTTCATACGACTTTACTTTTGAGGAATCATAGATGCTTATATATAGGGTCATCCGCAGCCTTCCCACCACACCTAAAACCCTTTGAAAGTAAATCCGACCTCCATGTATGTACTTCTATCCTAAAGAGTTACAATATCACAAACACATTCGTAAACCATCACACGATCAATCAAAGCTATCTACCAAACGACAATCACTCAGAAATTAACTAGACAGGCAATCAAGTCAACCAAACAAACAAACAAACAAACAAACAAACTAGACAAATCAAGTCAACCAAACAAACAAACAACACGTATATGTACACTTTTCAGCCCGAATCTCTATTGAGTAGGGAGCTACAAACTCACCTTGATCGGCAAAGAAGTTAAAATCGAGTCACAGTAAGATTAATAGCGAGTAATGGGCCCCACGCGTCCACAACCTATCAAATCATGTCATATATCATCATGTCAACTCTATAATCATAATTAAGTTGGTTTAGTAAGTTTAAGTCGAGTCACGAACCCACAAACGCTTCTACAACTTTACCGTGTATGAAACAAGACACTTTGACTCGACATTTTTAGAAATGTAGGAAGATTCATACAAAATTAAGGTAACTACAAGAAACTAGACTCTCTCACGATTCCAACGATAGGTCATATGACTTATTTGGACTTACGGATCAAAAGTTATTAACGTTTGAAAACTGACGCGCGAACTTCCAGAAGCATCTCACTGCGCCGCAGTCAAGGCATTGCCTTGCCACTGCGCCGCAGTGAGGCTAAACGATGCAAAAGACAGAAGGTTGCCACTGCGCCGCAGTGAGACAAGGTCTTCCCACTGCGCCACAGTGAGCCCAAAATCTGCATCAGTAGCAGCAGTTTTTAAGTGCAGAAAACGAGCCAAATACCCCTAAACTCGACCCAAACCATACCAAAACGATTTGCAGGATTTTGAAACTCATTTTGAAGCTACATTAGACCTTATAACACCTAAATACACTTACCCAAATCAATATTTCACTCCAAAACATCATCAAATCTTCCAAATCAACCAACCCAAATCAAAACCCTATTTAACCCAAATTTCATCCTAAATCCGATTTAATCAAATCTAAGACCTGAAATTACTTGGTAATGA
Organism: Erigeron breviscapus; assembly: GCA_034093135.1. Classification (NCBI taxonomy): domain Eukaryota; kingdom Viridiplantae; phylum Streptophyta; class Magnoliopsida; order Asterales; family Asteraceae; genus Erigeron; species Erigeron breviscapus. The sequence continues at coordinate 102,061,793 of CM067171.1, forward strand.
TTAAGAACATGTAAATAAACACAAATAGATGAATATGGGATGAATTTGACTTACCAATCTTGCTTCCAAAAGTCAAACCCGAATTTGACCCAAATAGGTAAAAGTCTTGCACTAAGAACTTCAATTCCTTTGATATAATGAAGATGAGATGAAAATGATGATGATCTTGTATTGAATTAGTTTCCCAACACTAATTGATGCATGTGCAAAATGAGAGAAGAGAAGAGAAGAGAGATGAGTCTTGGATTTACTAGATGAATGAGAGAAATGAGAGATATGAGGGAGGGAAGGGAGGTTGTTGAAATGAATGGACCAGGAGGGTGAATGGTGGCTGATGGGTCGTGGGTATTGCCCATGGGTCGACCCATTTCTCTTTACTAGTTACTTCGTATGTCTCCTTGCATTGAATCGCCATTTAAGTCATACACCCGACCCGTCAAGCATAATACTTATTCATTTCGATCCCAAAATAATCTCCATTAACTCATTAATTAAGATCGTTAGTCAAATTACACATAAAGTCAAAGGGTCAAATCTCACGGATGTTACATTATTCCCCCGTCAAAAGAATTTCGTCCCGAAATTCAACAAAACAGTAATCGTTAAACAAATGTGGATACTTAGGCCTCAACTCTAGCGGTCTCCACCACCCATCGACTCACTTCCTTCGTAGCATGCGAGCTAGTTGTGTTATCTTCTTAGTTTGAGAAGTTGCTCTTGTCATCCCAATTACTATCTCCGACCCGCTACATTGGCTTTCTTCAATTATTGGCCCATCCAGTGGAGAGTAACACCTCTACTACTTAGTGCTTCGGTCGGTGACATTCGAATACTCGCGTAACACCCGTCATTGCACAAGATTTCTGTCAGGGTCATAAGCACATTCTCTTCACACGTGATCAAGTCTCCAGTTGGGTTGAGTGTCCGTTGCTCATTGGATGGCTCCCTGAATTGGAGTTAAGCGACTTTCTTTATCTGAAATGATTGAAATCGAATCTTCGTGCACCTAACCCTTTTCTTCTACATACTAATGTGCCAAGTTGTCAAATTTTACCGGTTTTGTCGTATCGTGATCACTTCTTGTTGTCGGCGACTTCATGGCGAAGTCCATTCCAATTTGTTTTCCTTCAAATCTCTCTCCCGTCTTTTACTACACGCTTATTCACATCTCAGAAGTTTATAAGGGCTTTGACTACGCGCGCGATGTTAGAAAGTTAAGCATATACGAAATTTAAGTTATCGAGATGGGACAAGCCCGATAAGTCACCCGGAAAGGCCTCGGGAGACTCAAGATTATCAGAGACGACGTTAGTTTTCAGATTCTTGAGACGGTAGTTCTAAGGACCTTTGAGTTGGAAGATGTACATGGGACCCTAAGAACCCTACCGTTAGATATTTTTACACTAGCAAACCCTACTACACAATTAAGAACTGTATTAACTGTTGTCATTTCAAATTTGCACTTACTTTAATGTCAAGTACCTTAATATCATAGAGCACAAAGTACATGAAGAGTTTGTCGTCGTCTAGAGTCAAGATACATACACGGGGTATTTGAACAAATTTAGTTAGTGAGTCGCTAAACATCCAAAATTGCAAACATATAATTCCAAAACACATGAACGAACGTAACTCAAAGGAGTAACGTTAGAATAAACGAGATCATAGTCAGTTTCGATATCGAGTAGTGCCATAACATAACGACCATTAGGAGGAATGTATCTTAACCAACGTTTGGATCATTTTGGCCTCCATTGCCATTTCCCGCAAAAGCTCGGCTACGAGGTTGAACTTGATGGCCTTGTTGGCCACGGTTTTGATTATAAACGACTATTTGAAGTTGATTACGAGGAACCGCCACTTGGGCTTGTGGTTCAGCCCATCTAGGACAAGCATTTCTATAGTGGTCGGGGCTACCACACACAAAACAAACACCCTGTTGGCTCCGAGGGTGGTTGGCTTGGGGATAAATGATTTGAAGAGGTGTTACATTCAATGGTGCCGCTTTCGGTGCTCTACAATTCCTAGCTACGTGCCCGCGCCGATTACAATTAAAGCAAGTCCCACATTGGTTAGTGGGAGAGTGGTGAAGATTACACCTTCCACATAAGGGGTGAGGTCCCAAGTAAGTTTTCCTTGCCGGCTCCGCCACTTCCACTCGTTGTCCAACCCATTGCGGACAATTATTTCCGTAGTGTGTACGACTACCACATTCAAAACACTCGCCTCTTTGTTGATTACCTTGAGGAGGGACGGCTCGAACAGGAGTCACGTTCATTAGGTCCGTTCTCGGAGCTCTACAATCTCTTGTCAAATGTCCAAGTCGATTACAATTGAGGCAGGCCCCACATTGGGAATTAGTGGGATGATGCTTGTTACAATTGTTACAAAAAGGATGAGGTCCCACATAAGGCCTCCTCACCAGTCCCATCGCCGCCCTGAATCTACCCTTATTATGACCATTGGGGTCAAACCTACTCGCCTTCCTTGCCTCACTAGATTCTCCAATTCCTTTCCTTTTCAATGAGGCTTTACTTAACATCTCTTCATCGCCCATATTTACTCTAGCTTCACGGGTTTCATTTCTTCTTTGGAGACTTGGCGTGACTTGGGTTACGATAGTAGGTATGGCATTTGCCACTGCTTGGGCAATCACGGTTGCCAAATCCGGCTCATCGCTATGGCTAGTCGCATTCCTTGTTGGTCCCACCATTTTCTACAAGGTAAGTAACGCGTCGACCCGAAAGTTAGCCTCACAATGCTCACATATTAGTCACACAAGTAGTTAATGCTCTCATACCGACATAACATACTCATTTCATATCATTAAGCTAAGGCAAGAGTGCTAGAATCCTATGGGATTGTTACTTATCATATTATCATGTCAAGTTCACTACAATTGTTTATCGTTAATTCAAGTAATCATGTCAATACATCATACCATCAAACAATTAACACAAATGGTTCAAGTATAATCTGGATTCGATATGCTCTCTAGTCATTGACCAGGTATGTATACAGGGTGTACCAACGACTAACCCTCCACCCAATCAACTTCCATTAAGCATATCGGTTCCCTATTATACACTAAGCCAAGCAATTAACACGAATGATTCAAAGTATAATCCGAATTCAATATACTCTCTAGTTGTTGACCGGGTATGTATACAGGGTGTACCAATGGCTAACCCTCCACCCAATCAACTTCCATTAAGCATATCGGTTCCCTATTATACACTAAGCCAAGCAATTAACACGAATGATTCAAAGTATAATCCGAATTCAATATACTCTCTAGTTGTTGACCGGGTATGTATACAGGGTGTACCAATGGCTAACCCTCCACCCAATCAACTTCCATTAAGTATATCGATTCCTTATTATACTCTAAGCCATGCATGCGCAATCCATGATGTCATTAACTTGTTATAATGTTGGGCGACCATAAAAGAGTTGATCGGGTTCTTTTAGGGTTGCCGCAATATTATACTAAGTTAATAACATAATTTCACTTTGCTCTAAAGCATCCAACAAACATCAATCAGTAACAACAATCCATATCAATGACAATCAAATTCAATCAATGCACACATTAACCACATTGTACCCATTCCACATTCATCACGTTGAATTCAATCCATCACATAAGTGGTTTTAACTACGAACTCACAATATACACTTTCTAGGGTTCACAGAATTCACGTTGCACACAAATTTCCTAACCATGCATGCTATATGAAGAGTTTTAACTTAAGCCGTAGTCTAGGTCAAACCGCCTAATTCTCTACGACCACGCATGGGCCACCATTCTGTAACACCCCAAGCCAAGGCTCAGAATATCACGGAAATCATATAGCACAAGGTGGGATTAATGTAGAACATGAACTAAATGCAAATAAAGGATTCAGTGAATCCATACAGTAAGATAAACAAGTATCAAAATACATAAAGGGCAAGTCATCATCAAAGATTTCAACAGAACATCAAAAGATGGCTAACGGTTCTAAGTACAATGCAAAAGAAGGCAAATGGATCCTTGATCCATATAAGTCCAAGTCCGGGTTCAACAGCAAGCTAACAATCAAACTCCATGCCCTGGATTAACCTGATTACCTGAAAAGTGTACTAAGCATAGTCAACACAAGGTTGGTGAGTCCGTAGTAATGGTCCACAATGAACTATCGTCAATAATCACAATGCACGAATAGAGGCAAAATATAACTTACAGTAAGCCTCTCAGCAACACAATATCATCAACAACAAGATTACACAGATATAAGTAAATGTGTAATAAATGTGCACAAAGATGTAAATATTAATACAAATGTCACATGTACATGTAAGTCATAATGCAAATCATATGTGTGGTCTTCAAGTCATCTATATAATCAGAGTCATGTATGTGTAAATGTCATCAAGTACATAACGTACCCGTTTAAATGTCATCAAGTACATATAGTACCCGTATCAATGTCGTCAAGTACATATAGTACCCGTATCAATGTCATCAAGTACATATAGTACCCGTATCAATGTCGTCAAGTACATATAGTACCCGCACCAAGGCGTAAATGTCGATCTCAAACACAAGTCTAATACCCAATTGTTCAACCAACTAAACTATACGTATATACACTTAGGAGGATTCTACTTTCTTCGAGTCCCAGATGCTTATATATAGGGTCACCCGCAGCCTTCCCACCACATCTAAGGCCCATTGAAGGTAGAACCGACTTCCATGTCTATACGTTTATCCTAATAATAATAATATAATATATATATACATATCACAATCCTTTATAAAATCAATCATAACTACATTGCACATACATTTCATACGACTTTACTTTTGAGGAATCATAGATGCTTATATATAGGGTCACCCGCAGCCTTCCCACCACATCTACAACTCACTAAAGGTATCATCGTCTTCCATGTATGTACAACTATCCTAATCACAATATCAAATCACTACAAGATCATATGGAGTAAAGTAACTGCGTATAATAAATGAGTACGCGAATTATTAACGTCAGATCATGTATCATACGTATGTAAGACCATAATGTATATCAAATGTGTATCAATAACGTCATCAATGCAACCATAAAAGTATGCTTAAGTGTGTACCGCACAAGTCAAGTATAACAAAGCGTATATGTATATCCCAACACATTCCCAATATCCATCAATTCCTCTAAACAGCACGTACATCCACTTCGGAGGGTTTTACTTTCATCAAGTTCTAGATGCTTATGTATAGGGTCATCCGCAGCCTTCCCACCACACCTAAAACCCTTTGAAAGTAAAGCTGACCTCCATGTATGTACTTCTATCCTAAAGAGTTACAATATCACAAACACATTCGTAAACCATCACACGATCAATCAAAGCTATCTACCAAACGACAATCACTCAGAAATTAACTAGACAGGCAATCAAGTCAACCAACCAAACAAACAACACGTATATGTACACTTTTCAGCCCGAATCTCTATTGAGTAGGGAGCTACGAAACTCACCTTGATCGGCAAAGAAGTTAAAATCGAGTCACAGTAAGATTAATAGCGAGTAATGGGCCCCACGCGTCCACAACCTATCAAAGCATGTCATATATCATCATGTCAACTCTATAATCATAATTAAGTTGGTTTAGTAAGTTTAAGTCGAGTCACGAACCCACAAACGCTTCTACAACTTTACCGTGTATGAAACAAGACACTTTGACTCGACATTTTTAGAAATGGGGGAATATTCATACAAAATGAAGGTTACTACAAGAAACTAGACTCTCTCACGATTCCAACGATAGGTCATATGACTTATTTGGACTTACGGATCAAAAGTTATTAACGTTTGAAAACTGACGCGCGAACTTCCAGAAGCATCTCACTGCGCCGCAGTCAAGGCATTGCCTTGCCACTGCGCCGCAGTGAGGCTAAACGATGCAAAAGACAGAAGGTTGCCACTGCGCCGCAGTGAGACAAGGTCTTCCCACTGCGCCGCAGTCAAGGCATTGCCTTGCCACTGCGCCGCAGTGAGGCTAAACGATGCAAAAGACAGAAGGTTGCCACTGCGCCGCAGTGAGACAAGGTCTTCCCACTGCGCCACAGTGAGCCCAAAATCTGCATCAGTAGCAGCAGTTTTTAAGTGCAGAAAACGAGCCAAATACCCCTAAACTCGACCCAAACCATAGCAAAACGATTTGCAGGATTTTGAAACTCATTTTGAAGCTACATTAGACCTTCTAACACCTAAATACACTTACCCAAATCAATATTTCACTCCAAAACATCATCAAATCTTCCAAATCAACCAACCCAAATCAAAACCCTATTTAACCCAAATTTCATCCTAAATCCGATTTAATCAAATCTAAGACCAGAAATTACTTGGTAATGATTAAGAACATGTAAATAAACACAAATAGATGAATATGGGATGAATTTGACTTAACAATCTTGCTTCCAAAAGTCAAACCCGAATTTGACCCAAATAGGTAAAAGTCTTGCACTAAGAACTTCAATTCCTTTGATATAATGTAGATGAGATGAAAATGATGATGATCTTTTTTTGAATTAGTTTCCCAACACTAATTGATGCAGGTGCAAAATGAGAGAAGAGAAGAGAAGGGATGAGTCTTGGATTTACTAGATGAGAGAAATGAGAGATATGAGGGAGGGATGGGAGGTTGTTGAAATGAATGGACCAGGAGGGTGAAGGGTGGCTGATGGGTCGTGGGTATTGCCCATGGGTCGACCCGTTTCCCTTTACTAGTTACTTCGTATGTCTCCTTGCATTGAATCGCCATTTAAGTCATACACCCGACCCGTCAAGCATAATACTTATTCATTTCGATCCCAAAATAATCTCCATTAACTCATTAATTAAGATCGTTAGTCAAATTACACATAAAGTCAAAGGGTCAAATCTCACGGATGTTACACCCCATACTCATACTCAGCCATATCAACCAATGCATTCTGCACTCTTGGGTATTCTTTAATTTTCTGATATCTTTTCAAAGGAAGACTCAGAGATGCAGCATTAACAAGATCAAGGGTTCCCATTTTCAGGTGTTGTTCCCTTTCTCTTTCTTTGTTTTCCCTCCACATAATAAATTGATTAGAAACTTGCTTCTGCGGAGCTTCTAACTTCTTTCCATCAGCATCAAGATCATGCAAGGGATAACCTTGTTCATTAACATTTTCTCCAACAACAAGCCCAGAACCCTTGGCATTCATTTTCTTGGGTTCATCAACAACTGGGGCTTTTCCCTTATCTTTCTTGGCTGGTTCAGAAGCTTCCACTTTAGATTTCTGAACCTGTTCCCCCTGAACTGGAGCACTACCAGATTGTACTTCAGTTTGCTACTTGGTTGCTTCAATTAATTCTTGAGTACTTGCAAGCAAACCAATAGGCACATTTCCCCCTTTGGGGACCTCAGAAGGCATCTTGGCATATATATCAATTGCAGATTTCATTGCCTTCATGGGTTCCCAACTCTGCTGCTCTAGGCTATCAGAAATACCCATAGCCATTGAAGCAAACTGAGCCCTTAATCTGAAAGAGGAGTTAAGGTTCAGTGCTTCATGCTCTTTAATTTCCTGCAACATTTTTCTATCTTCAGTAAATGAAGCACGGGGGGAGGAGCAACAACTTGTTCCTTCTTCAGAAGGGTCAGAATTTCTTCTAACTGTTTTGACTGGTCCTTCACCGTTTTGTCAAGGGTTGAAACTGAAGTTTGAACATCTTCAACAGCCTTATCAACCTTCTTGCTTGTATTCTTGGTGAGTTCAGAGACCATTACTCTGACCTTCTGTTCAACCTTCTCAGCCACTGAAGCTGAAATCTGAGCAATAAGTTCCTGAGAGAGCTCAGACTTCATCTTCTCAATAACACTAACACCAACAGAAGACCCAAGTTCTTTTTCATCAACACTGGGCTTCTTAACCAATTCATTTACTTCCTTCCCGACTGTCATAACCTCTTGTTTGATCATTTCAATACCAGATGTCAAGTTCGCAACAACTGAAGCTTGCACATCTCTTTTGGCTAGTCTGAAGGCTTCCCTGATGGCTGTACTGATTTTGTAACAGGAAAGTACCAGCTCATTAAGCTTCCCACCTACTAGTCCCTCATTTCCAGCTACCTTGGTCAACTCAGTGCCAATGAACATCTGAGCACCTTTCATTTCAGTAATGGAACTAGTATTGGCAGTTAGAGATTTTGTTAAGTCCTCAACCTTGATAAGTAGGCTTTGGACTTCGGCATTTTGTTTCTATAACTGTGCTTCCACACTCAAAGGAGAAGGTGGTTGTGAAAAAGCAGAAGCGACAAAGGGAATGCTGCCAAGCCCATCCAATGCCTTTTCTAATTGAATTTCAGTTGGACTCTCAAATTCAGTTGCAGAGTCCAACTCCTCAGAAGGATCATCATAATTCCTGGGCTTAGGCACATCATGAAGTTGGGGGTGTAAATGATGTAATTGTGGTCGGAAAGTGGGTGAAGTAACATATGCGGGTGTTGAGCCTTGTGGAAAGTAAGGATGTTTATGTGATATTGGTGGTGGGCGATATGGTTGATCAACAACATTTTGGATTTCTGGGGGAGGAGGAGCGTTTGCGAGGTTGAAGGTTGGCTCAGAATCAGAAGACTGATTCTCCTCCAAGAGTCCCTCATCAAACTCATAGTCAGCAAAGGAATCAAGATCCCTTTGAAGTGGCTCATCTTCATCCCAGAGGTCAGTCGAAACTGCAGTCTGATCAGATATGCCCAGGTTCAGACCACTGGTGCCTGAACCTACTTCTGGTTCAACAACTGCTGCTACAGATGCATCGTCACCAGATTGATTAAGTGTTGGCTCAACCAAAGTATCATTGCCAGTGATAGTAGACACGGGGGTTGCCTTAATGATTCTCGTACCATCATCAAGAATCACTTCATCGGCCGTAGATTCTGGAATCTTAGTCTCAGGTGGTGTCACACCAAATACTTCATCGACTCGTGCATCAAGAGAGTGTAAGATTGATGAAGTTACAGGGGGTGCACGTGTTGACTCGGACTCTATAGTGAGTTGGGCGGGCTCACTTACATTTTCTTCACCATCTCCTCCTAAAGAAGTTTTGGAGATGGTTGCTTGTGGGTTTCCGTTTGGACTCGATTCAAATGGTTCTTGTTGGGAAGAACCAGAAGGGTTCGCTTCGGTACTAATGTCCTTGGGCTGTGAGGACTTCTTATATTTACGACATTTTAATAAGCCTTTGGAGATCCTGAGGGATCTTTTGGGAGATCCTCAGGTTGGTCAGTGGAGGAAGGAATTGGTGGTTGGGTAGATGAAGTTGTTGGGGTTTTAAACAACTTTAACATTTTACCACCAGGTGCACCAATGGGTCTCGCATTCTTTTGCGACCCGCTTGGTGACCTTTCTGAGCCAGCCGGTCGTGCTGTTTCAGTTTTATTAAATATCTGAATCATTACCTCAGAAAGTTCTGGTTCTGGTTCTGAAGTGGATATCTTTGATAAATCCTTACAGAACTCCGTTGTAGATGATTCAGATCCCTCCATATGATACGCCTCTCCAAGCATGTTCATGAAGCAAATGCTCAGAAATCTGGGAAATGAGATATGCAGACTTCGTTTTCCCTTTAATTTTGCCACCAACTCAGAAAAGAGAATCTCAGTGAAGTCTACCTCAATACCATTCCATAAGTAATAACCCATTTCTACTTGTGCAAGGAAATATGGTCCAATCCACCCCAGTTTCCTCCTAGGCACTCTACAATCTGAGTCCAAAAATATCTCCAACAGTTTTAAAATCCAGACAAGAAAATATGTCCAGATGTCCTCAGATTGTGTTATGCGTCTTCCATGTCATTATGACCCATGTCACGCAGTACCTCCCTGAAATTGATTCCTTTCAACCTTTTGGCATAGGCTGAGGAGGAAGGAAGGTAGTTCAATTGAAGGGTCTCCCGAAACCCATCAAGAGAAAGGATATACTGCTTTATGCCTTCTTTTAATGAAAAAGCAATGGATTTTTCATCCTTGCTTAAAGTAGCAGTATACCAGAATTCAAGTAAGTATCGATGATACATTACTTGAGGATCTGCAGTCAAGGCATAATGGAGAGGGGATTGTTCAAGAAATTTATTTATCCTCCCCATTAACGTTTTATGTTTAGCATTTAGTGCGGCCACAAAGTTATTCATATTGAACCTAAGGGTCGATGGTTCAAACCCTTTTGGCCATGCCGCACTAGGCTTGACTGCTTTCGATGGCTTATACTCAAAGGTGATTAAAGATTTGAGTTGAGATGATGATGGTGATTTAGCCATTATTTCTACAAGATGAAACTGAAAGTGATTGAATGAATTTAGGGTTTTGGAATTTTGGAAGAAGAAAGAATGAGAGAGAATGAATGATTAGGAGTAAATGAAAAATGAAATAAATGAAGGAATTGTTTCGAAAAGGGTATTTATATTTATGGTGGAATACAAAGAGTTTTTCCAAAATAATAAAAAATAAAAAGATTTTTGAAATTCAAACCCAAAATAATAATATTTAAATGAAATTGATTTTGATCGAGTTTGAAATCCGAAAATAATTTTTGGTTCCACGTCCGCATTTAATGCAAAGTAGTTATGGGCCCCACTTTTGGAAAACAGTTCAACTTACATTAATAAAAAGTGATGATCACTTTTCCATTTACGGCGCCACTTGTGTGCCACGTAAGCAAAAGGTAATTTTATTCAATCGTTATACAGTAACATTCACGTGTACACACGACGACCAAGTATCTAAAATACATTATAAAGGGCTGACTTATCTCAGAATTTACACACATTATCTGAGCATGATTAGAACGATTGGATCTGAACCATCTCAGTTTACACTATCATTCTGAAATTGTTTCAGAAATTCTGAGGTATTTCAGACAAAATATTTTTCAGAAAACAAAGCCCTTAGAGAAAAATTCTTTTTCACACAAAAATATTTGACACTTTCCCCCTGAGGTGATGCTATACAGGATTTAGCATACCTAACTCACTGATGAGATGTTTAAACGTTTTGACATCTAAGGGTTTTGTAAAAACATCAGCGAGTTGTTTATCAGTGGGAATGAAATGAAGTTCAATATCACCTTTAATAATGTGATCTCTAATAAAATGATACATGAGGTCGATATGCTTGGTTTTGGAGTGCATAACAGGATTGTGAGAAATAGAAATGGCACTGGTGTTATCACAAAAGATTGGAGTTTTCGTATACTTAACACCTAATCAGTTAGTTGGTTCTTCATTCACAAAATCTGAGCACAACAACTTGCTGCAGAAATATATTCAGCTTCAGCTGTGGAGAGTGACACTGCAGTTTGTTTCTTGCTTGTCCAACTAACCAATTTGTCACCTAGGAAATGACAACCACCTGTGGTACTTTTCCTATCTATTTTACAACCTGCATGATCAGAATCTGAATAACCCATTAGATCTAGACTTGAGCCTTTGGGATACCAAAGACCAAGTCTGGGGACACCTTTAAGGTATCTGAAGATCCTTTTCACAGCATTTGCATGTGCTTCTCTGGGATCAGACTGAAATCTTGCACAAAGGCATGTTGCAAACATTATGTCAGGTCTACTAGCAGTTAAGTACATTAGGGACCCCACCATACCTCGATATTTTGTGGGATCCACTAGTTTTCCATTGGGATCTGAGTCCAAATTTAATGGTGCAGAAATGGGAGTATCTTTTGATGAGACTGAATCAAATTGATATTTCTTTAATAAATCTCTGACATATTTTTCCTGGTTTATGAAAATACCATCACTGGTTTGTTTAACTTGAAGACACAGAAAATATGTCAGTTCACCCATCATACTCATTTCATACTCAGATGACATGATTTCAGAAAACTGTTCACACATTTTATTATTGGTAGACCCAAACACAATATCATCAACATAAACTTGTACAAGTAAGATATCACTTTTATCATGCAATATGAACAAAGTGTTATCAATTGTACCCCTTTTAAAACCATTATTCATAAGATGTTTAGTAAGAGTATCATACCAGGCTCTAGGTGCTTGTCTCAAACCATATAAAGCTTTGTTCAGTCTGTACACCCAATGTGGTTTTTCTTCATTGATGAAATTCAAGAATGCACTTTTGACATCCATCTGATAGACTTTGAACTCATGATGAGCTGCAAAAGCTAAGAAAATTCTGATAGCTTCTAGTCTATCAACTGGTGCAAAAGTTTCATCAAAGTCTACTCCTTCTTCTTGAGAGTAACCCTTTGCAACAAGTCTTGCCTTGTTTCGAATAACATGACCTTCTTCGTCCATCTTGTTTCTGAAGACCCATCTTGTCCCAATTGGCTCCTTCTTCAGATTACTAGGACAAGGAACAAGTTCCCAAACATCGTTCCTTTTAAACTGATTAAGCTCATCTTGCATGGATTCAATCCACTTGGGTCATTCATAGCCTCGTCAATCTTCTTTGGTTCTATCAGTGATAAGAAGCTGACATTTAAGCATTGATCGCTTGTGGCTTTTCTGGTCTAAACCCCACTAGTGGAATCTCCAATGATTTGGTCGATTGGATGTGCTCTTGTCCACTTAGTGTAATGACCAGGATGTACAATGATATCAGTGCAAGAACTCCTCTGATTTACTTCAGGAGGAGGTTCAAAAAAGACTATTTCAGTCTCAACATCTACCTCCTGTAGTTCATGACTAGCATCATGAAACTGTTCATATTGAGGTATTTCAGTGGAGACTGATATCTGAGGTGAAGCAGCATGTACATCTGTTCCAATAGTCAGTTCAGAAGGTAGTTTAAAACTGACTGAAGGATAGAATGGAATGTTGCTTGTCTTCTTTGTTACTGCTTCTGAACTGAAATGTTCAGAAACACGTTCAGGTGACTGATCAGATTCAGCAATAGGATCAGATTCACCAAAACTGATTGGACTTTCTGAGGGTGGTACAGGAGTTGGATTCTTAAAGATTTCAGAATTTAATTCATCAAAGGTAACATGAATTGACTCATCAACCTTTTCAAGTCTTTTGTTATAGACTCTAAAGGCTTTGCGAATAGATGAATATCCTAAGAAGTACCCTTCATCAGCTTTTGCATCAAACTTTCCAAGCTGATTGGAATCATTCAGAATATATACTGGACAACCAAATACATGGAAGTATTCAATATTAGGCTTTCTACCTCTGAGTACTTCATAGGCTGTCTTCTTGTGTCTTTTGACATAGACAGATCTATTCTGAGTGTAGCAAGCAGTTGCAACAGCTTCAGCCCAGAAATTCTTGGGAAGACCAGATTCATTTAGCATACTTCTAGCAGCTTCAATCAGCGTTCGGTTCTTTCTTTCTACAACACCATTCTGTTCTGGTGTGTGTGCTGAGGAGAAGTTCTGAGATATGCCAGTTTCAGTGCAGAAGGACTCCAGAGTGGAATTTCTGAATTCAGTTCCATTGTCACTTCTGAGCTGACAAATTTTTCGCTTATACTTGAGTTCAATTTGTTTGATAAGGGCAATGATTTCAGCAGCAGCTTCACTCTTGGATCTGAGGAAAATCACCCAGCAATATCTTGTATATTCATCAACAATAACAAGGGTGTACTTCTTTCCTGCTCTGGTCTGAACATTCACTGGTCCAAAAAGGTCCATGTGACGCATGTGAAGAGGTTCAGTTATACTGAAACTTTGTTTTATCTTGAATGAAGCTCTTTTCTGCTTACCCATTTCATAACCTGGACATGGCTTGTCTTTATTGAAAGACATTGAGGGTATCCCATCTACAAGTTGTTTTCTTGACAACTTATTGATATTTTTGAAGTTCAGATGGGATAATCTCTTGTGCCACAACCAGTTTGTGTCTTCATCTACCTTTGTGTAAAAACATTGTTCAGTAGTTGAAGGGTTCATATCAATGATATAAATGTTTCCCTTTCTTGGTGCAATCAGTTCTACCTTTCCATCTCTGTTGAATATGGTGCCTTATGTTAGGTCCAGATTTAGTCCAGAATTACTGGACTGGCTCCAGACTGGACTACTGGAACCTTATTTAGGTTTGTTAGAAAACTTGTTATGCTGGTCTCGCTACAGACCCGACTACTGGAGCAATTCTGAAGATCTGACCAGAAAACGTTTCTCTACTGAACCTACTCCAGACTTGGAATCTGGAGTCCCTCTGAAGATTTGTCCAGAAATAATTGAAGACTAGTGAGTAATACTTGTATAGATAATCTGGAGTATTCTCCAGATTAGCTCACTGAAGACTTCACCCCAGTCCAGATCTAATCTACTGAAGACATTCTGACTGAAGTCAAAGACTGAAGTCTGAAGAAAGAAGACTTATCAAATGGCGGAGTCCACTGGAAAGTCTTACCAGATCTGTACACTGGAGGATTGTTAGTATTCTAGATCCTGCAAGTCTGAACACTAATATCAAGGATTGACTTATGCCAAACACACTTTCCAAGGAACAATCCACTTGTTCCTTAACAAAGTATACGTGTGTTAAGGTGGTTGGATATAAGGATACACTTGCACTTGATGTGACTTTATCCTTATTCTTATCCAATGCATTTAATGTTCTTGTCGGACCATTAATGTATGCAACCATATTTGTACGGCACAAAATTCACTGGTGAATTTTGTTGCCTATAAATACAAAGTCATTTCCTTGAACAAATTCACTTTTAAGCATAACACTTTGCATTTAAGTGAATTTGTCCAAATACTCTCGATCTTAAACAGGGATACTTCACAACTTTAAGTATCTCGATCCTAAAGAGTTATTTGACAAATATAGATCATATTGTAACTCAGAGGTTGTTAGGATACACACTTAATTGTGTTATCTTGATTCCGCAACAACCTTGTATTTTATTTAAACATCAATAAATGAAATACCCATGAAACATACATAATGGTCCACTTTATTTGTTTATTGATTTAAGTCTTGTATTACTTTGTTTATATATCTTGCATATTTATTTACAAGTAATACTAGTCCAATTCTAGTGATTATTAAACTTGTTGTATTTTACACATTCTAGGTTAACCATCTCGAGCGTATTAAACGGGACTCATATTTGGTATCAGAGCAGAAGGCTAAACATTGCCTAGATCTGTTCTTGATGGCTAACCAAGAAAATACACAAGGTTTTAGTCTTGGTCCCGATCCTAATGTAAATATCAATGATCAAAATGAACCTCAAAACGTTAATAACACTAATCCTCCACCTCCTCCTCCTACTCCTGCTTCTCCACACGTGCATGTGCACTACTCAAACAATCCTGTTCCTAAATTCAGTGGGAACAGTGATGAATTTGGTACGTGGAAGGCTAGGATGGTTTTACATGTCACTGGTATTGAGAGGAACATGATGAAAATTTTAAATGAAGGACCCTATGTGCCTACATCACCTCTCAATCCACTTCTTGATCCTTCTGGATCTAGAAGGGGAAGGGAAAAGAGGGAGGAACACTGGTCAGAAGAGGAGAGGAGACTGGTGAATTTAGACACCCTCCTTAAAAACATGATCCTCGGGGCCGTTCCAGAATCCCTAATTCCCACACTAGTTCTTTTTCCTAGTGCAAAAACCATGTGGGATGAACTTATGAACCAACACGAAGGAGGAGATGACACCATTGTCACCAGAAAAGTCTCCTTAAACAAGAGATATGAGTCATTTTTTGCTCAACCTAACGAGTCTCTCACTGGTACTTACACCAGATTTATGAGTATCATAAACCAACTGAGAGGTCTTGGGGTTGAGAAGGACAAGGATATACTTCTGGAGAAATTTTGTGACATTCTTCCCACCAAATGGTCGCATATGATCCTAGTCTTAAGACAAGGAAAGACTCTGCACACACACACTCTCTCAACTCTTTATGGAGCTTTCAGGTACACTGAAGAAAATCAAGCTCAGAGAGTGGTTGTAGAAAGAGATGCCTATAACCATGCCTCCAGTACTCCTAATGTGGTCAGTCATACTGAACCACAAAGTACAGCACTGATATCTTCTGAGAATGTATTTTCTATGAAGAAGATGGTGTCTGAACTCATGGATTCTGGAGAAATTTTGTGACATTCTTCCCACCAAATGGTCGCATATGATCCTAGTCTTAAGACAAGGAAAGACTCTGCACACACACACTCTCTCAACTCTTTATGGAGCTTTCAGGTACACTGAAGAAAATCAAGCTCAGAGAGTGGTTGTAGAAAGAGATGCCTATAACCATGCCTCCAGTACTCCTAATGTGGTCAGTCATACTGAACCACAAAGTACAGCACTGATATCTTCTGAGAATGTATTTTCTATGAAGAAGATGGTGTCTGAACTCATGGATTCTGGAGAAACTAGTCAAATCTCTCCAGACTGTTGTGATGAAACTGATGATGATGACCTTGTTGCAATGATTGCTAAAACATTCAACCGTTTCAAAGCAAGAGCAAATAGGCCATCTGGACAATTTGCATCCAGTTCTTCCACTGACAAGACTAATTTGACATGCTTTAAGTGTGGCAAAAAGGGTCATTTCATGAAAGAGTGCAGATCCAGCCAGTTTGCATCCAAGCCTGGTCCATTCTCTTCTAATAATAAGCCTGATGATAGCTATAAATTGAAATTAAAAAGCTTAAGGCCCAAATTGCTCTCATGGCACAACAAATGGAAACTAATAATAAGTGCATGATTGCAAAGACTGAAGAGAAGTGGGTTCCTTCTGATGACTCATCTACTGATGAAGAAGAGGAAAGAGATTGCTGCTACATGGCTCTGGCAGACGAAGAGCTACTGGTGAAGGAAGATGTCACATCTGGACGATGGGTGGACATTGTTATTAAAAAGGTTAGTGATTATGATAATGCAACTGACCAAGAACTAAAATTGGACATTGCTGAAGCTCTTAATTCTGATTTAATCTTTGTAGAAACTGTTAGATCTGATGGTGTAAATGGTCTAGAAACAGATTCTTCTGAACTAAATGCTTTAAAATCAAAATTAAAAGAACTTCAAGACATTGAACTGGCATTTCAAGCCCAGGTTCTGGTAACTGAACAATTGATCCAAGAAAAACAAGATCTTGAGATCATTTTAGAGAAAGAAAAACTGGTAATAAAGTCATGGCTAGAAACCAAAAAGCCATATGATGCTTCAGTAAAACAATTTCCTGCTCAAAAACGTGCATATTTAGATGGAAATACAAATGTAGCATCATTAATACCAGTAATCGATCGATTACCAGAGGTGTTCAGGCCCACAACTGTTTATGATAAGCCTGTAACTCCTAAGACCAACTTTTACCCAGTTCAATCCCCAGAGGTTAAGACTGGAGCTGTTCAGATGACTGCTCCAGTTAAAAAGGTGAAGCAGAATAGATCTTTGCCTCAGACCAATCCCTTACCAAAGCCTTGGACTGGAAAGGCTAAGGTATCATCTGAAGAAAATATTTTGTCCAGGATAGAGATCCAGATTCAAATTCTGACTCATCAATCACAAAGTTTTAATGCAAGATTAAACTTTATTGAGGGTACTTCATCTGGCCCTAGACAAAATACAAAACCTTTTTCAAAGAAAGAACAAATTTATTTCTCCAGTTAAGAAAAATGAAAAGGTTTCAAATCTATCAACCCCAGTGGTCTTCTCAACTAAGACCACTGTTGAAGAAAGTGAGCTAGACCAGATTGCCCCTGGAACCTATAAGGGAGGCTCCAGTGAACCCATCAGTCGATGGGTTCCCAAATCTAACTGATCAATATCTGGTGTATGTGTAGGGCAATCGAAAGAAATATATCTGGTATCTTGACAGTGCAGCTGGCAGGACGATGACCGGATGTAAGACCCTACTGGAGGAGTTCACCATTTCTGATGGACCCTCCATCACTTTTGGAAATGATGGTTGTGGAAAGACTGAGGGATATGGTGTTCTGAACAATGGACAAGTCAAGTTCAGACGAGTTGCATTTGTGAATGGTTTGAAATATAACTTGATCAGTGTAAGTCAACTGTGTGACGATGGCTATCAAGTCTTATTCAATGTTGCTCAGGGCATTGTATTCAACAAGGACTGGAAGGTAGTGTTGATTGCTCCCAGGAAAGGGAATGTGTACGTGATGGATATGGAAAACTCTCCTTCAGAGCAGTGTTTCTATACTCAAGCTGATGAAGACACAAACTGGTTATGGCACAAAAGGTTATCCCATTTAAACTTCAAAAACATTAACAAGTTGTCCAGAAAACAACTTGCAGATGGGATACCTTCAGTCTCCTTCAAAAAGGAAAGACCATGTCCAGGATGTGAGATAGGTAAGCAAAAGCGTACCAGTTTCAAGACCAGACAGAATTTCAGCATTACTGAACCTCTTCATATGCTTCATATGGACCTTTTTGGTCCAGTGAATGTTTAGACTCGTGCTGGTAAAAGATACACCCTGGTGATCATAGATGAGTTCTCCAGATATTGTTGGGTGATCTTTCTGAGGTCTAAAAGTGAAGCTGCTGCTGAAATCATCAGTCTTATCAAGCAAATTGAGCTCAAGTACAATCGAAAAGTGTGTCAGTTAAGAAGTGACAATGGAACAGAATTCCAGAATGCAACTCTGGAGTCATTCTGTATTGACACTGGCATCTCCCAGAACTTCTCTTCAGCCCGCTCTCCAGAGCAAAATGGAGTGGTGGAAAGGAAAAATCGAACGCTGATAGAAGCTGCCAGGAGTATGCTTGCTGAATCTGGACTGTCTACCAGTTTCTGGGCGGAAGCAATTGCAACTGCTTGCCACACCCAGAATCGATCAGTGTACATCAAAAGACACAAAAAGACAGCCTATGAAGTTTAAGAAATAGAAAACCAAATATTGGTTATTTTCACGTTTTTGGATGTCCAGTTTACATCCTGAACGACTCCAGTCAGCTAGGCAAATTTGGTGCCAAAGCTGATGAAGGGTATTTCTTAGGCTATTCAGCCATTCGCAAGGCCTTCAGAGTCTACAACAAGAGACTGGAGAAGGTCCATGAGTCAATTTATGTCACATTTGATGAATCAAATGTTGCAATCAACAAGAAGCCAGTCCCTGCTACTCCCCCAGTTACACAAATTGTCTTTTGTGAATCTGATCCAATAAACGACAAAATGGATGATTCACCAGACACAGTTTCCAGTCATCCTATCTGGAACCTGTTCAGAAAAAGAAAGTCTCCAGTAGTACTCCATTCTATCCCTCTATTATTTTCAAACTACCCTCTGAAATTAATATTGGTTCAGATGTACGTACTACTCCCCCAGTATCAGTGTCAGTTGAGCACTTACCAGAAATGCCTTCTGGTAACCAAACTGAACCAGTACTACAAGAAATGCCTTCATATGAAGAATTTCATGATGCAAATCGTGATTTAAATGAATCAGATGAAGATGTTGAAGTAGTTTATGAAGAACCTCCTTCTGAAGCAACTTCAGAGGAAACTCAACTGAATTCTTGCACTGATATTGTTGTCAGTAACAACCCTGGTCAGTACTCCAGATGGACAAAAGCTCACCCTATTGATCAGATCATAGGTGACTCCAGTCGTGGTGTTCAGACCAGAAGAGCCTCCAGTAATCAATGCTTATACGTCAGTTTTCTATCTATGATAGAACCTAAGAAGATTGATGAGGCTCTGGAAGATCCAAACTGGGTGACTGCTATGCAAGAAGAGCTTCACCAGTTTGAAAGGAACAAAGTCTGGTATCTAGTTCCTTTCCCAGTTGGAAAGAAAGAACCAATTGGAACAACATGGGTCTTCAGAAACAAAGTAGATGAAGATGGCCACGTAATAAGAAACAAGGCCAGACTGGTAGCACAAGGCTACTGCCAGTCAGATGTCGACTTTGATGAATCATTTGCTCCAGTGGCTAGACTTGAAGCGATCAGAATTTTCTTAGCATTCGCTTCTAATCATCAGTTCAAGGTCTACCAGATGGACAAAAGCTCACCCTATTGATCAGATCATAGGTGACTCCAGTCGTGGTGTTCAGACCAGAAGAGCCTCCAGTAATCAATGCTTATACGTCAGTTTTCTATCTATGATAGAACCTAAGAAGATTGATGAGGCTCTGGAAGATCCAAACTGGGTGACTGCTATGCAAGAAGAGCTTCACCAGTTTGAAAGGAACAAAGTCTGGTATCTAGTTCCTTTCCCAGTTGGAAAGAAAGAACCAATTGGAACAACATGGGTCTTCAGAAACAAAGTAGATGAAGATGGCCACGTAATAAGAAACAAGGCCAGACTGGTAGCACAAGGCTACTGCCAGTCAGATGTCGACTTTGATGAATCATTTGCTCCAGTGGCTAGACTTGAAGCGATCAGAATTTTCTTAGCATTCGCTTCTAATCATGAGTTCAAGGTCTACCAGATGGACGTAAAGAGTGCTTTCTTGAATGGAAAGCTTGAAGAAGAAGTTTACGTCAGACAACCTCCAGGTTTCGTTGATGACAAGCATCCACATTGGGTATATCGTCTGGACAAAGCGCTATATGGCCTCAGACAAGCCCCACGTGCCTGGTATGATACTCTGACTAAACATTTGTTGAAAAATGGTTTTAAAAGAGGTGCAATTGACAATACCTTGTTCATTCTTCATGAGAAAGGTAATCTGTTAATGGTACAAATTTATGTTGATGATATAATTTTTAGGTCTACTGATGAAAACATGTGCCAGAAATTTTCAAAAATCATGTCCACTGAATACGAAATGAGTTTGATGGGTGAATTAACATATTTTCTTGGACTCCAGATTAAACAAAACAATGATGGTATTTTTATTAATCAGGAAAAATATGTTAGAGATCTTTTAAAGAAATTCGATATGAATTCTTCACCATCTAAACCAACTCCTATTTCTGCACCACTGACACTGGACTCTGATCCAGATGGCAAACCAGTGAACACCACTGTATATAGAGGCATGGTTGGTTCACTGATGTATTTAACTGCCAGTAGACCAGATATTATGTTTTCAACATGTTTATGTGCCAGATATCAGTCTAATCCAAAGGAATCTCATATGCTTGCTGTAAAGCGCATACTGAAGTACCTAAAAGGTGCTCCCAGTCTAGGTCTTTGGTACCCCAAAGGCTCTGGAATGGATCTAATGGGTTATTCAGATTCAGATCATGCAGGTTGTAAGATAGATAGGAAATCCACAACTGGTGGATGTCATTTCCTAGGTGGCAAACTGGTCAGCTGGACCAGTAAGAAGCAAACTTCAGTTTCATTATCCACTGCTGAAGCTGAATATGTGTCTGTAGCCAGTTGTTGTGCTCAGATACTCTGGATGAAGAACCAGTTGCTTGATTATGGTATTAAATATTCAAAGACTCCCATCTTTTGTGATAATACCAGTGCCATTGCTATCTCAAACAATCCAGTCATGCACTCCAGAACCAAGCACATCGATCTAAGGTACCATTTCATTCGTGATCATATTATGAAAAATAATATTGAACTCCATTTTATTCCCACTGACAAACAACTCGCTGACATTTTTACTAAACCACTGGATGTCAAAACTTTTGAATATCTTGTTGGTGAGTTGGGAATGCTAAATCCTTAAATCTGGTGATTGCTCAGATATTGAACGCCATTGTGTACTATCTTTGCAATTATTTGATTTCTGGAGCAACATTCCAGGGAAGACTTGAAAAATATTTTCCTATTAAAAGTGTTTTAAGTTCAGGGGGAATTTATTTTCTCACTGGACAAATTCTTCAGAAAATATTACTGGTGCTTTGTAAATATGTCCCTCTCACTGGTAAATGGATAGGTTGAAGTGCATGTTTGAGTTGACTTTTGTCTTCTTGTAAATGTGTCCCTCTCATTTGTCTATATTAGTTGACGTACAAGTTTGAGGTTACCAGTCTTTCAAAATGGTATTCACTGGTACTTTACTGGAGTGTCCCTCCAGTGTACCATCAGTACATGATCACTGGACTAATCCACCAGTGATACTGGAGCGTCTAGTCAACCTCCAGATGCACTGAAATTTGTCATAATATTTTCAAATACTTGATCTTTGTGAGTGCCACGTAAGCAAACTTTTTCGAAGATATTTATCTTATGAATCCTACGTGGCATGTAATTTTTCAAACCAATGATGGTCTTTTTACTTTGGGAAAACAAAAAGGTACAAGTTGATTAGTTTTTGTGGGCTGTAAACCGTCATGCATTTATGTGTGATGTGATGTAATTAAATGCGGATCTCAAAACCTGATCAAAAGTTATACTTGATAATTTCAAATTAATCGTTTGAGTTCCACATTTTCTCTCCTATATATACCCACTTTCACTTTCAATTTTTACATTTACTTCGAACATTTACTCCCAAATCTTCAAATTCCTTCATTAAATTCTTCATTCATTTTCCAATCATAATACTCTCATATTAACTTCATTCATTAAATTCTTTATAAACTCCTTAATATTCAATTTCATTTTCATCTATTCTCAAAATGGCACCTAGACAGTCAAGAACTCCTAGAAATTTACTTGCAAATGAATTCGTTCCTTCAGATAATGTTGATAGGGCACCTCACATCACTCTTGAGGCAAGTGCCATAAGGATAAACATGAACAATTGGATGGCACGCCTTTCGTTGTCCAGTGTTCATGATGCTCAATCAATAATAGGAAGATTAAATTCTTTCTTTCTTCAATTTCATTTTCATCTATTCTTATATGGCACCTAGACAGTCAAGAACTCCTAGAAATTTACTTGCAAATGAATTCGTTCCTTCAGATAATGTTGATAGGGCACCTCACATCACTCTTGAGGCAAGTGCCATAAGGATAAACATGAACAATTGGATGGCACGCCTTTCGTTGTCCAGTGTTCATGATGCTCAATCAATAATAGGAAGATTAAATTCTTTCTTTCTTTCATGCCCATTGTATGGTGCATTATCGTTGAATCCTGGTAGGATGTACCACGAGTACTTGTGTGAGTTCTGGTACACGGCCAAATTTGACGATGAAACTTCATCGATCAATTATACTTTAAGGGTGGTACAAGATCCTTTGGTTTCACTGTTAGTCTTCTCAGGTCTGTTCTCCAATTGAATTATCATGAACAGAATGAGTTGCCTATTGAACTCCCCACTGGTATAAATTTTAGAGAGGTATGCAGATTGATGGGACATACGGATATAATGGATGAGCATGGGCAGCTATCCAGAAAAGGAACCATTTATATGAGCAAATTGTCAGATTCGTGGAGATACTTCTTCACGCATATCGTTGAGTGTCTTGGAGGAAGCTCTGGAGGATTGGACCAGATCAATCAAACACACCTCCAGATTGCTTATTGTCTATGGTTTGGGCTAAGGGTTGATTTTGCCCAGATACTGTTTGACGACCTGGTTGAGCGCCTAAAGGTGAAAGGGAGAAAGCCTTTCATTCCTTACATTCGATTCCTTTCACTAATGTTCAAAAATGCTTTAGGCAACCAGTACGATTTTGAAACCACTCACTTCTCAATGAGTGAGTATATGAGGGACCTTGTTAATCTTAGGTCCAGAGTGGATGAGGTGGATATTCCTCAGTCCATGCTTTCCTTCCAGAGGGAAGCAGTCGAAATGGGTCCAGTAAGGGTTCAAGCTGTTGAAGAACCATCTGGTAGTGATGTGCAGATAATAGAGGCTGTACAGCCCATAAGGCAAGTGGCTCCAGAAAGCTCAAGTCAAGCAACTGTTGAGCTTTCCAGACGACCAAGGTCTCATAGGCGTCTGACAAGGGGTGGAGTCCAGGTAAATCCATCAACCCATCCTGGTGATACTATAAATGTTGATGGATCTCCCATCTTTGAAGAAAATACTGAATCTCTTGTACAATCTGAACAGAGAGTGGACACTGAAGTCCAGGCTGTAGTACAAGAAGATGTTCCCAGTATTGCTGAAGTTGTTGAAGGTGTTCAAACTGAAGAACATGCTTCTGGTGAGCAGGAGGCTCCATTGGATTTAAATGTAGAAGTTGGTGTAGAGACTGGTGAACAGTCAGGTGAACAGGCAGTTGGGAATGTACCAACTGAAGAACATGCTTCTGGTGAGCAGGAGGCTCCATTGGATTTAAATGTAGAAGTTGGTGTAGAGACTGGTGAACAGTCAGGTGAACAGGCAGTTGGGAATGTACCAACTGAAGAACATGCTTCTGGTGAGCAGGAGGCTCCATTGGATTTAAATGTAGAAGTTGGTGTAGAGACTGGTGAACAGTCAGGTGAACAGGCAGTTGGGAATGTACCAACTGAAGAACATGCTTCTGGTGAGCAGGAGGCTCCATTGGATTTAAATGTAGAAGTTGGTGTAGAGACTGGTGAACAGTCAGGTGAACAGGCAGTTGGGAATGTACCAACTGAAGAACATGCTTCTGGTGAGCAGGAGGCTCCATTGGATTTAAATGTAGAAGTTGGTGTAGAGACTGGTGAACAGTCAGGTGAACAGGCAGTTGGGATTGTGCCAGAATGGGATGATGTTGATTCCCCCATGTCTGAGGGATTTGATACAAGTTTAAACTTTCTGGGTGAGGATGAACAAGTAGAAGTAAATCCACCAGAAATACCTTCAAATACACCAGAATCCACACAACCCCCTCAAGAATCAATGCCACCACCTCCACCACCTTCAATTCCAGAAAACACCCAATACTTCACACCAGCAACCAATCAACCTTCAGAATCTCAACCTCCTCCTCGTGCGCCGGAGTCACCAGTTGCAGTATCTGAAGCTGTAACTGAAGAGGACTGGGCACAAGTTCCTCTTATGACCAGATTACCCTCCTCACTGGAACCACCGACTGGTCTCTCCACTTCTTCTTCATCCGAGGTCCAAGGCCTTTTAATTAAGGTGGCGGACCTGGAGAGATCACTACACTCATCTTCCCAAGTTATTTCTGACTTCAAGTCATTGTTGACAACAAATCTTTCATCAGAAATGAACTTGTTCACTGGGAATGAGAAGTTAGTATTTGAGAAGCTGGATGAACTGGTACTGGCCACAAACACAAACACTGAAGGCAGTTAAAGGAAAAGAAAAGATGGTGTCTGGTGAAGAGGAAGTTCAGAAACAACATGCTAAAAGAATTATGTGAAGAGGTTTCTGGGACTGTCCTTCGCAACATTCAAGATGGAGTGTTACCCCAGATTGAAAAGCTCCTGGAAGAAAAGATGCCAAAGCACTTGCCCCAACAAATTGATAATTTAAAGAAAGAAGTGCTGGTCCTAAAGAAGGGTTTGACTGGTTCCTTGCCAGAACAAGGAAGAACTTTTGGCTCACTGGATAGACTAATGATGGAAGATTTATGGAATGATCTGAAGTCAAGAACAGATCATTCCAAGGGGGAAAAATCGTCTGTTCCATCATCTGGTGACCAAACTCTTAAACAAATGGCACAACAAGCATATGGCACTGAAGCCGGGCTTACTGAAGAAGAGGCTGCTGGTACTGAAGCCGAGCCCCAGTTTGAAACCTTCCCAGACATTCCTACAACACTGAAGGCAGTTAAAGGAAAAGAAAAGATGGTGTCTGGTGAAGAGGAAGTTCAGACACAACATGCTAAAAGAATTATGTGAAGAGGTTTCTGGGACTGTTCCTTGCAGAACAAGGAAGAACTTTTGGCTCACTGGATAGACTAATGATGGAAGATTTATGGAATGATCTGAAGTCAAGAACAGATCATTCCAAGGGGGAAAAATCGTCTGTTCCATCATCTGGTGACCAAACTCTTAAACAAATGGCACAACAAGCATATGACACTGAAGCCAGGCTTACTGAAGAAGAAGTGCTGGTACTGAAGAAGGGTTTGACTGGTTCCTTGCCAGAACAAGGAAGAACTTTTGGCTCACTGGATAGATTAATGATGGAAGATTTATGGAATGATCTGAAGTCAAGAACAGATCATTCCAAGGGGGAAAAATCGTCTGTTCCATCATCTGGTGACCAAACTCTGAAACAAATGGCACAACAAGCATATGGCACTGAAGCCGGGCTTACTGAAGAAGAGGCTGCTGGTACTGAAGCCGAGCCCCAGTTTGAAACCTTCCCAGACATTCCTACAACACTGAAGGCAGTTAAAGGAAAAGAAAAGATGGTGTCTGGTGAAGAGGAAGTTCAGACTGAAGATGTTGACAATGAAACATCAAAGAAGTTGGAACAACAGTGCATCATGATAGAAATTACAAGACAAACCAGAAGAATGAACTGCTGGCCCATCAAAGGGAGATGGCTACAATGGGTACTCTGGATTCCTACAATGCTGGAAGACTGGGCATAAACATTGAAGTTTACAAAAGGATGAAGGAAGATCCCAGAGTTCAACAATGTCTTGATGCACTGAACGATGTGCATATACGCTCTTTCTATGCTGAAGAAGAGCAGGTATATGACTCGTTAATATATGGTGTGACCATTCCAGAACTTATTAGACAAAGAAAGGAGGAGCTGGTAAGCCTCCAGAAGAAAATAAGAAGGAATGCTGGTGCACTTGAACTGGAATATAGGAAAAGGATGACTGGTCTGCCCAAGCTTACTGCCAAACAACTGAAGGCTATAAGAGATGGTGATGTAAGTACTTTTATTCCTCTGGATACAACTCTGAAGATCAATAGACAATTACACCAGTCCACTGAAGGACAACAGAGTGGTGTATCCAGGGATACTGAAGATATGGTCTAGTTGGCAAAGCAAAAGGCAAAGTTTGAAGAAATGATGGTGTTCAGGGCCAATGCAAGAAAGATTATAAATGCTGAAATCTCACTGGCTGAACATCATCAAGGTATGACCAGGTTTAATGTGAAGTTGACCAGAGAAGGTAACTTCACTGATGAAAGAAAGGATACTTCAGTCCAAGCATTTGGATGGACTGAACTGAAAGAGATTGGAATGACCTTCAAAGGTAAGACTGATCTCTCTCCAGACGTAAAGGCCTTTATGAAAAGAATTGAGAAGGTCTGGAAGAGAATCAAACAAATGGAAGCTGTGTTGGGTCTGAGACCACCAGTGTCTGTTCCATCATCTCCATCTCCCAAGAGGAAGGCTTCTGAAGATACACCAGAAAGGATATCAAGAAGAAGGGCCTGAACTCTTATCATTGTACTTGTTGTAATTATTTGTTTATGAAAGTTGTAATTATTTGTTTATGAAAGTTGTAATTATTTTCCTTTTTGGTGAAAGTAAAAATAGTTGCAAGTTTTTATTTTTTACAAGTAAATGACCAGATTTAGTCTAAGTTAGAACTTAAAAGATGAAACTGAAAACACTCATGATCTATAAAGTGTTTTCCAGTAACATAGATTTTTTAGACTTAAATCGCTCCAAGTGTTTTCCAGACATACAAATTTGTATATCTATAAGTCTGAAAAATACTTGCATTATTTCTAAACAAATAGGGGGAATTTGTTAGGTCCAGATTTAGTCCAGACTTACTGGACTGGCTCCAGACTGGACTACTGGAACCTTATTTAGGTTTGTTAGAAAACTTGTTTTGCTGGTCTCGCTCCAGACCCGACTACTGGAGCAATACTGAAGATCTGACCAGAAAACGTTTCTCTACTGGACCTACTCCAGACTTGGAATCTGGAGTCCCTCTGAAGATTTTTCCAGAAATAATTGAAGACTAGTGAGCAAATACTTGTATAGATAATCTGGAGTATTCTCCAGATTAGCTCACTGAAGACTTCACCCCAGTCCAGATCTAATCTACTGAAGACATTCTGACTGAAGTCAAAGACTGAAGTCTGAAGAAAGAAGACTTATCAAATGGCGGAGTCCACTAGAAAGTCTTACCAGATCTGTACACTGGAGGATTGTTAGTGTTCTAGATCCTGCAAGTCTGAACACTAATATCAAGGATTGACTTATGCCAAACACACTTTCCAAGGAACAATCCACTTGTTCCTTAACAAAGTATACGTGTGTTAAGGTGGTTGGATATAAGGATACACTTGCACTTGATGTGACTTTATCCTTATTCTTATCCAATGCATTTAATGTTCTTGTCGGACCATTAATGTATGCAACCATATTTGTACGGCACAAAATTCACTGGTGAATTTTGTTGCCTATAAATACAAAGTCATTTCCTTGAACAAATTCACTTTTAAGCATAACACTTTGCATTTAAGTGAATTTGTCCAAATACTCTCGATCTTAAACAGGGATACTTCACAACTTTAAGTATCTCGATCCTAAAGAGTTATTTGACAAATATAGATCATATTGTAACTCAGAGGTTGTTAGGATACACACTTAATTGTGTTATCTTGATTCCGCAACAACCTTGTATTTTATTTAAACATCAATAAATGAAATACCCATGAAACATACATATGGTCCACTTTATTTGTTTATTGCTTTAAGTCTTGTATTACTTTGTTTATATATCTTGCATATTTATTTACAAGTAATACTAGTCCAATTCTAGTGATTATTAAACTTGTTGTATTTTACACATTCTTAGTTAACCATCTCGAGCGTATTAAACGGGACTCACACCTTATGAAATATCAAATAAAACCTTGAAGCCATCATCACACAGTTGACTGACACTGATCAGATTATATTTCAAACCATTCACATATGCAACACGTGTGAATTTGACTTGTCCATTATTCACCACACCATATCCCTCAGTTTGTCCATTACCATCATTACCAAAAACTATTGAGGGCCCCTCTTGCACCCTATATTCCTCCAGCAGGGTCTGATAACCAGTCATGGTTCGGCCAGCAGCACTGTCCAGAAACCATATATTCTTCTTTTGGTATCCCTGCACACAAACAAAGATTAGTTCTTTTTGGGAACCCATCTCTTGATGGGTTCACTAGGCTCTCCCTTAGCAGTCTCAGATTTCTTTGGTTCATAAGGAAGTGAAGGATCAAACGGGATCTTAGTCATAATCTCAGATGACACAAAAATAGTTGGTTTGATGGTGCTTTCAACCTTTTTCTTTTCAGATTTCTGCTTAAGTGGTTTAGAAAAAGGTTTAGCATTTTGTTTAGGTTGAAGAGGAGTGGTTTCAATATTTTTCAATCGTGCATTGCAGTTTTGCACTTGTCTAGCCAATAGTTAAAATTGACTTTCTAACCTTAACAAAATTGATTCTTCATTAGACACCTGAGCCTTACCTGAATCTGAGGTAGATGGCTCAGTGGGGGAGATATTTTTCTTCTTCTTTTGGCCTTTTGGAACCTTAGATGAAGACTGAGGAGAAGGCTTTTTGGATTTAGCTTTCTTTTCTGAAACAGTTGTCTGAGCTGTTTCAGAATTTCCCTCAGATTGTTCTTGGGCCTTTTCAGTCATAGTTTTCAGATTGCCAAGTGAAGACCACCAGATTCATATGTTGCTCTTTGATTTGCAAACGTATTTTTAATTGCAGCATCTGGTTTTGGTGCTTTCATCCAAGATTTGATTATTTTCTGTTCTTTTTCAAGGATGGTTTTTAATTCTTCCTTTTCCAACTCTAAAGTGGCAACCATAGACTGATAACTTTTCAGGGCCAACTGAACATCTTTCAGTTCTTTCAGTCTGGCCTGACTGGCGTTCAGTTCAGAAGTATTATTTTCAAACATTTTTAGGCTTTCTGAACGTACAGTTTCAACAAATGATATATCAGCCTCTAAAAGAACTAAAAGGTCCAATTTGTGTTCCTCATTACTTTCAAAACCAAAGTCACTAACCTTTTTCATGACTATATCCACCCATCGACCAGATTCAACATCAGATTTGACCAAATGACCTTGATCTTCTCTTGCCATGAAACACATGTCCCTAACTTCTTCCTCATCATCAGATGATTCATCAGATTCTTCCCATTTTTCAGTTTTGGCAATCATACAACTGTTGCTAGAGTTGTCTTGTGCCATGAGAGCTATGTGGGCTTTCAGCTTCTTGTACTTAGCCTTATAGCTGTCATCATATTTCTAAAAAATATAATGGTTAGGGGCAGATTGTGATGATGAAGGTTGACTAGATCTGCATTCCTTCATAAAATGTCCTTTCTTGCCACACTTAAAGCATTCAAGATAGGATTTATCAATAGAAGTGCTGGAAGCAAATGGTTTGCCAGATCGATTTGATTTGGACTTAAAACGATTAAATGTTTTAGCCAGCATGGAAACCAGATCATCATTGTCATCCTCATCACAATCATGAGTAACATTACCAGAAATACCAGTTTTTAACAATTCAGACACCATCTTCTTCATTGAGTCATAGGGATCACTCTTTGAAGATAGTAGAGCAGTACCATGTGGTTCAGAATACTGAACCATACCAGAACTGGTAGAAACATGATTTTTGGCATCTTGCTCAGCCACAACTCTCTCAGCTTTGTTCTCTTCAGTGTATCTGAAGGCTCCATATAGGGAAGCAAGAGTATGACTGTACAAGGTTTTTCCTTGTCTTAAAACCAAGATCAAATTTTCCCATTTAGAAGGTAAAATGTCACAAAACTTTTCCAATAAAATTTCTTTGTCTTTTGTTACACCCAAGGCCTTCAGTTGATTTTCCAGATTTGTGAATCTGATGTATGTTTGAGTTAAAGTTTCACCAGGGATAGCAAAGAAAGACTCATATCTTTTATTTAAAGCAACCTTTCTTGTGACAATTGTCTCAGAAGTGCCTTCAAACTGTGTCATTAGTTCCTCCCACATTAATTTAGAATTTTCAAGTAAAACAAGAGTGGGCATAAGAGTTTCAGGAACTGCATATAAAATCATATTTTGTAGTTTAGTGTCAAGGTCTACAAGTCTATGATCTTCCTCTGACCAATGATCCTTCTCCTTAGGTGATGTAAGTCCCAACTCAATAGATGGTACTAACTGAAGACACCTCTATGTCAATGGTGAGTTAACTTTGCAATATAGACACTGAACTGGAGACGACCAGTTGCAGTGAATGTATACCAAGTTCTGGATAAGTTACTTATTAAGGTGACAATAAGTAAAAAGCAATGCAATAATATAAATACTTATAAAGTAAATTGGTGAGACAATATGTATTTTTCAAGTGTAATTTATTTATTGATATTAAACAAATTACAAGGTTGTTGCGGAACCAAGATAATACACAAGTGTAAATATCCTAACAACCTATGAAATACAATTGATCTATACTTGGAAATTCTCTTAACAATCGAAACACTTAAAGTTGTGAAATGTTCCTTTTTGCGATTGAGAGAATGTTGCACAAGTTCACCAAGAAAATTGCAGGCTTGCAAAGTTATTTTCTTGCTTGTGCAATGTGACATCCGTCACCAAAACTGGTAATTTATTATAGTCTCTAACTTACATTTTAAATTTCTTGACTAGTCAATGTGCCTATATAGTATAACAAGCATAGAAATGTGGTGATCATTCCAATATGTGGCTCTTATTACTTGGATTCCAATAGTTTAGGATTTAGACATTTGATCTTCCTAAACATAGATGACTATAACTATTCCCGTACTATGTAGACGTGTAGTAGTTAGTCATATTCATTTTTAGACATTGTTAATTCATTATAGATTAGTTATATGTACACTGAAATTATAAGCTAGAGTTATGTCGTAATAATAATAATAAATTTATAGCTATATCTATAATATATAAAAGTTGGATCAAAGGAGTGGAAAAATTTGCCGCATTTTTAGTTTTCATTTATGGTACTTATTAGGGTAGTTAATGGGGTTAATTACTTTCTTATGGTTTGTTTATGGATTTGTATAGTATGAGGTAATAATATGAGATATTAGATGAGTTAATAATATTGGTTTGATATAAGTTGGATCAAAGGAGTGGAAAAATTTGCCGCATTTTTAGTTTTCATTTATGGTACTTATTAGGGTAGTTAATGGGGTTAATTACTTTCTTATGGTTTGTTTATGGATTTGTATAGTATGAGGTAATAATATGAGATATTAGATGAGTTAATAATATTGGTTTGATATAGTATATCTATATATATATATATATATAAAAGTTGGATCAAGGGGTGGGATATTTTGCCGAATTCTATCTTTACGTTGATCGTATTATTGGGGTACTTAATGAGGTTCATTGAGTTGAATTATTATTATGTGTATGTGTGTATATGTATGTAGTAATTG
Source organism: Erigeron breviscapus (assembly GCA_034093135.1). Classification (NCBI taxonomy): domain Eukaryota; kingdom Viridiplantae; phylum Streptophyta; class Magnoliopsida; order Asterales; family Asteraceae; genus Erigeron; species Erigeron breviscapus. Next base: position 102,093,937 of record CM067171.1, read on the forward strand.
TAATTGTTATCAATATTGATTGCATTAATAATGATTCGTATATTATATTTTTGAACGGCTAATGATTTAGATATGTAATAGCTTTGTCCTTTCATTGGTAATGTAATAGTAGTTACTGGATTCATAAATCAATAGCTTTAACATTCATGATAATCATAATAATGATATAGGATTAAGTAGCAGGAGAATGAAGAGTCAACATTCAATGTAAGTTTTGTGATAATTAACCCATTAGGTTTTGGAGTTAATTGGAGACTGTCCGTCTCCCATGAAAAATCAAGATACAATGCAACAATCTATACGATTTTATTTTTCTTCCTAAATGAAACTTCTTTTTTTCCTTCCTTCTAAATCTTCTTAAAGAAATTTTCTTCTAATACTAACCCTAAATCTTTTTCAATTTTGAATGCAGGTTCTGATAACCAATTTGCCTCAGCAATTGATTAATCATAGGCAGTGGCAAGTAAGTTCTGTGTTTATTCAACTGTATATATATAATACATCTTTAATCTATCATGAAATCATATCTGATTTAACACTGAAGGTATTCACATGTATTGTTTTTGTGTAATAAGTAATGATTAAAAGGGTTTATTTCATATTTGATGTTGCCGCCATTGTAGAAAAAGTAAAAGCCGACTATCCATCTTCATGTGTTTCCAGACTTCACTAAATCATTAGAAGTAAAAACTTTCTCATTTTCGACACCTACTGCTTTTAATAGCAAACAAGAGAAGTAATCATCTTATTCTCTACCTTTCTTCATTTTGTTATTTCTTAATCATAGATCTTTCATGACTCTGCTCCTGATTTCTTTGTTGTGTTTGGTATAGGGTTATATAGGCATTTATTCTTTGTATTTTTTCCCCATCTATTCACATAAAAATTAAAATTTTTTTGCTTTTGCCTAATTATAGGATGTGAGCTCCACTTGAATACGATGAGATAATTATGAGAATGATAGAACAATAAACGACATTTGTTAGTTAACGATTCTTCAACAACTAAGGTAATTATTTGTTTGGTCTTACAAAATACCTTTATAATTGTTTACTGTCGATTTTTTTTTATTTCTTAGTTTCAGGATAACAATGTGATTTGACAAGTTCAAAAAAATCAAGAAGCAAATCAGTGAGTGCTTTAGCTTTTATAATTTTTAAAAGGTTATTTTTTTCATTATTCTATGTGTGTGTGTGTTTGTGCTATGAATTAGTAGTAATGATCATATTGTCTTTTGGGTAATTATCGAGATGAATCTTTTTACGCAAATTTGATCCCATTCAAAGTGGGATTGCAGGAATTGGAAAAATTAAAGGCAGTGTTGGAGTTCCAACTGATGAACCGATTCAAAAAGTATGATTCGTTGCTCAAGCTATTGGGGACGTTGCATTTGCATACCCTTCAGTTCGATTTTTTTATTGTACAGGTGATGATTGTGTATAATTCATCTAGATAACACGAATCTCCATGTCTCTCATAAAACGTAATCATCTGATTTTTTTTTCTTAATTATGAAGAGTACTTTGAAATCACCTCCTCAAAAGAAGTCATAATGAAGAAAGCTTCGAAAATTGCAATTTTAGTTACTACTGCTTTTTACCTTTGTTGTGGGGGATTTGGTTATGCAGCCTTTGGGAACTCGACTCCTGGAAAAATGTTGAGCGGGTTTGGATTTTACGAGCCATGTTGGCTCATCGACTTTTCTGATGCATGCACTTTTCTTCACTTAGTTGGAGGATATCAAGTAAACTCTTCTATTGCATGAACTGATTATCTAAATAGTTTCAATACTATATGCATGGAAATGTACTGGTCTGGTCAAAACCGGCAACTTTGGTACATATCAAAATGATCAGGATGAGGTTTTATGCATTATATGATAAACTTTGGGTGGCTTTCGAGTGTCAACTGTTTGCCTGTTTGACCCGTCTAATGCTCATTATCTTTCGCCAAAGCTTTTGTCAGTCCATCCAAATATGAATGTATACTGTACTGGAGAGTGAACCACTTAGGAAGTACTCGGCACCACAAGTTGGAGGCTTGCCCTCTTATTCCAGAGACTGGTCATTCAGCAGGTACATTCATATTATGGTCGAAATTGCCACCTCTTATAATTACCAGTGCATCTTTTGTGGTTCTTTGAACCAATTAGGAAGTCCTCAGAGACCTGTAAATTAGAAAGGGTGTATCGGACACGAATAGGTTATGATGAGCGTTTGCATAGCTTGCAGAGAAACTATAAGCCATGTCAGTTTTTGGTGTTTTAAGTATTTGAAATAAAAATGGTGTATTTTTAGGTGATGGGTGGAAATAGTATCAGTTAATATATTGAATATGTTGCAGATTTTTTATATTGGTATAGCTAATTGTGTAACCTCTGTATTCTCTAGGATTGTTCGCAGTAGGATCAATGGAGGATTACATTATAAGAATTATAGACAAGAATATGGTAAAGAAGAAAGAAGAGAATCCAGGTGCCCTCATCCTCATGTCAATGAGCGCGGAAATGTTTCTTGGTAAATTGCTATATTAAAAGATGTGTTAGTTGGATTTGTTTGCAGGTGAACTTGGAGTGTCGAGCTCATCATCCACGCAACTTATAGACAAAGAGGATGTGCTTGCTTTGAAACTTTCAAATCTGCCCTCATGTTATCCCAACGTCTTTTCCGTGGTACTATTTATGGTTACGTCTTTTTTAGATAACCTAAATTGTTGTTTTTGTACGTCGAATAGTGGTCAGATTTTAGTGGCAGACCTGTACAATTAGTACTGTAATTCCCATTACTAATTCTAGATACAAACCAAACGGCACCTAAGTTGGTAATTATACCGATTCCTTTACCCCATAGACATCAACCAAACACCTATTAAATAGCCCCTCCCTATGGACCCTCAAAGACTAGCACCTGCCATTGTTAAATCTCAAACCCCTCGCAGACTAGCAACGAGCATGGTTCAACCTCCAAAACCCAATTGCAGTATCAAACTTTCAACCCCCTAATATTCACATCCAAAATTGAAATCGCAGTTTGTGTGTAGGCATCACCAGCACTCTTACTTAGGCAGTCAGGTTCAGAAACCGATGTTAAGAAAAACGGCTTCAGTTGGGGTTTCAACAGCAGCTAACCATACCTCATATGGCTTATACATGAGCCCATTTGGAGATTCCAGTAGGCAGCAAAACCAAAATTTCATATAGCTCATATCGTAGCCCATACAGAGATACCAATAAGCAGCAAAACCAAAACTACCATGTCAATGAAATGCTGTGCGAATTCCATTCAGTTAAGTTACCCTGTTTCTTTCTATCAAGTAGATAGTTTGTCGGTTTCTGTTACATATTAATTCCAAAATGGTACTAATTTTCAATTCAAACTAAACCAACACATTGCAATGTTTCATACTTTTTGAGTTAAATACTTGCAGGTAGTGTAGATTGGCATACGGAATACGATGAGAATGGTGTTGAGCGTCGTCGTCCACTGCTTAGACTAGGCTTGGGTTTGGTGCCCAGAATTGAATATTTTCACTAGAAAGGTATTGCTAATGTGTAGCAACCATCATGTCACCTGATGCAGTTGTTGATGACAGTCCAGGTATTTTTTAGAGAAATTCATTACCGTGAAAAATTAGATTAAATATATAGCTTTTTGATAAAAGAAATACATCATTGAGATGGAGTTTGTTGTAACAGCTCTATCTGTGGATGGTAATAGAAGTTTAACGAGTCTAGCACAGTGCATGACGGCTAATTTTTATGCTGGAGTTTGTGCTACTGGTGGCCACAATTGGGAGGTGCTTGGTAATTCAGTCGAAGCTGTGAAGATTATGATTTCAGACCCTGCGGAATAGTTCAGGCGTATTGTGGACTGAATATTACATAAAGCCACAAGTCTGTTGTAGGTATGAAAGAACATTTCCATTTTTTCGTATTTTAAAAATTAGTTACAAAGTAAGAAAGTATGAATATAACTTATCCGGATTGTCACATAAAGAGAGAACCGAAACAAGACAACATTGTCTACATGGATTCGATTTTCATGTTCCCGAGCGTATCGAGCATGCAACTTCACCTCAGGTGGCTGACATACCTTCAATCTCTTTAAATACCCCTGACAAATTCAGGTTTGAACAGGAAAATTCACCTCATCTATGTTTACGTATCTGATTTTCTATGTTTAGGTGTTCGCTTCTATAAAATGCACTTATGTAATATTAGACTTTTAAGTTGATCATGATGCACCGTCTAAAGAGTTAATGCGAGTGTAGGTATAGATAATAGGCTTGCTATGAGTGAAAGGATTGTTTTTGAACTGAGTTTTCTTACTTTAGCCATGTACCTCCATCGAAAACACATCGGTCACAAGTGCGTATATATGTCAACCAGTTATAATTTTGTTACTTTAGCCATGTACTCCATCGAACTGAGTTTTCTTACTTTAGCCATGTACATCAACCAGTTCTAATTTTGTTATTAGTGGTACACATGTATTAGACAGTTTAGCTATATTAGACTTTTACGATGAACATGATCTTAGTATGTGTATAGCAAGCAGCGAGTTTAAAAGACTCATTCTCCATTGCACGATTTAATTCACCAGCAGTATATGTTTACATGATAGGGTTCCTAAATCCTAAGTCAAAACTGAATGTACCTTGTGAGGTGTCCATTTTAATGACTAAATTCCTCTTTAAATTGGAGGTGGCAAAACGGGTTGATTGGGTAACAAATTAAATTGGAGGTGGCAGAACACTATGGAGGAAGTTAGGCAAAGAGCTGGCCTGTCATATGGGTGAGATTCGTGAAGGGTATGGCGTCATTCTACCAGTACATGTTTGAGTTGAAATGGGTCAGTTTTTAGTATGGGTCAACATAGGGCTGGTCAGGCTGATCGAGTAAACATAATGCTCCATTTTAGGAGTTTGTATTTTTTTAAGAATACAATTTAGGCTAATCTTCCACCTGCATGCCCATTTGACCGTTTGTAATAAAACACATGAATCAAGTAAATTGGAGGACATTGTTACTTCTATTCAACATGTCCTTTTTTTTATCTAATATTTTGGTTTTAATAGTATTAGAAATGTCTTCCCGCGCGTATAGATAAAGGTACCTACTTATGTCGACCCGTTACCTAATCTCCTTGCACTACCCATTATGCCACCTTCTATAAATAATCTCACGAGGTCCATTTATGGACCTTCAACTTTATTATTAGTCTCGGTTTTCTTTCAATATTAAAAACATGAACTTGCAGGGAGAGTAATGGTGACGCACTGGCTCACCATTTTATCATTGTATGGGGAAATGATAGTTTCATCCAAATTTAAGATTAGAGGTTGGTGTAAAGTTTGTTTCCATGTATCGATATAGATTTTAACTTTTTAAACATGCTAAAGTTTTTTTGTTTTGCAACTTATGTTTTTTTTTAATTTTTTTTTTATATCTCAGTTTTCCTGATTATGATGGTTATCTTTGAGAGAAGTTCTCACTGAGTTTACTTATTTTTGTATCTGGAATAAATATATGATAGCATTTGATATTTTGTAGCTGGGCAAGTTTTCATGCATATTCATGTTAGAATGTTTCACCACGTATCTTTCTATGTTGTCTTCATGTAGGTGGCGTGTTTCCAAGAGGGGGAAGAGAAGGTCTTTATATATAGATCCATAAAGTTTCCTGTCCATTTACACTTAAATTAATGTGGTCTTTTTGGTTTCAGATTAGTACATGGAATAACTCTTATCATATTATTATTTTCTACATCCTTTGTATATTATACATCTATATATGAAATATATTAGATACTTCTTATCTATGTGACGCTACATTACTTCTCAATGTAAGATGAAATCTCATAAACATACATAGCAAATGTTTTCACCAAGCCGTGCGATGCACGGGGCTTCACTCTAGTTTATATATACTAATAAGATCATCATATATAATTAAAAGTTCACAATATACTACATACAATTGATGGAGGATATCCCTCCTGTTAGTTGGTTCGGCCAACAGGGATTTAATATCCCAATCTAGTTCATGTTGCAATAATAATTATAATAATAACTTCATTAAGTAATACGGAATAACCAAATTTTCTTAGGAAGCACATACTAAACTAAAAATAAGAAGTATATAACGAGTAAAATGGGATGGAGATCCCCTCAAGTTATCCAACTTGAGGGGTAAAGTTGGGAGCATCTTAGCCATTGGATTAAAATCAAGGGTTAAGATTTGATGATCATTTTTGAATCATGACCCTTGATTTCAATCCAATGGTTAAGATCTTTTGAACTTTACCCCTCAAGTTGAAAGTAACTTGAGGGGATCTCCATCCAAAATGGAGAGGTCGGTCAGAAGGAATTTGATTTCTACTAGAATTCTTATGAGGCATTAAGGGCATGTTTGTTTTTTTAACCATTAAGTGACTGAATTGATAAGTGACTGAATGGATAAATAACGTCTGTATGGATTAAGTCAATACAATTGTTTTTTTGTTTATTAAGTCAAAAAACAAACACTTTTGATGACTTAATAATTTGATTAAGTCATGACTGAGTTTATTAAGTCTCAAACAAACACCACCTTAAGTCTAATATTAAACTAACTCAAATATTTACTTCAACACTTATAAAATATATATGCTCTTTAAATCAAAACAAAAATCTCAAAACACAAGTTTTGTGTTTGCTGCCGTCGAACCAAAAAGCTCACCATCACAAAATCACAAAATTTAATCATCATTGTCAAGCAAATATTTGGTAAGATTAATTATAATTCTTATGAACTTTTGATTTAAATTACAATTAATAATAAAATCCTTATAGATTATATTTTATTTTGTCAAGGTATCTAAGGAGTGATCATCAATCTTGGGGTAAATTACTTATCTTTTCTTTTCATATATATATATATATAATATATTATATTATTTTTTATATATATATAAATACATCTTTTTATTGATCTTTTATTATAAGTAACCTATTTGATGAATATATTATGGCAAAATTTATAATAACTAATGAAAGTTTTTTTTAAGGATTAAATCAAAAGCTTGAAGTATAAATCATATTAATGTTAAAAGTTTACGTATTAATTGTAGCATAATAATTAATGTAATTTAAGAAATCTAATTTTGAAGATATGGGAATCATAATAACAGATTTAAATAGGTGTTGGAAAGATTTGAAAGTTTATATAAATATTTAGTTGTAGTAGTCTTTAAAACAGTAAGTTTGAGTTATTTCAGAATCTGGACAGATTCAGTTTGTTAACTTTGAAAGGTCGTATCTTGGTCATGGAAGATGGTTAAGTCACGTTTTTGGTGTCTAAAAATAAGTTCAGGAAGTCTACTTTCTGGTGGAATTGGTTTCGTGTCAAAATATGAAGTTTAAGGTTGTCAAATGAATTTTATAACAAAACTGCGCAAAGCTGAGTTTTCCGAACAGATTTAGGTCAACTTCAAATAGTCATATCTTGGTCAATTTTATGAACTGAAAGTTTATTTTTTTCCAGAAACATTTTTAAGATGTTAAGAGTTGATAGTAAAAAAATTGGATTTTTTTGAAGCTCCGAAGGTCCTTAACTTTTATAAAACTTTTCTGTGCGCAAACAGTGAATTTTCTGACTAGTCTGTAATTATCGAATTTTTAAAAATAGTTAAAGTACAAAATAAATTATGTAAAAATTCATGTAAGTATCTAACACATAAAAGTTACAGTGGTAAAAATTTAAGGTCTTTGTTCGTTCGTTTGATCCAGATTAAAAATAGATAAAGTTACCTAAAAATTTCAGTGAATATGAACTTGTAGAAACCAATCATAAATCATTAAAACAAATACTCTATATTAAGTTATATGACTTGTAACTTAATAATACATAACAAATCAGGTTGGGAATATTTTTGAAAGTAGCCATATGTGTATTTCATCAAATACGGGTTACAATGGACGGTTATTGACCATGTCCATAATTGTAACTTGTTCATATATATGTATAATATCTATATATATTATGGCAAAATTTATAATAACTAATGAAAGTTTTTTTTAAGGATTAAATCAAAAGCTTGAAGTATAAATCATATTAATGTTAAAAGTTTACGTATTAATTGTAGCATAATAATTAATGTAATTTAAGAAATCTAATTTTGAAGATATGGGAATCATAATAACAGATTTAAATAGGTGTTGGAAAGATTTGAAAGTTTATATAAATATTTAGTTGTAGTAGTCTTTAAAACAGTAAGTTTGAGTTATTTCAGAATCTGGACAGATTCAGTTTGTTAACTTTGAAAGGTCGTATCTTGGTCATGGAAGATGGTTAAGTCACGTTTTTGGTGTCTAAAATTAAGTTCAGGAAGTCTACTTTCTGGTGGAATTGGTTTCGTGTCAAAATATGAAGTTTAAGGTTGTCAAATGAATTTTATAACAAAACTGCGCAAAGCTGAGTTTTCCGAACAGATTTAGGTCGACTTCAAATAGTCATATCTTGGTCAATTTTATGAACTGAAAGTTTATTTTTTTCCAGAAACATTTTTAAGATGTTAAGAGTTGATAGTAAAAAAATTGGATTTTTTTGAAGCTCCGAAGGTCCTTAACTTTTATAAAACTTTTCTGTGCGCAAACAGTGAATTTTCTGACTAGTCTGTAATTATCGAATTTTTAAAAATAGTTAAAGTACAAAATAAATTATGTAAAAATTCATGTAAGTATCTAACACATAAAAGTTACAGTGGTAAAAATTTAAGGTCTTTGTTCGTTCGTTTGATCCAGATTAAAAATAGATAAAGTTACCTAAAAATTTCAGTGAATATGAACTTGTAGAAACCAATCATAAATCATTAAAACAAATACTCTATATTAAGTTATATGACTTGTAACTTAATAATACATAACAAATCAGGTTGGGAATATTTTTGAAAGTAGCCATATGTGTATTTCATCAAATACGGGTTACAATGGACGGTTATTGACCATGTCCATAATTGTAACTTGTTCATATATATATGTGGTGTAGATTCTAGCGATCTTGTTGGACTTTGCATAACTACTTGCTTGTTGAGGTGAGTTTCGTGGCCCCTTTTTATATTATTTTTTTGGGGGAAAATGATGCTCAAAACATTTTTCATTTCTTTTACTAGCTGTGCCAAAACTAGTTTGTTTTATTGGACATATATGTGTAATTATGAAATGTGTATGTTAGCTTTGCTTGTGTTGATTTCATGATGCAATAGATGTCTGTCGATATCTATTGAAGACAATTTACGGCAATGGATAACAATGATAACAATTAACCAACTTTATACTCCAGCTGGTAGTTTGTTGGTAAACAATGTGTGATTGAGTTGTTGGCAAGCAGTGGTGAGTTTATGTTGTTGGAAAACTATGATGGCATTGATCAGTATTTGGTATGCATATATGCTACTACATGTTTAATTTACACTATTGTCCAAACTTCTTATATCATGCACAGTAAATTCATTTATATTACATTAAACCTACGAACTCACCAACGTTATGTTGACATTTTCGAGCATTCATTTTCAGGTAATAACAATGCTTAAGGAGAGTGAGCATATGGACTTTAGGAAGACCAATAAAGAGATCCTTCATGGACTCCTAGATTGCATTTGAACATTGAACTCTATTTGCTATTTGCTACATCTTTTGCTGTTTGAGGCGTGTTGCCTAAACTTATCCCGCTTGTGGGAATTACATTTATTTGGATTTCATTTAGTATGACTCTATTATAAATTCCATGTGCTATGTTACTTCATTTCGTCATATCCTACGTTTCCGCCTAAAGTGGGGTGTGACATGCAACGACTTGTATTTATAGACAAAGTTGGTGTTGGGGACACAAATTTGTCGTATAAAATATAGTTGAAAGTATATAAGGAATTATATTTAATTCCTTATAATACTAGATAAAGTATGGGAAAACCAATACTTTATTTTATCAACCATTTGCACTTTTGTATTATATATTTGGATAAATGCCTTTATCCGTATACAAATACATAAGACAAAAGTCTTCCTCGAGATCGGTGTAGAGCTTTGTAAGTGCATCTACACTGATGGTCTCCAGTTCTCGATCTGGTTAGAATGACAACTGGGCTTCGCTGCCATTGTCATTCTCTTTCTTCCACTTGACGTCTTCGACTTCAACTGGAACGGTTCTTCATCTGGTCAGATCTCAACTGGAGGAAGTCTTCAGTTGCGTTAACTGTATGGTGCAACTGGACTTTGACAGTCCAGGATTTGCACACTAATAATGTAATTAATCTAGACAAGAATGTAAGAACAGAAAGTAAATAACAATGCGTAAGGAGAGTGAGCATATGGACTTTAGGAAGACCAATAAAGAGATCCTTCATGGACTCCTAGATTGCATTTGAACATTGAACTCTATTTGCTATTTGCTACATCTTTTGCTGTTTGAGGCGTGTTGCCTAAACTTATCCCGCTTGTGGGAATTACATTTATTTGGATTTCATTTAGTATGACTCTATTATAAATTCCATGTGCTATGTTACTTCATTTCGTCATATCCTACGTTTCCGCCTAAAGTGGGGTGTGACATGCAACGACTTGTATTTATAGACAAAGTTGGTGTTGGGGACACAAATTTGTCGTATAAAATATAGTTGAAAGTATATAAGGAATTATATTTAATTCCTTATAATACTAGATAAAGTATGGGAAAACCAATACTTTATTTTATCAACCATTTGCACTTTTGTATTATATATTTGGATAAATGCCTTTATCCGTATACAAATACATAAGACAAAAGTCTTCCTCGAGATCGGTGTAGAGCTTTGTAAGTGCATCTACACTGATGGTCTCCAGTTCTCGATCTGGTTAGAATGACAACTGGGCTTCGCTGCCATTGTCATTCTCTTTCTTCCACTTGACGTCTTCGACTTCAACTGGAACGGTTCTTCATCTGGTCAGATCTCAACTGGAGGAAGTCTTCAGTTGCGTTAACTGTATGGTGCAACTGGACTTTGACAGTCCAGGATTTGCACACTAATAATGTAATTAATCTAGACAAGAATGTAAGAACAGAAAGTAAATAACATGAACAAGAATAAGTTCAAATGCAAATATCTAAGCAAGTCTAATCATATGTATCATTGATTAAACGATGAATACATGGTCGATATTACAACTTGTCTTACAAGAATACAAATGAACTAAATAATTGCTAAGTCTAGACACACTATAAACTTAAGCAATTACAAGAGAGAAAATAAAGTGACACACACTTTGTGGTGACAAACACAAAGTATAAATGATGCGGCTGTGTTGCTTTATATAGGGGAGGAATTAGGGCAACACAGCCTTACAATGATCGTGATAGAATGGTGGTTGTCGACCTCTCATAGGCTCGTTGTACTTGGATCCAGGAGCCTTTGTCTTCTTTACCAAAATGGGTATGAAAGAGAAAACCCTTGTTTTGGTCCCAACTGTACCTTTGTCATATAAGGTAATGTTCAGTTGGAAGCACCACCATGTGACTTCTTGTCTTCTTGTGGTTTGAAAACTTCCCGCCTTGACACACAACTTGGAAAGTAAACCACCCGCTGACGAGAGTCATTGACTCGCTGATGACTTGCTGACGACTCACGTCAGCGACCAAGTCTGGTCAGCGAATCCTTGACTCAACAATCTCCCCCTATTCGCTGAGAAGACTTGCTGAGTAGACTAGACTTGATAAGAAATAAGGAATGATAAAAAGATGTCTTATATATCAACTTTAAACATTACAAGCTGATACATACAGCAATTACATTTATAAGACATCTACAGATTTTCAGCTTCAAGCTCCCAAGCATGTTCTTGCTTGGCAATCTGAACTGCTGGGTCATTATATCTGTGAGGCTTAACCAGTTCCTCATCCAATTTGCTGATAAACCATCTGTTGTTGGTCGTTTCAGCACATCTTCTTCTTATGCTCAGGATGAACCCAGTGGACGCCTTTTCTATTTCAGATAGGCGAAAGAACAGCTGATTATTCTGAAAATTTGTGAAGAAAATGCCAGCAGGATTCTCTATCACTCTTCCTTCCTCAAAGAAGCTTCTAGGAGGAAGTCTGGTGTTCAGCAAAGCATCACCAGTGATAGGAGGAAGGTCCATTGTCAAGGTTCGGTGCTCTGCTTTCCTTTTTCTTTGAACTTTTCTACCTGCTGAGGAGGAGATAGCTGCTGGAGTACCAAACACTTGCCTCAGCATGGGCAAGTCTGCTTTGAACTTGGTTTCATACTCCCTGGCCTTCTCAAAATAATCCTTGAGCATGTTTTGAAGTTGTTCATAGCTGGCAGCCTTCTTATCTTTCACCAGCATGTAAACTTCAACCCACTCGGAAGCACCCAAGGTGGTTAGTTTGACATCTTCCAGTTTGATTGGCTTGTCAGCACCTTGCCTTAGGATTTTTAAGTTTGTCTTAAGGCTCATTTCAGCTTTGAAGGCCTCAGCAGCAACAATCCTTTGAGGCCTCTTTCTATCCTTCATAAGCTTCAGCCATTTAGCCTTTTCTTTCTCAAAATTGGCTCTTTCTCGCTGAGCTGCTTCTCAACTTCTGTATGCTTCTGCCTGTATAAAGCTTCAGCACCACCCGATTTCAGCAGCATCCTTTGCTCACCATCCAGCTGATCTTTTTCAAGGAGAGGTAGCTGCTTGATATACTCAAGATTCTTGCTTTCATTTTCTTGATTCTGCTTGATCCTATCCAACTCCTTGATAGCTTCTTCTTGAGTTTTTCCATCAGCAGTCAGTGCCAAAATATCAATCACTTGATGTTGATGGCCTGCTGAGGTTTGAATGGAGAGTTGAGCAGCAGGAAGAGTAGATGAAGAAGCGATCACTGGAAGGGCAGTGGGAGGTTTCTTGAAGAATCCAGACTCAGTGAGCTGTTTTCGACGAGCGTCGGAGAGAGGAGTAATTTCAGCATTTGCCAGATATCTTCTATGAAAAACTGGCAGCATTTCACTTGACCTATCCCTGGCCATTTCCTCAGCAAACCCAGCTTCCCATGAAGCTTTGACAGTTCCAGGGTCAAACTGCTCTTCCAAGTCACCAAAAGCTTCAATGTGACCTACAACAGCAGCAGGGGGTGCATTGAACCTAACAATTTGTTGCTCCCCCTCAATACCAGCTGGGGGAGCTTCATCATTTCCATCTTTTTCAATCTCCCCCTCAACACCAGCAGGGGGAACTTCAACATTGACATCCTCATTTTCTACAACAACAAGTGCCATATCATCAGCTTTGGTTGTGTCATCCATTTCCAATACTTCTTCAGCAGAGTCTTCATAGATTTGTGCAACTGCCTTGTTCACTACTTCATTTACCATATCTAAAACAGCAGCATCAACTTTCTCCCCCTTGGAAGTTGTAGTGTTAATGACAACTTCCACAGTCGCTGGTTGTTTAGATTGTTGATTTACAAGCTGGGCCAATAGATTTTTGATTTCATCAACCTCCTTCTCTAGCTTGACTTGCCTCTGACGATCTTCCTCAGTGAAAGAAGCTTGAGGAATTGGAAGATCAGCCACTTGTTTTTCTAAGGCAAGAATTGCCTTAGTGTTAGCTTCGACTTGAGTAGTTAGAGGGAGGATGAGATCACTCAGCTTCTTTACACTAGCAGCAGCAGACTTGCTGGTAGAAGCTGCCTTCTTTGCTGAGTAGCTGGTAGAGTTTGCACATTTGATCAGCGATATAGCACCAGATTTAATGATCTGTTGATCATGCTGGATAACTCTTGTTGTGGCATGTATTTTATTTTGAGCATCAGCAATGGAGCTTGTGTTATCCTTCAGCATGTCAATAGCTTCGCTGTTCTCATTCTGCTTGTTGTACCAGCTGGTCAATGTGGACACCAGCCTGTCAGACTCTTTATCTTTCAACTTAATTGCAAGAGTGGCGGCCTTGGTGAGATCATTTAACTAATGCTCTACATTTTCCAACCTATCAGCAGAGTAGGTGGAGTAAGAAATACCCAAATCCTTAGCTGTTTGAGGTTCGATTTCAGGGCGAACTGAGGATGAGCAGCCAGGAACACTTAAGAAGGAAGAAGGCATGCCAAGAGATAGCATGGTGTTCACTGGTTGCACTGGTGGAGTTGCAGGTCTTGCAATTGAAGCCACTGATACACTCTCAGTGTCAACATTTTCTGGTTCAGCAACTGTGACATTTTCAGAGACCATGTCATCAGTGTTTACCACATCTACATCATCATCCTCCACTTCCATATCACTAGCTTCTTTCTCATCAGCATGACTGTAAGAATCAAGCTGAAAATCGTCAGCAACAAAATCATCCAAGTCAAAATCACTTTCATCATCAGCACCATCATCTTCACCCATTTCGTCATGCCCACCACCAGTATTCTCAACAACAGACACATCACCAATATCAATATTGCTTCTTTCAGCATCTTCCATTACTGTTTCACTACCACCAGCACCTTCAACAATTTCATCACGAGAAAAATTTAAAGGAATTGGAGAATTTGGTGCCTCTGTCTCGGTGTGTTGTGGCACTGAAACGTCATCAGCCGTAGACTGTGTTGTCTCTAGCATCACCTGTGATCTGGCTGCTGACAACGACTCAGAGGGTTGAGAAGAGGGAATTATTTGAGTGGTAGACTCAACTCTAGTGGGCTGGGGTGACCCTTGTACTTCACCAACCTCTCCTACAGAAGATTGAGGTGGCTGCTTGCTGTTACCCTTTTTCTCGTCAACAACCTTTTTTGAGGTTGCTGATGGGCTGGCTGGGTTTCTAATGTCCTTGGGCTGTGAGGACGTCTTAGCCTTTGTGGTTAAGCCCTTTGGTACTCGCTGCTTCTGTTTTGGGACATCAGCAGGAGGTGAAGTGGATGTAGATGTAACTTGTGCTTTATTGGTCTTTTTGGGAGCTTTGGAGGCTGCTGGGGGGTTTACCAGCGAACCAGCTCCAGAGGGTTGCTTTTTATATATGCCAGGATAGGTGGAATAAATTACCTGTTTTATTGCCTGAGGAAGCACGGCATACTTAGCATCAAATACTTCAGTGTCACAAGCAGGTACCTTGTACACTGTGCTGGCAATCCGTGGTGCGAAGAAGACAGTAGCACCAGTTGGAAGATATTCTTCCTTCAGTTCATGCTTGAAAATTAGCGAGAGAAATCGAGTGAAGGGCACTGAGCTCGATCTGTTTTTGACAAGAACCTTTGCCTTTAAATCTTCAAAGATGACACTGGCATAGTCAATGAAACGACCGTTTGCCAGTGCATATATCATCTGCATCTGGGCAGCAGTGGCCTGATCAAATGACCCACTGTTCCCACCAAGGCATTGAATGACATGAGAAAAAAGTCACCTCCATACTCCAGGCAGGAACTTTTTTTGAGGGTTGCTGTGAACAGGTTGAGGTGGTTCCGTGTTTGTTCCATAGCCTATGGAAAGCAACCAATTTTTCCATACTTCAGTGGATACCAAGTCAGCAAATCGTCTTTCTTCAGATTGTGAGGGAAGACGGAGAACCTCTCTTAACAAATTAACAGAGATGGTGATGGTGTGTTTTCCTTTCATAACAGTACCAGAAATAGTGCTGCTAACGAGGTTGTAGTCACATGTCCACCAGAATTCCCTCAACAGATGGACACACATCTCTTGTGGATCTTTATAGATGGGCCTTCTAGCCGGACATGCTCTTATAAAATCAAGCATTTGATAGTAACCTTTCACCTTGGGAGGAATTTCAAGAGATCCAAGGTAGTTATTTGGTTTAATAACCAACTTGTGGGCTTGAAAGGCTACATGATTTGATGGAACAATGCCTTCAGGATCGAACTCCTTGGACCTAAGATAGAGAGGGACATTTTCCAAGGTTTCTTGATGTTCAGGATTCTCGGTAATTTCAGGTTGTTGTTGTGGTTGAGATGAAGAAGAAGTCATTTTGAGATCAAGATGATAAGGAAGAAGATGAAAGGATTGAAAGAAAATAGAAAAGATATAGAGGGATTTGAGAGTGTTTTTAGAAGATTTTGGGAATATGAGAGCAGAGAAGTGAATTATGAAAGTATAATGGAATGGTGATTGAAAAAGATTTGAATATATATAGCATGGATATGGGCCCCATAACTATGATAGTGAACCGTCACCAATACTCTCTTTCATACGTAATATATACATATATATATATTATATACGTATTTGAGTAACGTATAAAAAAGGATTGATGTGACAACTTGTACCATTATTTCAAAAGTACTCGAGTTTTACGGCGGATACAGTGTACAAGTTGTCCATTAGGGAGAAAATCGAGGTAACCGTTTTGAGATTTCAATAAAATATTGATAAAAATACTTGGTGGATATATTCACACGATAAAATAGTTGAGATTGAAGTATATCCACTGATAATTTTGAAAAATCTGGTTACCTCATTTGGAGAACATGTATTAGTCAGTGACTTCATGAAAAACATTTGCTGCTGACCAACTTTGTACAATTTTTGGCAAATTGTCAGCCATCAACGGATTTGAGAAGTCTTTACCAGCAGCCGTTTGCTGCTGGACTAGATAGAGACTTTTAGCTCTCTATTGCTTTTGTTTTGCTTTTTCCCAAAGCAACAGGGATAAACGGTTTTGATGAGTCTTTACCAGCAGCCGTTTGCTGCTGGACTAGATAGAGACTTTTAGCTCTCTATTGCTTTTGTTTTGCTTTTTCCCAAAGCAAAAGGGATCAACGGATTTGAGAAGTCTTTACCAGCAGCCGTTTGCTGCTGGACTAGATAGAGACTTTTAGCTCTCTATTGCTTTTGTTTTGCTTTTTCCCAAAGCAACAGGGATTTTAACGGATTTGATGTGTCTTTACCAGCAGCCGTTTGCTGCTGGACTAGATAGAGACTTTTAGCTCTCTATTGCTTTTTATGTTTAGCAAGTAAGACACACTTGAACTTGCTGAAAGAAATTTTGACCAAGGTCACTTTTCAACTTATAAGAGAGATGTAAGTTGAAGCATCAACAGACATGATAAGTCATGTCGCTGATTCACCATTCAGCATTCCCAACTTGCTGATTAGATATTTAAATCTAGTTTCATCTAATGGTTTAGTAAAAATATCAGCAAGTTGGTCATCAGTGGGAATGAAGTAGATTTCAACATCCCCTTTCATGACGTGGTCACGAATGAAATGGTACCTAATGTCTATGTGTTTGGTCTTAGAATGCTGAACAGGATTGTGTGTGATAGCAATTGCACTTGTATTGTCACACATTATTGGAATCTTAGAGAATTCTAAGTCATAGTCAGCGAGTTGGTTTTTCATCCAGAGGACTTGTGCACAACAACTCGCTGCTGATACATATTCTGCTTCAGCAGTGGAGATGGATACTGTATGATGTTTCTTACTAGACCAACTAGTCAGCTTCCCCCCCAACAGTTGACATCCACCACTGGTGCTTTTCCTGTCTAACATGCAACCAGCATAGTCAGAGTCAGAATATGCAACTAAGTCAAAACTGGAGTCTTTGGGATACCAGAGACCCAGTGTGGGGGTACCTTTTAGGTACTTGAAGATTCGCTTGACAGCGAGAAGATGAGACTCCCTGGGAGAGGCTTGATATCTTGCACATAAGCAAGTAGCAAACATGATGTCAGGACGACTCGCTGTGAGATACATCAGCGAGCCAATCATGCCTCTATAGAGAGTGGGATTCACATGCTTACCATCAGGATCAGCATGGAGATTATTAGGAGGAGACATGGGAGTGGCTTTGGTGGTCACATTGGACAAGTCGAATTTTGCCAGCATGTCTCGAATGTACTTCTCCTGATTGATGAAAATCCCATTTGGGAGTTGTCGAATTTGGAGACCAAGAAAGAAGGTCAACTCACCCATCATGCTCATTTCAAAATGAGAAGACATCAGTGAGCTGAATTTAGAGCAAAGTTTCTTGCTGGTGGAACCAAAGATGATGTCATCCACATAGATCTGGACATAAAGAACATCAGCACCATTTCTATAGATAAAGAGGGTGCTGTCTATGGATCCTCGCTGAAACTTGTTAGAGAGAAGAAATTCAGAGAGAGTGTCATACCAGGCTCTAGGAGCCTGTTTAAGACCATATAGAGCCTTATAAAGACGATAGACATGGTGTGGCTTGGCTGGATCTTCAAAACTAGGTGGCTGCTTAACATAAACTTCCTCATCGAGTTTTCCATTTAGGAAGGCACTCTTAACATCCATTTGATATACTGTGAAGTTTCTGTAGGCAGCATGTGCCAAGAATAAGCGAATTGCTTCTAATCGGGCCACAGGTGCAAAGGTTTCATCGTAATCAACACCTTCTTCTTGAAGGTATCCTTGTGCAACCAGCCTAGCCTTGTTACGAGTAACAACACCATCTTCGTCCATTTTGTTCCTATAAACCCATTTTGTGCCAACGGGTTCTTTGTCATCAGGTAGAGGGACAAGAAACCAGACATGCTGTCGTTTGAACTGGGTAAGTTCTTCTTGCATGGCCTCTACCCATGAAGGATCAGCCATTGCTTCTCCTATATTCTTAGGGATGATCATCGACAAGAAATTCACATAGAGACATGTGTTTCTAGTCGCTGATCGAGTAACAACCCCTTGAGAAGGATTACCAATCACTTGGTGAGCTGGATGACTAGAAGTCCATTTAAGTGCAGGAACACTTGATGAACCTAGTCGAGTGTCAGCGGAAGACTGAGAAATGGGTCCAGCAGAGAGATTATTGTAAGGAGAGAAGTCAATGGTGAGAATAGGTTCAGAAGTAAGATCAGTAGAGCCATTCGACTTATTTGAGTTATCATTGATGTTGGAGTCATCAGCTGACTCCATATCTTCAGCATTAGCTGAAGCATCATGAAACTGTTCCTCAGTAGAGTCATCAGCATGTACGTCATCAGCCAGTGATCTAGGTTTGGCTGATGCTGCATGTATTGATCTTAAGATAGGCTCAACTGGCTCAATCGAGTAGATATGAGCAGCAACTTGCTCTGGTTCAGCATCTGCTGAACTATCCTGTTTGTTATGCTGATTATTATCAGGCAGTGAGCAAGATGCATCAACAAATGAGTCAGCTTCCTCAGTGAGAGGATCAGCGAGCTCATTGAAAATGACTTCAGATGAAATGGTTTGGATGTCCTTAAGAGCAGATGAACTTTCATCAAAGGTAACATGAATAGACTCATCCACCTTCTGAAGGCGAGTATTGAATACTCTGAAAGCCTTGCTGATGGAAGAATAGCCAAGAAAGTAGCCATCATCAGCTTTAGGATCAAATTTTCCTAGGTGATCCTTGTTATTTAAGATAAAGACAGGACATCCAAAGACATGGAAGTATTTAATTTGAGGTTTCTTGCCTTTCAAAACCTCATAAGCTGTCTTGTCATGTCTTTTGACAATAAGACATCTGTTTTGAGTGTGACAGGCAATGCTGACAGCTTCTGCCCAGAATTTGCTAGGTAAGGAGGACTCGCTGAGCATAGTGCGTGCTGCCTCAATTAGAGTTCTGTTTCTCCTTTCAGCAACACCATTTTGCTCAGGAGTTCTGGTGGAAGAGAAGTTTTGTGAGATCCCTTGATCAGCACAAAAGGATTCAAGAGTGTGGTTTCTGAACTCAGTACCGTGATCGCTTCTGAGTTCTTTAACCCTTATGCTGTTGAGATTCTCCATTTTCTTGATGAAGTTGATAATCTCTTCCGCAGCATCACTCTTAGAGCGAAGAAAAATAGTCTAAGTATATCGTGAATATTCATCCACAATTACTAAAGTGTATCTGCTACCCTTTAGACTTTGGACATTGATAGGACCAAAAAGGTCCATGTGAAGAAGATGAAAGCAGTCAGAGATAGAATTGGCTTGCTTTGTTTTGAAGGTAGCTCTGTGGATTTTACCTTTTTCACAAGCACCACAGAGTCTATCCTTTTCAAACGAGAGATGAGGAAGGCCACGAACAAGGTTCTTTTTGGCCAGTGAGTTGATGGTTTTGAAATTCACATGCGACATACGCTTGTGCCATAACCAATTGAGTTCAGCAGCTGACTTGGCAAAGAAACAAGTCTCACTATCAGTTTTGATAGGAGTGAAGTCCACCAGATATACATCTCGTTTTCTTAGAGCGACCAAGATGACTTCCTTGTTTACATTTACAACAGTTCCTTGATGTTTATCAAGAATCACTTTGTAGTGAGCATCACAAAGTTGACTTATGCTGATAAGATTATGTTTCAAACCATTTACATAAGCGACTTTGGTAAACTTGATGAGACCATTAGAGAGAAGACCATATCCTTCTGTTTATCCAGTGGATTTATCACCAAACACTACAGTAGGGCCAGCAGCCTCTACGTAGTTATCCAGCAGAGTCTTGGTGCCAGTCATGTGTTTTGAACAGCCACTGTCCAAGTACCACACACCATTTCCCAGCGAGCCCTGCACGGATGTAACAGAAGGATTTAGACTGGTTCACTGTTGAACTCGCTGACAGCCATGTCAGCGGGATTAAAGATTTGATCTTCAGAGGATTCCTCTCTACTGATAAAGTCATCAGCAGAGAGAGGAAGAGGAACACTAGGGTCAGTATTCTCATCCCTTGGAGAGTTATCAACAAGTTGATGAGCAGGAAGCCTATCACGATCAATCACATAGGCGAAGAATTGATCAGGAGAGGTATAAGTGACAGTGTTTCCAGTGTCTAGAACAGTCAAGTTGCTGACTTGATTGTTGTTCCCATACTCGACCAGAATGCTACCATGATCATTAGTAATGATCTCTTGAGAATGGGGAAAGGAGATTCGCTGAGCAGCAATGAAGTCAGCAATAT
This sequence comes from Erigeron breviscapus, assembly GCA_034093135.1. Lineage (NCBI taxonomy): Eukaryota > Viridiplantae > Streptophyta > Magnoliopsida > Asterales > Asteraceae > Erigeron > Erigeron breviscapus. Next base: position 102,114,787 of record CM067171.1, read on the forward strand.
TCTCCTCAGTGAGATCAGTTGTTTCTCCTATACCATTTATATGATCAGCAGAAGTAGAGCTTTCGCTGACCATAGTGGAGGAGGAAGCAACCGTTGAGGTGGGAGGTTTAGGCTGGATGACAACCTCGGGAGCATCCCTAGAATTGTCACAATCAGAAGCAACATGACCTCTGCTGCCACATATGTAGCATTTTTTAACAGAGGTGCTGCCTTTTTGATTTTGAAGGAAGAATTCCTTTAGTTGTGAGGAAAGATCATTAAATTGCTGAGCTAGCTCGTTAATTTTAGGGTCAGAGGAGAAGATGCCCTTTTCTTTTGCTTTGACTTTTGCTTATGCTTAAGTGTAGGTTGAGGCATCTTAGGAGCAGGACCCAAAATGGACTTTCCTTTTGGATCCTCAGATTGAGAGGTAGAGGGATTTTTTGATCCCTTGACTACACTCCACGCTTGATTAACAGCAGGGTGAGAAGAAGAAGAAGGACCCTGCTGAGATGGATGCACTCTTTTGGGAGTGATCGATCTAGGTTGCTGAATTAGGAGTAGCTGACCTTATTTGCCTATGAGGTAGGTACTGCCTATTAGGAGTAGAGGCTCTAACTTGCTGATGAGGCAAGTGTCCTCTTTGAGGAGTGATAGGTCTTACTTGCTGATGGGGCAAGTATCCTCTTTGAGGAGTAACAGACCTATTTTGTGTATTAGGCATTCTCTCTTTTTGAGGAGTTTTATGCCTCAAAATAGGAGTAGGCATCGATTGGGGTGCCTGATGGTGGACCTGTCTATCAGCAGGTCTGACCTGTGAAGGTCCTACTTGCTGATATCTAGCGTCACCGAATCTTACGCGTCTTTTCATAAGACGATCATGCTGAACAGATTTACTGTCAGCATATGCAGATGCTTTATGAGAGTTTGAGGAAGAAGGGGTTTTAGAAGCAACTTGTTGTGGTTGCTGACTGACTGAGCTAGCACGTTGAGGTGTGCTGTAGTCATAAGGAACAGCAACTGTGCTTCTCTTAAACGGTTCAGCAACTTGTAGAGTGAGTTGCTGAGGAGCGACTGGTTTAAAACCATCGCTGCCGATATCTCCCTCAAAGGATTCCCTAGAAGAGTATTGAACTCTTCCTTCATGAGGCATCATGCCAATGATGGGAAGATGAGGATAAGGATTGCTAGTACTAGCTGATGTGCTAGCACCATTTTCCTCGGCAGGGGTAGATGGGTTGCTGGTGGTGGTAGAAGTAGAACCATCTTCCATTTCATTATGGTAATCATTACGACCCCTAACGAAATACCATTTTCTCATTTCTTCAGGAGAAATGACAGCAGAAGGAGGAATGGAGATTTCAGGTTTCACGTCGTCATTGAACAAGTCAGAGAGAGTGGTAGCGACATCAAAGTTACCGCCAATAACTGCCTGAACTTGGGCAGGGACTTGTTCATTTAGACACTGATGATGAAACCTGGAAGCTTTTGACCAGGAGGTCACAATCTTTTTAAGATTGGCAACTTCAAGCTTGAGTTTTTCATTCTCAAGCTGAACTTTTTGAGCCAATAACTCATGAGATTGGAGTTCAACACGAACATTCCTCAGCTCATTGAGTTTTTCAGTTTTGTCACTTAACTCTAAGGAGACAGAGTCAAGTTTAGATTGGATATCATCTCGTATAGATTCAATGAACTGAATATCACAAAGAAGAGATTCGAAGATTTTGGGTTTATCTTCATCAGAGGTAGAAGAATGAGCACGTACCTTTTTAATGGTGACATTTACCCACTGACTGGAAGAGACTTGGTCTTTAGTCAGTGCATCACCATCAGCGAGTGCCATAAGACACATGGCATCAACGTACTCTTCACTGTCTGAATCATCTGATTCAGCCCAGTCATGTTCTTCAGCAACCAGCCCTTTCGCTGGTGTTTTTGCCTCCTCTGTCTCGGCAACCTTAGCTTTAAGCTGATAGTATTTGTTCCTGTACTCATCGGCAGGTTTAGATGGGTTAGTTTTTGGAGCAGCAGGAGTTGGAAGAGCAACTCTGCACTCCTTTTGGTAGTGTCCCTTTCTACCACATCTCCAGCACTCCTCTTGAGTTTTGTCAACAGGAGGCTTATATGGAGCAACCGACTTACGGTTGTTCCATTTACGAGAGTACCTCTTGCCAGCGACCAGGGCAAAGTCCATAAAGTCGCTGAACATCTCTTGTTTCTCATAAGCATCGAGATCATTAACAAGAGATTGAATAGGAGGTGGGAGATGGGAGAAGCTGGCACCATTATTAAGATTAATGGGCTCAGCAGAGACAAGGGCAAGGGGGTCAAGAACAGAATAAGCAGAAGAAGAGGTAGAAGAGGAGGGACCAGCACTATGTTGTGCGTCAGCAGCAGCTCTTAGAGTTTGAGCAAGAGCTCTCTCTTCGAACTGAAGCATGCCAAAGAGAGACTCAAGATCAAGACCATTGAGTCGCTCAGTGGTCCTAATGATTTGTCTCAATCCTTGCCACTTGATAGGTAAACTATCAATAAATTTGTGGCACACCTCAAAGTTGTCGAGGGTGATACGAACATTGGTCATGTCATTTAACAACCCTTTAAATCGGGTATAAGTGCCATTGAGACCTTCAGAAGGGAAGAGAAAAGAATTTTTCATAGGCTCTTTTAAGGTCAATCTTTTTAGTGGCGATTGTAGCAGCAGAACCCTCATACATGCTACACAATCTATCCCAGACTTCTTTAGAAGTGGGATATTTGATGATGAGCTTCATGATGTCAGTAGGAAGAGTGGAGACAATCATGTTTTTGAGCCTGGAATCAAGATTTACCAGTCTACGCTCATCATCGGTCCATTGTACCTCTGGCTTGACAATGTCAATCACAATCTTAGGAGCATCATCAGTTGCTCCTGGTGTTCTTTGTACCAGAGTAGGTACGTATGGACCTTTAGTCATTATGGTTATTAGGTAAGGTTCTACACCAACTATGTGTAGAAGCATTCTTTCCTTCCAAGATCCAAAGTCATCAGGCTCGAATCTTGGAGGAACAGACACGTAACCAAAGTCACGTGTGTTCACAAGAGTTGGTATAGAAGTCATGTTCTTGTATATTAAGAAAGAAATGAGAATTTAGAAAGAAAGAAAAAAAAGTATGCAAACGGATCTTGTTTCAATGATTTAGAAACGATGGCTCTGATACCACTTGACAGTCCAGGATTTGCACACTAATAATGTAATTAATCTAGATAAGAATGTAAGAACAGAAAGTAAAGAACATGAACAAGAATAAGTTCAAATGCAAATATCTAAGCAAGTCTAATCATATGTATCATTGATTAAACGATGAATACATGGTCGATATTACAACTTGTCTTACAAGAATACAAATGAACTAAATAATTGCTAAGTCTAGACACACTATATACTTAAGCAATTACAAGAGAGAAAATAAAGTGACACACACTTTGTGGTGACAAACACAAAGTATAAATGATGCGGCTGTGTTGCTTTATATAGGGGAGGAATTAGGGCAACACAGCCTTACAATGATCGTGATAGAATGGTGGTTGTCGACCTCTCATAGGCTCATTGTACTTAGATCCAGGAGCCTTTGTCTTCTTTACCAAAACGGGTATGAAAGAGAAAACCCTTGTTTTGGTCCCAACTGTACCTTTGCCATATAAGGTAATGTTCAGTTGGAAGCACCACCATGTGACTTCTTGTCTTCTTGTGGTTTGAAAACTTCCCGCCTTGACACACAACTTGGAAAGTAAACCACCCGCTGACGAGAGTCATTGACTCGCTGATGACTTGCTGACGACTCACGTCAGCGACCAAGTCTGGTCAGCAAATCCTTGACTCAACAGACTTCTATATTTCTGGATTTTCTTCAGGTCTCCAGATGCAGCTGGAGACTGGCAAGTTTCGGTGAAACTGGTCCTAACAAATTCCCCCTAAATGTCCTGAATATTGCCAAGTCTTTTCGAACTTGTTTCTATACAAGTATTAGTTCGAAGGACTTGTTTTGACTAAATCTATTTAAATTTTCCAAGGCATCTTTATAGATCAATATATGCCTTGGGTTTTTCTTTTTATTTTTGGTTTGTTAGATTTAATCTATTATCTATCCTGTTTGTTACAATCTGGTAATTTCATTTATATAACATGAAATTTACAAGAGCTTACAAGATTGTAAATGAAAATACAAGTAGATCAACTGAAGAAGGACTTAAACTGATGGCCCTTCGCCAGTCCTTCTTCTCTTGGTCAAGGAACCAATAGGTTGAGAATCCTCTAAGTCAATATGCAACCTATCTTCAAGTTTTTACTTGTGTTGTATCTTGCCCTTTAAGAAGTTGACCCATGCCTTCTCAAACCTGTTCCTTTGTGGCTTTGCTTCCAAGAAGTTCACCATCTCCATCCATTCAGAGAACCCATACTGCATAACACCAGGATTGTCAGTTTTCACTAGTGGCCCTCTAGTGTAACTGACTTCAACGTGGAAGTACTTGGTGCCTGGCTTCATTGTAACAAAGACACCATTAATTGCTCCAGGGTGCTTTCTGGTTGCCATGATCTGGGAATAATAATCTCTGGCTTCAGTTTCATTTGTGATTTTAATGGTCCCAGCTCCAGCAGCCTGCACAGCAACCTTGATGTCATCGTTTGTGATGTTGTCAGTTGGTTCAATGAAAGTTCTAAGATCGGCATCCCTAGGCAATGGTTTTCTTGGTTGTGGGTTCCTTCTTGGTGGAGTCAAAACCCTTTTTACAACCTTCTTGACATTTTCCATTCTCCTAAGGATCCCAGCAGTTCTATTCCCCTTAGCCTTCTCCACTGATATGTTCAGATTCCTGGCATCATGTTCAGCTTCATCATTAGGATAGTGTTTGTCAAGTTCAATTTCGAGCATTTCTTTCAACATGCCCACTATCCTATCATCATTCTTCACTTTCAAGTACTGCTCCAGTGTGATGCCTAACAGATTGGCATCACTAGCATCAAGAAGTTTTAATTCTTCCAGTTGTTTTCTAGCAATTAACTGGTTGGCTTGTTTTTGCTTTCTTCTTTCTTTGATTTCATTGCCAATTCTTGCCAGTCTTTTGCTATCACTCTCTGACACTGGAGGAAGCTTGTCAACATTGCCAGTTTCCAACATAGGTATATCAGTAGCCAGCTGGGCAGTTCCATCAGTTGCTTTGCCCTTTCCTTTATCATCATTCCCCCTCACATTAACATCATCATCATACTCTTCAATCATATGCCCACCAGCTTCAGTACTGGTGGCTATCACAATTTCCTTTCCAGTAGATTGTTGAGTAATAACGCCTTGAATTTGCTGGCCAGCATCAGTACTGGACGCAAAACCTGGTTGTCTTCCAGATGAGACACCTTCAGTTGTAACTGGGGGTGCAAGGACTGATCTTTCCCCCTTGGTAGCATCTAGGCCAGCCCTAACTGTTGCCCAGTCGTCATTACTTGTAGGCAACCGGCCAAGAGGCTGCCAATCTTTCATGTCCTTGCACTCCTTAAAGACAGTGCAGATCATCCGAACAATTCTCCACAAGTGGTTGGTCTCCCGAGACTGGGTCAGAACATTCTCAGCAACAACTGTCTGACCAGTCTTCAATTCTTCCAAGAGCTTTGTATCGTCGGCAAGACCATCAACCACATTCTTCTTCACCTCTTCATCATGCTTCTTCAGATTCTCTACTTCAGTTGTCAGTTTTTCAAGAGACTTATTGTGATTGGAGACCTGGGTGTTCAATGTATCAATACTGCCCCTCAACTGGTTGATAATAAATATATACATGATTTCGAGAAAAAAATATATAATGTAAAATGTAATTTGAAAAACAATAAGACAAGAAAAAAAGGGAAGAAAACCACTGTAACAATCATTTTCAGAAGATGTATTCACCATGTCAATTAATTCAATTACACCAATATAATCTTTCAACCCATTTTTGATTCGTGAGTCATTTTTTTTTCTTGGATAACTTTTATATATAATAATAATCAAGTGGTTACAATACAAGGAGTAACTGCACAAAAGTTACTATCCGATGATAGGCAAACGGGCAACAAGTTGCGCCGCCACCCCTTTAATTTGGATGATCCTACAAATTAAAAAGGGTATTTTTATCCGAAAATAAAGAATCAAAGTTTACATAAGTCGGTAGATGGGGTTGCGGGTGTCGGCATTGAGGGTGTCATAGGTAGGGTCATGCATAGTCATGATCAATGAAGGATTTATTTCATAGTATCAAGACATGTGTTACTCATCTAACTAATATGTGGGTGTGGTAATGTTCAAAAAACGTATGTGGGTGTAGTAGCAGGTGCCAGGTAACATGTTAATCATCTAGCCTATTTGTAGATGTAGTAGTTGGATGTTGTGGATGGTGGTTGACGCAAGTGACGAGTGAATAAAAACTTTATCCATAACACCTACGAGTCAAAGTAGTGTATCTTATGATTTTGTTGTATTTATTAGAAGAAGTGAAGAAACATCAAGTGAAAAAGAAGAGGTTGATGATTTTCTTATAAAAATGGCCACTGTTCTAAACTACAAACAAAAGACTTGCGTAATTAAACTCTTATGTAATAGTTGGATGTTGTGGATGGTGGTTGACGCAAGTGACGAGTGAATAAAAACTTTATCCATAACACCTACGAGTCAAAGTAGTGTATCTTATGATTTTGTTGTATTTATTAGAAGAAGTGAAGAAACATCAAGTGAAAAAGAAGAGGTTGATGATTTTCTTATAAAAATGGCCACTGTTCTAAACTACAAACAAAAGACTTGCGTAATTAAACTCTTATGTAATAGTTGGATGTTGTGGATGGTGGTTGACGCAAGTGACGAGTGAATAAAAACTTTATCCATAACACCTACGAGTCAAAGTAGTGTATCTTATGATTTTGTTGTATTTATTAGAAGAAGTGAAGAAACATCAAGTGAAAAAGAAGAGGTTGATGATTTTCTTATAAAAATGGCCACTGTTCTAAACTACAAACAAAAGACTTGCGTAATTAAACTCTTATGTAATAGTTGGATGTTGTGGATGGTGGTTGACGCAAGTGACGAGTGAATAAAAACTTTATCCATAACACCTACGAGTCAAAGTAGTGTATCTTATGATTTTGTTGTATTTAGTAGAAGAAGTGAAGAAACATCAAGTGAAAAAGAAGAGGTTGATGATTTTCTTATAAAAATGGCCACTGTTCTAAACTACAAACAAAAGACTTGCGTAATTAAACTCTTATGTAATAGTTGGATGTTGTGGATGGTGGTTGACGCAAGTGACGAGTGAATAAAAACTTTATCCATAACACCTACGAGTCAAAATAGTGTATCTTATGATTTTGTTGTATTTATTAGAAGAAGTGAAGAAACATCAAGTGAAAAAGAAGAGGTTGATGATTTTCTTATAAAAATGGCCACTGTTCTAAACTACAAACAAAAGACTTGCGTAATTAAACTCTTATGTAATAGTTGGATGTTGTGGATGGTGGTTGACGCAAGTGACGAGTGAATAAAAACTTTATCCATAACACCTACGAGTCAAAATAGTGTATCTTATGATTTTGTTGTATTTATTAGAAGAAGTGAAGAAACATCAAGTGAAAAAGAAGAGGTTGATGATTTTCTTATAAAAATGGCCACTGTTCTAAACTACAAACAAAAGACTTGCGTAATTAAACTCTTATGGAAAAAATCAAGAAAGGCAAAGATTCCAAAGAAAATCAAGACATAATAATAAAACTTAAGGCTGATTTCCTGTAAGTAATCATGGATGGTCTAATTTAACTAAAACAACGACAACGGTACCCAATCCGCAGGGAATGGGGGAGGTATGATCGGCTTACTGTACCCAAAGATAGAGATGTTGCTTAAAGAAGTACCTCCAGCCTAAAGCTTTACCTTTTGAAAACAATATAATGACAATAAATGGGGAATCAATCTCATATATATCTTTAACTATTGATTAAGCACCAAACCGCGTCGAAAGGTTTTTAGGCTAAGGGGTGATTTGCGAATGAACTTAAAAGGGATTTTAGGTTTTGTTGGCGATTCCCCGAAGGTAGGAACGATGCTCCTTTACGCCAACTAGGATTATTTGATGTGATTGTGGAAGCTTGTTCGACTTATGTTAGGGTTTTCGGCCGATTGTAATCGTGCCTATGAATGAGAAACCCTTCTCCTTTTATAGGAGAAGATTTCTTAGAGGAGAGGTTTAGGGTTTTGGCCCAACCCCTTTGGATCGATATCAAATTACCATGTTTATCCGATTTAGTTTCCTTAGGAAATAATCCTAGAATAATTCG